>WEKW01000080.1:7661-85598 GCA_013389905.1 Sula dactylatra
TCATGAGACCATCAATCCTCGTTTAGCATTGGCAAACCCAGATTTTCCAACATATAGACAAGCAGCTATGATAACCCAAGTAAAAATGACCAGCTAACCTATTTACCAGAATACTTTAATTACTGTGTGCTCAGATTCTGTGGAGTCAACTGCACGTTTATACATTTGGTCCTGCCTTGTAAAGTCAACTAAAGTACAAGTACCTGTCTCACATTACTTTGTGTGCCGTCTAATGCAAATGAAGAGAGAAAACTGTCTTCCTGTAAACCTGTGCTACTGCAGATAGTTTTGCTAGAGCTATAACCTTGCAGCCTGATCAAAGCNAAGCAACCATGAAGTTCAACAAGTATCTTGAATTACATTATTTTGATATTCCCTCCAGGTTGTGAATGTGATCCCTACATTTCGTAATGAGATTTTTGTTTGGTTAGAAATGAATAGTTTGAAAATCAAATAGATTGTTTGAATTATAAGGAAATAGTCTTGAGAAAAGTTGTATTTTGAACTTATTCTAAGTTCAAAACTATGTTTGAACAATTATTTTGAACAAAGTATTATGAAACTTTGGCCTTCCTGTAACTTCTAAAATGACTGCATTGTTCAACTTAATTCCCTATCAACTTTCTAAATTGCTGGGGAGGAGGGGGGAATTTAAAATAAAAAAAAAAATAAAAAAAGCAGTTACCATGTCTCTACCCACTTTAAACATTTGCAAAGCCACTATTTTTAACTATGTTAAAAAATTCCTGTAGCATGAAAGGTGGCTTGGATATTTAAACCAAATCTAGCTTAAAAACAGAATTGGGGGAAATGGGTAGGATAGCTCAAGAAAGTTTCACTCTCACAGCTGTCAGCTGAGAAGAAATGGGGGAAGGGGGAAATGCTGAGAAAGGAATTTTTTTTTTTTGGCAGTGAAGAGAGGAACATGCCATCCCTGTTTGAAAAGTTTCAGGGTGGGAAAGGCTAAGGAGGGGCTAACATACTATACATACCTTTACATATATTTTTGAGGCAGAAAAACAATGTTATGTTTGAGCAGAGTTCAGCAAGTGGAAAGGGAGGTGGCTTTCGTTCTGGCCACTTGGTCCTCTTAAATAACCCTGCAATTTACAGCATGCTGAGAACAAGCACAGTAGATGGTAAGTGGCTGCCTCACAACAAGACAGCAATACAAATGTCCTGTACATCACATCACATATGTAAGAAAATGAAAAAAAAAATGTTTAGTGTCTGGAGGAAATACATTAGAAGTGTTTATGTACAAGGCCCTTGGTGGTGTGGGCTCCTGTGAAGTTACACTCCCTGGCTCACAACCTTTGAATTCTAGGAGAATAAATTCTGTACCCTATTATTGTGACAGCCACACTTGCAGGTACCTTGCATGACTCAACTCACCCAGCATACAGAGAAAGGGAGACAAGGATTAGTCTTGTTTCCTGAAGCTACAGATATAAGACATTAACATGAAATTGTAGACCAGGGGAGGGAAAGGTAAACCAAAGGTATACTTCCCAGCAAGTTTAAAGCTGCAAACTTTTCTTCCTAGACTGGAAGAATAAAAGCGATGAGACATGTAACTGAACACTGATACGTCTATGGAGATGTTAGAAACAAAGACATTATGTAAAGGTTTTGGAAGTTCAGCTCAACAGTGTCTCTTCACACTCTACAGGATAAAAATGTGAATATATTGTGGATGTTGTATCCAGTTTGACAGATCCGAGAGTCGACTAAGGGTGCAACACTGAACCGCAATTCAAAAAATAAATGTCTAAAAAACATACAAAAAAGGCAAAATCCTAAAAAGGGAAAAAGGAAGAGTAGGACGTGTAAGAAGTAACTAATAAGAGAAGGCTTCATCTGAGAACCATCACAAAGTCCGCATCAGTGTGAACTCTCTTCCATTGACACCTGTGGATAAATTCTGGTGAGGGCAAAGTGCTGCTAAATTGGATCTGCTTCTTGGAACAGAGGGTGGAAACCTTCCCAGAGGAATGGAAAAAATGTCCCAGCTGATTAACACATAGTAATACACTGCTCTCACAGAGGAAATGATAAAGAAAATACTTGCAAATGGCACGATACTTTTGACTATTCTTCTGGTGTCCCTATTCTTCTAGACCATCCCCCAGCTTGCCCTCACCATTGCATCAGCCGTACAGAAACAGGTAGTACTCTTATTCTTCTGAATCAATGATTTTCAACTATTTCCAGAACACGACCTCACATTGTAAGAACACTTTGTGGAGTCTGACACCCACTGCTAAACTCAGAAGAAAGATAGCCCCTGCCTCCTAAAAGCTGTCTGCAACAACCAGACCAAATGCCTGTGGACAACAGAGAAGGTGGACCATAGGTGTGGGATGGAAAAGGTAGTACAGAAGGAGGACGAATCTAACATCACGGTTAACTTCCTTCCACTTACCGTGACCATGTGATCACTATGAGCTTTTTCCTTATGTGAAAACTCTGCTCAAAATCAGCCATGAACCAATTTGTGTCTTATTTTCTTAAAGATTTACTCCCTTCCCTACCACATGTTTAACATCCTACACCATTAGCCAAACGTGGAGCCCCCTGGGTGTATTCTTCAATGTTATCGCCTGCATAGACCCAGTTTTTCCTAGGGCTCTTCACTCCCAGCCCAAGCGCTGCCTTCTGATGCTCCCTTTTGGAAGTGGCTGGCGTTTGGGTGGGACACATTCTCGCTTTGGGACAGTGAGGAGATCTAACATGCAGCCTCACGCTCAACATAATCGTTTGTTGACACAGTCATGAGCTGGAATTCCATTTCTTGTAGCAATAGTTGGGACCAACATCCACAATAACTGTGCACTGAAAACTTGTATTTGTGGCTCCATGGCCAAAACCACAGGAAAACTATTTTTAGCACAACGGAGCTCTAAATAGTGGAGGCACTGAAAATTTAGCTCACATCATGGGCCAAACTCTTCTCCTGGTTACACCCACTCTATGGAGAAGCTTGAATATAATAAACAGAAACACTCTGAAACAGAAATTAAAAGGGAAACTTTTGCTTATGAGCAAAATCAGTATTTTAAACTTTAAATGAAGAAAGGTACACATCCTCCAGCATTTCCTCTGGAAATAAAGAAAAGGAAAAAGGAACAGTTTGAAATAGAAGCGATCTATGACAATAATTGTACCTATTCTGATAGAGGTAATTCATCCCACTGTATATGTCTGAACAATACCTACAGCTGAAATCTCTCTCCATTCATTATGGAGATAGTTTTGGCTTCAACCAGTGAAAACGACACTGAGTTTATCTGTATCTGTAGAGCAGACGCAGCAGATGAGTGTAGTCTATGAGTAACAAATCAGGTTTTAATAGCTAGACCTACACTTAATTACTCACAAGCCAACTTCCTAACAGCAGTTTATCACCTCAGGATTTCACAACACAAAACAATTAGTGATGGCAATGCAGAGTACTCAAGCTTTCTCAGGTAGGAACCAACAGGACCTGACTTTCTCCTTCTGGGTGTTTTTCTGCCAGAGTCCCCAAGTTACAGGACACTGGGCCTTTACAACTTGTATTTAAATTTCGTGGCACACTTAGGGACACAACTTTTCTTTTCCACCCTCATGACCAAATAGCTGGGTTTAATAATTTCCTCTACAGTATCAAGATCTGCATATGCAAGCATAATAATGGCTATTATAAAATTAAAGTGCTTTTGGGCATAGTGTAGTGCAGGTTTTGGAAGGATATTGCAAGGTATTTGCTCCTCTTTGCAAAATTTCCACAGAAATTTTATTTTCCTTTCTTTTCTGTTAGGAAAACAGGGAACTGGATCATTTTCTAAAACAAAAATTAAAACTCTGGAGAAGCCAGTAAGATGAGAGAATCACAAAATAGGGGCTTTTAATAATAATAATAATAATAAATAATAATAATAATGTTATTTTTCATTCACTATTTTATCATTGATGAGATTTCTTCCACTCTTTAAGCACTGCCCTACAACATATATTTTAAAAGGAAATACAGGGAGGAAAATCAAAAAGCAAACAACACATTTTCAATTTTGGTTACATTTTTGCAAATTTGAAATAAATTAGGATTATTGTTCTTGTCTGAACACCTTTATATTTCACCCAGTAAAGGAAATATAAAAAGTTCATAAACTTTTTTGCTCCAGCTGCTTAGATGGGCCCCACGTAAGGCACTGTCACTAAAATAGTTCACAACCCTAATTACAATTCACCACATCTTGGGAATGACATTTAAGATTCTCGAGGCGCTTTTAGATAATTTTTAGACTCTGTGTAGAAGCTCAGCTGTCACGAAGTAGGTTTTATTTTGTAACAGATTTTATCCTTTGGAATGTTATGTTTGGATTGAGCTGAAGATATGGAAAAATACATGCAATATAGTTTGCTTACCCGATTGAAATATAACTCCTAAAACCAAGCTGAAACTTTTTTGTCCTTTAATGTTCATATTCCAGCCTGTGCTTGCCTATAGCTATTTGGATTTGGAAGATGGAGGGGGGTAGGAGAAAAAAACCCACTCCCTTACTGCATTATTCTGACTCCATTATTATAGTCAGAGAGAATTCCTGCTCTCTGACCAGTAATTAAATAAATATTTAACATTGCAGGATTTAATTGGAATCCCAAAAGTTAACAATAGCCTCTGCTATCGGTGTCACTATCTCAGGGGTTCTGTTTTCACAGGCATATATTTAGATCTCAGCCACATCGCCCACTTGCATTACGAATAGTACAAACTCCCCCCCCCCCTTAAAAAAAAGAAAACAAACAAGAAGCTCAGTAAAATCTGGAAACTTTTATAAAGTGACGCCATCTCCGCGAATCTCCTTCCCTCTGCTGCAAAACGTACTTCAAAGCTTAACATACTAAGTGGCAGGCAGGCTCTTTTTTAAAAAAAAAAACAAAACACCAACACAACAACAAAGTTTTACCTTCCAGAAAATTACTGCAGCTCCATTTTCTGACCCTTGATTTTTTCACTAGTTCCCCTGCAAGTGATTTCTATTTCTCTCTCTCTCATGCTGGCGGCAGGGCGGCTGGGGAGGAGCCCTGCGCGGAGGGTCCCCAGCCTGCCGGGGAGCAGGGACCGGATCGGGTAACACACCCAGCAGCACACCCAGAGCTGGCTGCAGAGAATTCAAATTCCCACTTTAGAAACTTTCTGCAATACTTGTGTGTCAAGTCTATTTTTGCTTCCTTCCTTCATCCTGTAATAATGCTCTTCGGTCCGATGCAACGCAGCCATCTTTTGTGCTGTGTCCTTCGTACAATCTGTAGATCAAAAGCGCTTTGCCGGTGTAAATCCTGGCTTTGCCAGAGCTGGCAGATCCCTTTCGGTGAATAATTTATCTAGTTAGCAAAGTGGGGACAACTACAATCACAGTGTATTGGCTCTTTGCATTAAGTCTCTCTGCACAAAAAGAATAATTGCAATCTGAATGTATTTCATGGATATAAATGTGTATATACATGTATAATACATATAAATAGATACATACACACATTTAAGGCATTCAGATGGCATGTCTATGCACACATGCACACACACACCTCAAAAAGCACCAGTTTAATTAGTATAATGACACTTTTCATGTAAGAAATAAAATTATAAAATATGAATGATCTTCATTCCAGACCTTCTACATTTGCATTTTACCACTCTGTGTGTATACACAAAGATGGCAGAAATAGAGTAACATTTATAAATGAGAGTGTAAATCTGCAAAAGATGGATCGTTCTCTGTGAATCTACTGAGCTAAACACAATAAAAGCTGATGAGTCTTGTTGACAACAGAGCTCATAGAGGTTTCAAAGTCCAGTTAATAGGAACGGTCTGACAGCTGCGCACCCTAGAAGAACCACTTAAAACAAAATAAAATTCATGCAATTAGATCCTTACAGAATCAAAGTACTTCTTACTAAAATAATGAGACTATTATGATTACGTCGAATCGTTAGCCATTGGTCTTCATGAAGGTGACTAGGGTTGTGTCTAAATGATCAGCTCAACCCTCTCAAACCCTAGTTCGTGAGAAACCTTGTGTCTCCCTCACACTGCAGGCTTGAGATCCCTTGCCAAAGCTCCAATTATCTGGCAAGATTTGAGCCACCAGTAGAAAGGAATATGGTGGGGAGGGATGAGGGGGGCTTGTCAAAGGAAAGTCAGACTTTGCAGATCACTACTGGATTTCTTTGAAGGATTCAGCCAGAGTGTGAGGAAGATAATATTCTTCTTGATGTATTCCGCCTGCATTTCTAGAAGACTCTTGGCAATGTCTCCCGCCTTTCTCAGGGAAGATAATCTGCCGGGGGAAGGGAGGTAATGGTCTCCTAAGAAGGTATAACTACTCAAAAGAAAGGCAGCAAAGAGCGGCAATGTCTGGTTATTTTTCACAGCAAAGGGAAGTGGAATTTCACAAGCAAGCGTGTGTACATTGGTGCTGTTCAACATATTGCTGAGAGAGCTGGAGAAGTCAGTAGGATACTCTGGATAACGAAGTTGTCTAGGAAAGTGAAGATGAGGACTCAGTGTGAAGAACTGAAGGAAGAAGTCGCTATACTGAGTGGGAAACAAAAGGCAGGTGGAATTTGGTGTAAATATAAATATAACATTGCACACATGGGAGTGAAGTCACATCCAAGACAATGAGCTCTATCATACTATTGTGCAGGAACAATATTTTATAATAGTTTGATGCACGTGTTGAATGCATTTTTGATCACCAAGGAGTGTGCTGAATGTCAGGAATTGCTTCAACAGGAATGGCAAACAAAGCAAAGAAGATCGCTCTGACGCTGTGAATTCCTTGTGCACCTGCATCTCAGATTCCATGCAGAGGGCTGGTTCTCTGTCTCAAAAAGAAATGCTACATCTGGCAGAGGTACAGACAAGGCCAAAAAGAGTGATCTGAAGCATCAAATGGGTCCCATGCAGGGAGTGTCTAAATAGTCTCTTCCATCTGAAAAAGAAACAGCTGAGAAGGGATATTACAGACATCTGCAAAAAGCCCAAGTGGAACAGGAAGGGTGAAAGAAGACTTTGTCTTCCAGTTCTGGAGGAGGTGAAAGGAAGCTTAGCTGCAGGCTTTTGAGAAGAAGAAGGTAGTTTTTCACACCACGTGTAATAAGGGGTTCAAATCTCTGCCACCAAACATTGTGGGTACTAAAAGTTTACATGAGTTCAAAACCCAAAACCGGTGACAGAGCAAATTCACAAAAGAAAAACCCATTAAAGTTCACTAAATATAAAGACTCCGACCTCTGGCTCCAGAACTCCCTCGGTTGCAAATTGCTGGGCGAGTACTCTGTGCCATTACTGTTTGCCCTGTACTTACATGCTTCCTCTGGCCATCCTCTGTTGCTGGCTGTTGGACAGGACATGGAGCTAGACAGACCTTTGATCCCACCTGGTAGGAAGAACAACTCATGTTCTTCACATGCTGTTAGGAGAACTGCTTTTCATCCTGAAGCTCATATCTCACTGCAGTCATATTATCTAAAATATTACAAATTCTGGTCTGCATTTTTTCCAAAATGTGTGATACCCCAGTTCTCCCTCTCCACCATTCTACAAATATCATTACATATTTACAAAATACACGTATAAATGCATCTGCTAATAGGAATAAAACTCTTCCAGTCAAAAACTGTAAAATCGTTTTTGTTTAGCGCACCACTCTGGCTTTCTCAATACGTTCAGGAGCAAAACTTCCAAAAAGTCAGTAATGAGTTTACACTCTGTCACTCAAAAGTGCATTAATTATTCTCATCTACATTAAGAAACTATTATTAACTCCACATTAAAGGCAATTTAAATAGAAGCTTTAATTTAGTGAAGCTTCAGTATGGTAGAGCACAACTATGCGGAGCTCATAGCCCAGTGCAGATACTAACTGAACTAACCATATAACATCTTTTTCTATCATTATGTACAACAGTGAACATTATGGTTTGAAACGTCCATCTGCTCTCTTCCGGTGATACCAGAGCTGTGCAATAATGGGAAACTTCCCTTCATGCCAAACAGGAAAAAAAAAAAAGGCTTTTTTACATTTTCTGTGAAGGGAAAATGGTAGCAGGGAGGACGATCGTTTGGCACTTGAAAAGCTGTGTTTTGATAGAAAAAAAATTCCTTTTAAAACAGTAATGCAAATGAGGAACATCTAAAGGAAAATATATTTCCAAAACTTGTGTTTTGACAGTGATGAGATGGGATTGCAGCTGAACTCTTCCATTTGTCTGTTCTCCTCCTTCCCTAAACTAGCAGTAAAATGCAACGTATTTCACTAAGTATTTTAACAAATTTATATACGCCAATGGGACAGATTTAGGCCAGAGTTTCTTTGGTCCATCTCAAAAGGACAACAAAGTGCTTGATGAATATTTAATTATTACACTTCCTAAGAGAAAGGTGTTTTCATTCCTATTAGAAATACAAAGAAAATTAAGTTCAGCTAGAAAATGCCACGTGTCCAAAATCAGTCAGATATATCAGTGGCAACTTCAGAGCTGAAATTTTTGATTCAACCCCCAATTTTGAATTCCAAAGACTAACCTGATACAGAGGATCTCGGGTGTAAAAACACAGAGCAGTTGTAGTTGTGCTGGGGTTCCCACTGTCCCCAAATACTGGCATCTTGGGGTTTCGTAGAACAAGGGAGTGTTTTCATTTTAGATTACCAGGGATGTGTTTCTGAGAAAGCCACACAATTCAACTTGAAATAAGCTCTTTCCTGCCTTTCCTATACATAAGTCATCACACCCAGATTTTAATATTTGTGTTTTTGTTTCAAACCTACTCTGCCAATTTATTATATAAGCAGCACCTTGGTCTTCATTCTGTCGAATAAATTTATTGGAAAAACTGTTTTTGGTGCCAGTTTTTGTTAGTGGCATAGTTGGTACTGCTGATGAAAGGCTATAAACCTCAGTTTTAGGAAAATACTGATTAGCGCTTACATTTAAGCATGAGAATAATCTCCCGTCTATTCAGCAAAGAATTTATGGCTATGCTTTACTTTAAGCACACACTTAAATTCAATTAACTTCATTTTAATCATGGGCTTAAGAGCTTTGCTCTCTCAGGATAATAAGACCATTGGCATTTCATTTAGCTGGCTGAGCTTGTTTTTAAGTAAATCTCGTACTCTCAAGCATAAACTGACAAACATGCAAATAAGAGTTACCTTTTTGCCTAAAGACAGAAAATGATAAACCGAGTAGTTTTCCAGTCCATGAGGGGAAATACCTAGGCATGGAATAGATTTTCATTTCCCTGATAATATCATATTAATTGTCTGGTAGTGAAACGCTGCCTTGCAAGAAGAGATTGTGCCATCTTTGATCTCCTTCTGTACATGAGCAAGGACAGTCATAAGCGTTATTTTCCATTGAAATGAAGAACGTTTGTTTGCTTGTTTGCTAGACAAAAGCAAATGTCTTTGAGATGTTGTGGGCCATAGCTTCATTTGATATAAATTGGCACTCATTCCAGGGGAATTACACTAATTTTACACCTCAGAGTACATCTCGGAGACTTTCCACATCATGTATAAACTTGAATAGAGAGATTCTGTATCATGAGGTGAGATCATATACGCAAGTGTTTCACAGACATAAAACTATGAGGTCTGGGAATGCTTGACGGTAGCTAGTAAATACAGTATGGTCTGGTCATTAAGTGGGACCAATTGTTTATAAGAGGAATAAACCAGTTGGTAGGCAGAGCTAAAAAGCAGTTTCTTTACCATGGTACTCCTAATTAACAGCTTTTCCCCACCGAAGCAGTAAAATGCAGAATTATGGTTTTTATTAAGTTTTACGTGGCTCAAAAAAACCCTTTCAAACATCGTTAACATTTGATCAGTTCACCAGAGAAGTGACCATTTTAAAAAGAAGTAAAAGAATAATTGAAAGGTTTGAACACAAAGGATCTTACACCACTGGCTAGAATATTTCTGATGCAAACTGAGAACTGACATAAAATAAAGCCAATTTTTTAACACCATTCAATTTTGAAGGAAATAAATTGTGTTATGTTGTCATAGTTACTTCAGTTAACATGAAATACAAGATTTTCAGAATTTTCCAACATTGATAGTGTTTATGGAACCAGACCAAAAGCAAACCCAGCAAAATTGGAATTTCTGTTTTCCGTACAATTACTTCTATGAATAGTGATATTAAGGAAGGCTTGGTATAAAAAAAAATACATTGAACGCATGTAGCATACTTCCATTTTTATCTTGTGAACATACTGCAATTATTTTCATATACAGGAAAAAATATTCCTAGCGGAAGAACAACAATGCTGAACGGATATTGGGAGAACTTCAGACAGGAAACCTGGTACCTTCAAAACCAAGAGTTTTGAAAAGTTTTGAGTGATTCATGACCAGTTTAGAGATCTGAGAAACTACCACCAGCTGCTCAGCTCTGCAAGAACTGGAAGAGGACTGTGGGAGCAAGCAGGGCGCTGTGGGTGCCAACACCTGAACCGCCACACGCACCTTTGAGGATATATCCCCAGTAGAAGGCAGAGCCATCGCTTGCACCATCACGTGCACCAGGGAGCTGGTCCAGCCCAGAGAGGTGGAAGGAGAATGGACTTTCCCTCCTGCAGGCCAGTATTGCTGCAGGAAACGACAATGACTGATAACGAAGTGAGACTGTAAGAAGCTTGCAATGAGCACTTGGGGTTTTCTCTCAAATTACAACATATTGGTACTGCTGCAGGTGGCTCCAGAATTTATGGACAACAGAAACACTGAGTAGGATGGCTTTCCCAGGTCCTACCCTTCACCTGACTGACAGACACCTTTTTCTAACTTGAAGCAATATCAGTTGTGGTTTATAGAGGTCTGTCTCTGGCTGGTTGCTTCCACTGCCTGTCTTTTCTCCTTTCCACTTACTTTTGCAGGCTTTGCACTGAGAAGAGTGTAATGCCGTGTATAAGCCCTAAATATATTATTTAGTCCTTTCTTCTAAAAGCAAAAAAAAGTCCGGGGGCAGAATGATTTCAGGCTGTTCAAATTCCTGACATGGAAAAACCCTGTGGTTAGTCAAAGATAATCCTGTTATTTCCACCAGTTTTACAACACTATAACCATCACTTCCCGTTGGGTGGTTATGAAGCTACATCAATGCAAAAGGAGAACAAAGTTAACCATCCCAGCTTTTGAGTACAGAAAAGCTTTGGACCTCCATAAATGTTCACTTCCTTGTTGTAAATGACAATAATTCAGGACAATTATTCCTAGGTTCTTTGCATTTAAACATCAAATATGATGCAAGGCTTCAGAAGTGTTTTCTATCTGCCCTGGAAATCAGAGTAGAAAGCAGTTAAGAGTTAATAGCTTCTTTGGAGCAAATTATCATTTACAGCCAGTTCGCCATTAATGTATACCTGAGCAACCACTCTGAGTTCATAAAGTTCAGTGAATTCAGTAAAATTTAAATGAGATTATTGTATATTAAAGGCCAAGTCTTATGGGGTTTTTATGCAGGCAAAAGCCTTGCTGCTTTTTTTCTGAATAGGGCCTGATTAATGACAGCAAAATTCAGCTCTATGTTAATGCACCATTTAGTGCCCCACTTTTGCATGCTGCAATGCTACATCTGTGCCCATTTCATGATCTCAGTTAAATTAAAAGCAAAAAAGAATAGATTGAAATGGTGCATTCCAAGTATCTCTCACATAGTTTTGCTCGTAAGCTGAATGGCCCTTTTTGTAACCAAAAGGACCAGAAACAGCCTCCTTTCCCAACTGGAGGTCTTTTTTAAAAAATCTGGCTTTTAAAATTCTTTATGGTAGCAGAGAGAAAAAAACCCCATGGTCTATATTGATGCCTTGCCTGCAGATTGTCCTCCATAGCAAGGGGCACAATATGCTTCCCCAGCCGACGCATGGTTGCGCAAGAATCATCCATTTTTATCACTTTCGGTTATTGTTCCCTTCCCTCGCCACAAATATTTCCCACAGTGCCACTGTTTTCTCTTGGCCTCCTTACTCATCCAAGCTAATAGTTAGGGGCACACTGGGCATTTTGTTATGTTTTTTTTATGTTCTGGTAGGCATGAAAACACTCAGTAGGGATTCCATTATGTTTTAGCACTTGTGTTGAAGGGTGAAATAACTTCACAGCCTGTCAGAGGAGTGAGGCATCATGAATAGTTCCTTCTTTATTCTACATATTTTTATTTAAACATTCTTAACCGTGTTTTGTAACAAGCTGCTTTCACTGTACTAGACTGTCTGGAGGAGGAGGATCTGTTTTAACTTTCAAATGACCGTGAAAGATTGGAGAGAAGCAACAAACAAGAACATCTCTGTATTAAGTTGTCAAACTTCTTCCAGGGATCTGAGGCTGGAGAGCCAAATGTTAGCAAAGAGTTTTTGCCTTCGTTCAGTGTTTTGCTGTGTCTTTGTTTTCAGAAATTTGCCTTGTTTTCACCTGGGTATTGACTTCATCTCAAACTTTGACAACTTTTTCTCTTCTGTGATATCTTTGACGACTGAATGTGTCAGAATTTACATGGGCAGAGCAAAGGGCAAACCAGTGTCAAACCCCACAACGTCTGTGTTCCCCATCGGCACCCTTTTACTGATAATCTTTGAATTCTTGTCAACAACTGCTATGTTTCCAACACAGAATATGTCAGATTTGCCATTTTTACTGTGTTAATAGAACTCAACTCTTTCCCACATTCAGCTAAATAACTGCACCAAGCTTTTGGTTAATGGATGTCTCTGGTGAGTTAATTTTCATGAAATACCCAAACCTCCTTTTACAGTATCAAATATGTGAAGGTCGTTTAGCCTTAGCGAGTGGCCCTGCCTGGAAGGGACTGTGACAGAGGTCAAGGATGGAACATCAGCAAGGGAGAAGAGGAAAGGGCATTTTCCTCCGCTCAGAGCTCCTCAGTGCAGTTCAAGCCAGAAGTTCCTGAGTACTCGTGACTCTTCTTCAGCTCCCTAAAAGAAGTATGTCAGCGATGGAAGGATTTTGTATACTTACAGGTCAAGTCACAGAAACTGTGCAATGTCTTCTTAGGCGGATAGTTTCCTGATTTACCCCAACTCTATTTTGGGTTTACTTTTGAAATTTCTCAGGGGTTGGCCAAAGCCACCAGCTCTGACGGTACACAAAACTGGGACAATGCATTAGCAGTGGTACAGCCTTCATTGTCTTGCCTTATAAGCTGACCTGTGCTCATCACTAAAATTTCTTGAGTAGGCCATGACATTATATGTTCCCCCAGATGTCCACCTTCAAAAAAACCAGCCTAGACACTAAACTCTAGAATGTTAAATTGAAAACCTAAGAGTGATTTCTTCACCATACTTAAGAAGACCCAATCAAGAGCATCTATTGTCATTTTGCCCTAAACCCCACTCATGGTGAGCATGACAAGTGCTGCCCGGAGGCACGCTGAGACTTAGGTCATGACTCAGAGTGCAGTTAATCTTTCTTCCTTAGGGTTTCCTTCCTCCCTGCCTCCAGGACGTGGGTCCTGCACCAGCTTTGTGCCTGGAACAAAGGGTGGCCCTGCTGCAGCATCTCGGGCTAACCTCTTGCAAAGGAAAGGAGTTCACTGCGCACACAGTCCCATCAGTTCCTGCTGACATCCAGGGAAAGGACAGAGCTGCCCTGCTGAGACCACTCACTTCAATGCTACTCCTGGTAGCAGTATCAGGAGTATCAGACCATGAACAGCCTGTCCAGGGGTCTGCTTAGTGACCCTTAGCAAAGGTTCGAGCACTCTGTGCAAGGTCCTTCATGTCACTCAGCATCCCTAGTACCAGGATGATGGTAGCCAGCAGCTGTAAAAAGCAGGGTCATGAAGTACAGAGACCATAGCAGTGTGCTGGCTTCTGCCTTGCAGGAAAGCACAGGCTGCACCCATCGCACAATGCACCTCCAGAAGTCAGTGGTCTCCTGCCCCCATGCTGAAACCAAAGTTCTGCTTCCCAGCTGATGCGCTGTATCAGCTGCAGTCTGGACTGTGCAATGGATACCAAGTTACTTACATGCAATGACAAGCTTCACATCCTGTCTTTTGCTCCTAAAGTGTAAAGCAGAGGGGGAAAAGAATATTTAAATCAGTCCATTACTCTTCTAAAAAGATGGTGATGAACCGTACTTACGCAGCCTTCACAGTAACAAGAAACATGAGAACCCCCACTCTAAATCTCTCTAGTTCTGTGCTGATTTACAAGCCCTAAAGACAGATTTCATTAACAACTTGACTTGGGTTGGAATTTTTTTTTCCAATATTGGCTAAGAATATATCCTAAGAACGGTTACACAGTATTTTCCTATTGACCCAGAAGAAAAAAAATTCAGGACTGATTAAAATAGGTAGCTATATAGATTCAGTGGCATAGATGTGTGAACTAAAGGGCTTGCAATAAAATAATCCCAAGAAGCTTTAAATAAGCAGCAAAATAGTTTGGATCTATCTTTAAGCTGATTTTTCACTGATGTCATATAATGGGAAGAGTTGAAAGGAAGCTTTAGCCTCAAAACCCGTAATGAACAATAACAAGGTTTCTACAACGTGATGGCAAATTTGTACAAAATACGGAGAAAATTTTGGGAAGCTCTGCATCGTGAATCTAGACTGTTGTTTTAAGGAATACCACATAGTGGCTGGGGTTTGCAAAAGTGATTCCATAAATTTAGCAGCGCAAAGGTAACAGATGCTTATTTTTTCACCAGTTCCATGGTTTTGATGACAAACCCCTTTTCTTTGTTTCAGTTTTCTGAGAATTTTGAGAACACCTTCTTTCCACTTTTTGAAAATAAAATCAGCAACTCTTTTCCTGAGCCATTTATGACAGGAATAACTGTGAACTGCAGGGTAAAATTGCTGGCTGCATGCAGTTTGTGCTCAAAGGACATGGACCAGACTTTGTGCTCCTCCTGCCTCACACACATTTTATCAGCTGGAGGAAAGTGAATAACATCCCAGCACTGATTTGCATTCACAAGTTCGATGAAAGAGGAGCAACACAGAAAAAGTAATCACACAGGAATGTACAGAACTCTAAGACCAGCAGCAAAAGATTGCATATAGTCAAAACACAGGTGCTTCATCATCATACTTTCACTCGAGTATCCGTATCCTCAGATAACCTGCACAAAAATCCTTGGGGGAGGTGATGGTGGGAGGACTTTGGAGGATGAAGGAAACAGTCTGAGGAGGACACGGAGCTGGTGCCAGAGGATCAGATGCAGCAGGAGGGTTCTGGGTTCAACTTCTTCACATTCATACCAAGCTGCCAGATCACAGGCTAGGCTCTCTGGTGCGCAACCTGCTTTTATTTTCTCAGAAGAACAGATAGGACCTGTGAGTTACACGCATGATAATTATAGTAGTTTGTGAGTAGAGAATAAATAAAATACACCCTTTGGGTTTTCTTGGCTTTGAATTTTACATTCAACATCAGGTTGAGAAGTGGACCCTTGCTGAAGAAGGGGAGAGGGCAGGGCAGGGCTGGACACCACGGTGCACAGCAGTGCCCACTGCCATGAAGAGTGGCATTCTTAATGCTGAATACACTGAAACTAAATCACAATAAAACAGATACTGTAAGTCTAATAGTGTCTGCATACATGTTACTCTGGTTACACGCTCCCTTAGTCAGGGTAAGAAAAGTGCTTGAATAGCCAGAGATGTTGAAGAGCAGATGTCTCATACACTTTTTTACCATCTCTGGTCAGAAGAAGGAAGAAGAGAAACCATGTATGCTTGCAATTATAAACTGGGGGCCTGATCCAGAGTCTACTGAAGTAAACAGAAAGGTTTCCATTGACGTCAGCAAGCGCTGGGATGGGCCCCCAGAGCTTCGCTGCCTGCTAACAACACCTTGACTGTTGTCAGCTGGAGCTTCACTGGGTAGATTTCAGGGCTGGCTTGGATGCCCAGGTTTCCTCTCCTCGCACGATGGGTAAAGATGCAGCCTGCAAGCACAGGGCTGCAGGTTTTAAGGCTGGTTCTAAACAAGAACCAAGCTTCAGCATATTGTGCAGCAGCCTTGGGCTGTGCTAAATTAATGCCATCTGCTACTGGCCTTCCTCCCCTTGCCTCCTCCCACCTCCTCCCTCAGGGGGCTTCTGACAGTGGAGAATAGCTGGAGTACAGTCACAAGCATCACGCCTCTTCCTGTCCCTAACACACCCTTTACACCCTTTGTTTCTCTCTAAGTGTCATGGGTGGAGTAGGATCCTAAACCAGCTGGCTCCAAACCAGCTGGCAGCATCTGGCCAGGCTCAGCCCCGTTTCTCCCAGGCTTGGAGGACCTGAAGGAGGCAAAGCCTCTGTTCTGCAATCTCCAGGGGTTAATGATGGGTTTTTTTCACCCAGGAGAGGAGTTATTTTCAGTCACTCCCGTCCTGGCTGAAAGCTTATGAACTTTCCAAATTCAGAGGAGAATTGCAAATACTGTGTGAAATCTCTTCTTGCCCTAGGTTGAAACTTTTGCCAACAGCCCTTTCAGGGGAAGGCTCCCACTGCTAGCCTGAAAGTTCAAAAGGTAGGAGCCATTTCTCACTATCAGTGTTTGTGAAACGCAGTTGAAAGTAAAGATCCTAATTACATTTGGCATTTCTAATAGTCAGGCTCCCACTAAACAAATGACATCATTTGTGGCATCGGCAATAAGAGAGCCCACTGTAAGAGACTGTAAACAAGAGTCTATCCAGCCTCGTTCTGCTCTAACAAAAGGAAGGGGAAGGTCAGGGGGAATCTTGCTAAATGACCATGATGTTCACATGTTTTTCAAGTATTAGACATGTCCTGATACCTCTGCAAAATGGTTTTGAAAAGGGGGATAAAACACGCTCAGAAACTGGGACTTTTGGCAACCATAAGGAAATCATTGCACTCAGCAACGTGCAGCCGCTCAGGCTGGGGGCATGGTCACCCCTTGCCTTTCCGGATCTGAATTTTGTGGGTGTTAAAGATCTGTGAGGCTGGACTGAAACTCCTCCTGATTACTGAATGCTGTATTTGACATTTCTATGGGATACATTTTTCCAAAACAGGACTTATATTCACTCCTGGAAAAATGGTTACACATCATTGCTCTCTTCCTCCTACTACACTGCATGCTTCTTGCCCTTCACCTGTGGGTGTCACAGCTCCCATCTGCTGAAGGGGGAAGAGGCGGTTGTATTTAAGCCTAGAAGGAGCTCCCCCTATAGAGGAGCAAAGCAGGGAGAAATTCCATACAATTTTGGTGTAACAATGTGTCAGCCCGGCCTTTTGGGGGAAATGCTAGGATGCAGAAGCTGTGCACCAAATTGTGATTCAGGGAACAGACAAAAATCCCTTCCCTCCTTTAATAATAACACACCCTCCCACCCCCCACCCCCCCGACTGCTGTATTTCAGTCTCAGGTTGTGTATTTTCTAGTTTGCCCCTGTACAGCAGCCTGTCGCGCAGCTGTGCTGGGAATGAGCACAACGCCAGCTCGGAGCGACCCGTGCTGCCAACACAGGAAGATTCTCCAGAGCTCTCCTTTCCTCGTAATGATCCTGCTTGACTCTGCTTAGTTTGTGATATTTGAGGGCATCACAGCGTGAAGTGGCATGAACACAGACCATTAATTGTAACAGGATGCGGTTAGAGGCTTTTTGATATCTACATACCCGTAACTGTAACCTGCATTCAGCTATTTTCAGCCCTTCATGCAAATAGAAGTAACATTTGCATTCAGATTACCCTTAGTGCATAGATGTGCTTGATGATAAATTAAAAATACAGTGTAAGGGCAATACCCATCTGTTCCATGTCAAATATATATTTTTTTTTTTTTTCCTTGCCAGGTACTGTAGATGGATGCCCTTTGCCAGATTTCTTTTTAGGCAATTGCACTCACCACTGAAAAACAGCTGCACATTTGGACTGTGAGTCAAACTACAGTCTTAATACCTTCCTACTGCTCAATTTTTGAAACCTCCTTCCTAGCTGTGCTTCTGATAGCTTCCTTACCCTAAGGAAAGATCTTCTCCTTGGTCTCTTCTTCCTTTGCAGAAGTAAAGTACAGGATACATTCTTGATCCAAGCACATGAAAATATCCCCTCGCCTACAAAGTGAGATGGATTCATAATGTTCCTTTCTCTTATTAATTTAGTTGCAAGACGCTCTCTGAATCACTCACAGTATCGTCATGCAAACCCTTTCACGGTAGTTAGGCTTTATTCATAGGAGCACTCGCGGAGTGTGAAAGAGGCCATTTATGCTTAATAATGATAATAACCAGCAGTTGGAGACTGGGAAAAGAAGGGAAAATAAAACCCCGCAGAACTTTACAGGAAAGGACATTTAGTGTTGCCAGGAGGGTGAGAAGGTCAGACATCTGGTGGTTAGTCTCGCCCTGGATTACAGGCAGGAATGCACGGCCGTGGAGGTGGGGCTCGGCTGGCCGCCGTGGCAAAGGCTCTCATGGCTGATGGGACTTTGGGGTGCCCCGGTGTGCCCCCCCATTTGCACAAGACCTCTTTTGTTCAGGAGTGCAGAGCACAGAACAGGCTCATTCTGCGCAGCCAAACTCCCAGGGAATGAAGGACAAGGAGGAGAAAAGCACGCCCTGAACAAATTTTGGAGGTTAAGCTGGGGTAAAGACTACCAAGGAAATATTTAGGAAATCCCCTCAGAAATCTTGTTGTATTCATCCTCATTAACCATGAAAATCCCCAACAAACAGGGATCACAGAGACCTGCGTGCCCTCATTTGGTGGTCCCAAACTTTCTGGGCACAGACTGTCAGATATTCATAACAAAGTGTGTGTTTCAAGAAACCAGCTGCAAACCAACTTGCCACTTGTAGATCCTTCTGTAAGGGGCCACAGACATTGCTGCTTTATTCTGCTCTAGTAAGGCAAAAACATTGCAGGTGTGCTGAAACTGCGAGTATCAAAACCATGCGGCGTCCTCCTGTGAGAACAGTGGGATGGAGAGCTCACACGGTCAGCTCTCACTTGGCCACAAGCCATTGAAATACATAGAGTAAAGGGATCTACTTTTTCCTAAAGCCTAGAATAATGCTTGAGTTTAATCTCCAAGAGCTCAGCAGCTCACAAGTAAAGGAGTATCTTATTCTCAAACCCTGTAAGATCTTACAGTGTTTTTCCTTTGGTGCTGCAATTTCAACCCCCCGCCCCCCTCCAGTATTTATTGTAAGTTATCTCAAACATTCACTGTGTTCAGTTTACGTTCATCTCCATCTATTTTTAACAAAAAATAAACTCAAACGCACATTAGAGCAGTACAGTATTTCTCTTGAGTATCATAAGACTGCTTGATCACATCTTTTCCTGGCACTTAGTCCATTGGTTTATGAATTATTTTGTTACACTGAGTACAGAGTTGATAGTTTAATGGCTGGAAGTGATTGTTCTCGAAATATGGATGGAGTTGTCATGGTAATACATTGCTAGGAAGATTAAGCCATGCTTAAATTAAGGCATGCGTTGAATTCTCAGTTGTTTTAGCTACTCTTTCCTTGCCATGTTTGGAGAACATCCCATGTAGTGCAATCCTCCAAGACGTCTTACTGAATTCCCTGTCAAGTAGTGACTAACCCAATGCTTTGAGTCACCAATTTGCCATGCCTGGGCTCCGGCCAGTCCCGTGCAGCGTGCGTAGGGGCCGGCGGGGCAGCGATTGGCCTCCAGCTCTGCCTCTTTTGCAATACCAGGAATTCCTTCCAGCCCCTTTGAACTAAATCCTGAACAGACTCACACTCCACCGGAGCATTTGGCTCCAAGATACGCAGGAAGGTTTTCAAAAGTACAGAAAAGTTTAGACAACAGTGAGAGCTGGCTTTCTAGAATTTTTGAGTTTTAAAGGAATTGATAACAATAGATGGGGCCTGAGGGGATTTTCAGAAACACGTATTGAAAGTGTCGCCCCTGGGGTTGCCTCCCACCCACCTCATGCAGCAATTTGTTCAGAGAAAGTCACCGTTGCGATTCCTGGCAAACTCTGACAAAGATTTCAGTCGAGTATCTCAGTATTTCTGATAGACCGATAGCATTTCTGGCTTCCATTGAAAGAGATGAGCTGACACCAGTTAAATCTCTGGTCATTTGTGACCTGTCACTGGGGACTTCTTCACGCAGCCTCACTGACAGAGATAGAAATCGTGTGTATGGGTGGGAAGGAAGAAGCATCATTTCCCCAAAAGCGGCTCCTTGTAGCCAGCCCACTTCAATGTTCTCGATAGATTTAGTCTGTGCCTCCCCATCTACACACAGTGAAAAAGAATATATGCTAAAATCTTATCATTGAGAAATTTTGTGTGAGAAAGGAGCATTATTGGCAGTCCCATGCAGGGCCTCAAATCCATGCTGATATTTGAAACATGAGTGAAGAGAAACCTCCAGACATTGAAACTCAAGGAAAAAAAAAAAACCAACAAAAACAAACAAAAAAAAAAAAATAAAAGGCCAGTCTATGAACATGTGGAAATACAATTTGCAGAACTGCCTAAATGAAACAGAAGCCCTATATTTATTTATGAATGTCCTGCTGCTGTGGATAAAGAAAATCCCTGACAATAAGAGTTAGCAAAGAAAACAGTTTATTGTCAAATCCACTGACACAGAGTAATAACTACTCATTGCAACTGCAGTCAACACCTTTCTTGTAAATCCAGCAAATAAATATTCACTGCCCTGTACGTGGTCTGCAGCTTGCAGCAAAGATGACCCCAAGCACATCCCAAGCACATGGGAAAAGGATCAAAACAAAAAGCACGTGATGGTTCTTAACAGAAACTACATTATCTATGGAAGGGACAAACACACATGGCCTTCAGATCCGTGTAAAACAATACCAGGGCTGCAGCAGGGCTGAAACTGGGAAAAGCAGATGCTGCTCGAAGCAGAATCTGCTCGGGAGGTTTAACGTGCACAACACATATCAGGAAATCAGAGCGCTTTCATGTGAGCAGAGAAGAGCTCATTGCAAGCTTATTTCCATCTAGCATCGATGAACCAAATGACAGAGAGAGTCAAGAGGCAGAATTCAGACCAGGATCTGTAAGTTCACTCGGTCTGGTTGAGTTAGCCCTTGTGGAGACAGGAGCCAGCTACAGAAACGAGGCCTGGCTTAAGGTCAAGAGCTACTGAAAAACATAGGAACAGTTCTGCAGCATTTCCTCTTAAGAGACACTATTATCCACAGCAAGGAGCAGAAAATTTCAGCTGGTGCTCATTCATGGGAAATTAAAAACTCACACAAAGCATGAGGGTCCCTGAGACACGGCGGGAGGGGGGGAATCCCCCCCCAAGCCACATGTTTTTGACTCCTTCAAAGATGCATTTAGTTTAACCCTCAAATCTGGAGCTGTTTCTGCAAATGTAAGAAAACCATCTCTAGCTTTTAATAGGTGCCAAATCCATTGCTTTGGCTAGAGAGTCAAATTAGCTTTGGGCCAGTGGAACAGACTGGATGATTTACTGAAGTCCCTTTCATAGTGCTTGCCATAATTTTGTAAACTAATTACAACATGCAGAGAGTCTTATAACCATCCAAAGGCAACATTGACCTCCTGGTGCAGTACAAACCTGTGCAGATCGCATGGAAGTTACCAGCATTGTTTCTAAGGACTAATGCATCTTAATTCCTTTAGTTATTCCTAATTCACAGTAACAGACATGGCAAATTTACACCATGTTTACGGCTGATTTAGAACTCAGACTCAGCTTAGGGCTCAACCATGAAAAAGTGGCAGATAAATCTCATTAAAATGGACAAATGTTGGTGGTGTTCATGTGTACCGTGTATCTCCAGAGGAATGCTCTCTCCTTGAACGGTCCTGGAGGAAGGTGTGGAGCTTCCTATGCGTGTGCAGTTGGGCATTCACCGTTCTCCACGCATGCAGCTTACAGATGGGAGAGAAAGAAACCTCTGCACTCAGCTACAGCCGCCTACATGAATAGGAAAGGTCTGTTCACCACACTTCAGGTCCTCCATTCTCTTTCTACACCAGGGTATTTGCAATCAAATCCTGAAGCACTAAGAAGGCAGCAAAGACCAAAGCTTTTCCTCATCTGTCATTACCAAGCGTGAGAAGGTGTTGCTCCGAGTCCCAGCGAGGAGGTGCAGGTGTGCTGCACCACTGCATCACTCCCGGCCTCCATGGATCTCCCGCGGGATCTTGCGGAGGAACCGCGGTGCCACGCGAACAGGGGCAGGTGAACGGCAAAGCTCGGGCCAAAAGTGACATCGGAACCGGCTGGGTCCTGCGAGAGGGAGGTGGCTGCAGCACTGCTCTTGCTGTTGGCCGCCCGCCCTGCCCCGGGGCAGCCGCAGTGCCATGCAGGGAGCGCAAAGGCTGCAGCGGATCTGCAGAATGGAGCGATGCAGATACCCCGTGCTTAGGATGTAAACAGAGCTTGTCAGGGTGAAGGAAAAGCAGCTTGTGTCCTGAGGCTATTCTTCTTCCTTTCTAAAAAAAGCAACTTGCCCCAAAACCCAAGAGATTATTGAGAGCATGGGGCCGACACCTTCTCTAAAAGGATTTTAGAAAAGTCCTGTGCCTTTTCAGAGTATTATCTCAGGAAGAGTTATCCCACAGGCACCACGTGAGGCTAAAACACCCCTCCTCATTAGGAGCAACAAACATCACTCGCACAATTAACATGGCTCTGGCAGTGCTGTGCAAGCTGCCAGCCAGGGAAACATGCAAAGCAGCCACTTGAAAAACAAAATTCCCCACTTTCTTGTGCATGTGGAATGAGCATGATTTATCTGGGAAGGAATTTGCCCTCAGTGTTGATCTCCTTAAAAGAGATGGTAACTAAAATAGCTACAGGCCACTTGAAAATTAACCAGTTGTCGTGTGCAGCAACGTTCCCCTCTTTTCCCCTGGTCCTAAACCCAGACTTTTATCCCAGCATCTGTGTCAGTATTTCGTTAGCCCCTGTCCCACAGCAGATCATGGTGATGTTTCTGCACAGGGCAGAGATTGGAATCACTGTTGGATAATTGCTAATTCAGCGGAGGAGCCTGGAGCCCTGCTGGCACGGGCTGCTGGGGCAGGAGAGCCATTCCCAGCTTGGCCCAGGCAGAGAGCTTCCCAAGAGTGGGAAAGAAGAGTTATTTGGTAGGCAGGGAAGAAGCCAGCTGACACAAACTGCTCACCCAGCCAAAGAACCAGGATTGCAAATATCAGGAAGCAGGATTAGAATCACAATTTGTTGGCACAGACGTTATTGGCTTAATATTGTTTGTGAAACCTAAAGTGAATTGGTTGGGGGGGGAGTGGGGGGGTGGAATGGGACCAACCAACCACCAAAAAACCTCCCAAACAAAACAGTCTGTCTTTTGTAGGTTCGTGAACAAACTCTCCCACACAGCCTGAGACCAAGTTTTGGATCGAGGCCTCAGCTTGGCTTTCATTTACCGGCCAAAAACAACGGAGCGGATTTATGGTGGTGGGCAGGGCTGGGCGATGTGCGGGAGGTTGTCTTCTCCTTGGGATGTCTGGGCTGGTTTATGTTTCCCTGTCTGCATCCCAGCTGTAGCTGCCGTCGCATCCCCATGCAAGAAGGAGGGAGATGACTCTTACTCACTTTGAAGAGCTGCTCACCCCTGATGGGTGCCCAGGGCTGGGCAGGATTTCACCCCTAACACCTATAGCTGTCTATCAGCAAGAAGTGATATTGAATTGGAAACACCTGAGGTGGACAGGGCATACCTTGGGCAGGAGAGCTGCTGAAGGCAGCGTATTCATGGGGAAGCTCCAGACAATTAGATGCTGTCCCACATCAAGACGTCATAAGGATGATCATACCATCATTGTAAGGATGATGAGGTACCACACCATGTAACAGAGGTTTTATCAAGTCTTTTTACTCAGGTTATTATTCACAAAATTCTTCGGTTTAGTTTTTTGCTTAGAAAAAGCAAGAGTTCATTGAAGGGTTTAGTGAACCTTTAAAGACATCACTGCACGGACTGCCAAACTAACCTGCCAAAACAGCATTATTGAGCTCCTGGAAATTCACAAGAAGGAAATGTGTGTTTAATGTACCTCATTTAACTCCTATTATTCAGAGGAATCAGCAGGTGTATTCCTGTGAAGTACACGAGATGCTAATGGAGACAGCGTGCAGTCATTCAGCCTGTGCCTTTCTAGAATTGAAGAAAAACAGTCAGAAAGAAAAATACCCTTTCCCCTCTCCCCAGACCCCTCCCGAGGCAAAGAGAGGTTTTCAGTCTCTCTTTAAAGATCCAGCATTTTTATTCTTTTCCACTGCTTCGACCAGCATTTATCCCCCACTTGCTGTGTGCTTCACCACAGCTCAGATGCCCCATTCTAGCAAACTTCCCTTTATGCACCAATGCCTAAATAGAGAGGTACTTATTTATGTGCTACTCTTGCACTGTCAAAGTAAATACTAATAAGTGAGCGAGTTCCTGGAGCACAGCTCAAATATCTGCCCTAAACAGCTGAGTATTGCTGTTGTGGCTTCTAATGTCCACAGAAAGAAAACCAGGGCGATGTCACTGGTTAGACAGGACAGGTCTGTGTTTGAAGCATGAGGCAGGAGGCTTATCTGACTCTCCCAATATGCCAGGGACATCCCTGAGTCCATCTGACCTGTACTCCGCTCCGCTCCCATTTTGTGCACTTCAGACCCGGGCTGCGACCCTGAAAACCCTTACTGCCCTGCTTGCTCAACCAGG
This sequence comes from Sula dactylatra, assembly GCA_013389905.1. Classification (NCBI taxonomy): domain Eukaryota; kingdom Metazoa; phylum Chordata; class Aves; order Suliformes; family Sulidae; genus Sula; species Sula dactylatra. The sequence continues at coordinate 32,390 of WEKW01000080.1, forward strand.
GAAGCACTTTAACACCTCACCTGAAACATCACCGAGCACTTAAACTTCTGCCCGTGCCCTGAAGTGTTGCAGCTCCCGTGGCCCCAGCTCAGCATCTCCCCGGTTTCCCCACACTCACACAGCAGCCAGAAGTCCAGCCTGAATTACGTTTTTTTTGCTTGAAGAAGCGGAAAGCCACATCTTCCACTTCCCAAGAGAATGCCAGGGCTACCAAACTAATGGCAGTTATTTGTGAACGCATTCTTTTACTCCGCAGATAAAGGTGCACAGACAAATAATTAAAGTTTCATTGATGCTGAGAGCAGGATGCTATAGCACACTGCCTGGGCTCAGGCAGGGTGGAAGGGGAACAATTCTGGTCTTTGCTTCCAGAACTGCTCCATCTGATGGTGAATTGATGTAAAACATATCCATAACCGTAGAAGTGAGAGCCCAGCTCTGGCTGAGAAGCTGGCCTTTTGCTCTCAGCTTCCACCTTGAGCACCAGCTCCTTCAGTAGCATCGCAGCAGGGTGCAAATGCTCACACCCAGCAACAATAACACCTTCAACACCTGCAGTGATTGACCTAAGGAAACCCCTCTACGTTTAGCTCCTGGTATCTCTACACCAACACTGCTTCTCTGTAGTGGAACGTTTCTAACACTGCGGACAGCACATCCCTGCCATATCCTTCTCTCCAAAGACATGATCTTGGACAGAAATGGAGCAGAGAAATTGCCCCCCTCTCTCACAGTGAAAAAGGAACAGCTACAAGTCACCTATCAATATATTTTCACTGGAACACAGAAAATTGCCTAAATGTTTAAGAGGCTGCAAAAACACTAAGATGCTCTTATCACAGCAGCTTGAGGGCTTAGAAAAGGGATTGCAAGAAACTGCCCATCGCAGCCACAGCTGGAAGGGGCCTTCCAGACCGCCAGCTCCAGTCCAACACCCACAGAGCAGCATCCCAGAACCTGTGCAAGACATTTAAAGCGGGGCGACCTCTATCCCCTCCTCCCTGAGCCTGGCACCGCTCCTGGATGCAGTCTGTCCTCCCACCAGAAATGCTGCTGGTAAGCCTACAAAAACCAGGATCATCCAAAGGCTTTGCCAAAGGGACATCGTCTGCAGAAATGCTTCTGGGAACGTAACAGCGAGAGAAGGGTGATAGGAGAGTAAGAAACAGATCTGTATCGCTTGGCTTCATGCTCCCTGTGGAAAACAGCATTGGAGAGCTCTCCCAGCTGGCACGTGCTCACTCTCCCGCTTGCTGCCGGTGCCAAGTGCCTGGCAGCAAAGGTCAGGATTGCAAACAGAGCCTTGCTGTTGGGCTGGGTGCATCCTAACATAAGACAACAGACGCAGCTGGAAGAGATAAAATAGGGGTTTATTCTGCTATTTCCCATAATGTGGCTTTAGATTGTGCTAACAAGAGATGAGAACACCTTCTGTAAGTAGAGCACTTTGAAGCAATAATGTTATTTCCCTTGTTTCATTAGACCTTCCTGTTTGACACTGAAGAGGACAGTCCTTCCTGATGTCCTGTATCTTCATTGCTCAGTATCCATGTCCCTTTTCCCCCACTTATCTTCTTTCCCCTGCAGGTACTTGCAGAGCAGCGCAACCAGCAGCACGAGCTCCCCAGCCCCTCTGCCCTCCATTTCCCTCAGTGCTATGGGTTTCTGGAAACAATGTTGGATTTCTCCTGCTTACTAAATCAGTCCCGGTTTTACAGCGCCATTTAAACTACTTCCTCAGGAAATTTCACAGGCACACTGGCAGGCATTGATTTCAAGCAGAAAATATCCCAGCAGGAAACTTAAAAAGGAAAGATGTGCTGTAATTATATCTCTTCTAGGCCTGCAAGACGGAGGAAGACAAGGTATAAACCAACACATGCACTGAAGCTATAACGTGCAGTAATGCTGCAATTAATACAATCGAAGCTTTCAAAGCACTTTTCTCGCAAGCAGAGTTTCGAAGCCGAAGTGCACAGCTTTCCATTTGGTCGCGCACACGATCGCAGCAGCGTCATCGCTAAACGGCACAGACCGCCTCACCTCACCTCACCACAATCCAGTTAAACAAGTGCAAGCAATTAAATACCTGTGACAGCTTCTGGTTCACAAAAAGGGCCTGAGATGCAAGTCCAGGTTTTCAGTCAATTTCTAGAAATAATTAATGCTTTAATAGAAGAAAAACAACTGCACAATGAATGTGGATAAAGGCTCTGAAAGGTCTGAAACTACTTCACACTGCCACAACGAGACGTCGATCTTATGCAGCGTCTTCGGAACCACCTTTTCTCAGCCAGTTTAGGATCTGCACAAACACTTCCCCCTTTACATCAATGGTGTCTTTTTTGCTTCAAAACATGTATTATTTATAAAGCATGGATGGGTTTTAGGGTGATAGTTATTTTCAAGTTAAATTCCCAGATGGAGAAATGAGGGTTGGAGTGGGGGGACTAGATTGACAACTTTTTCTGTTTCAATGAAATTAATTTCAGCATGCGTGTGCCAGAGGGAGACCAAGTATTTTGCCCTAAGTCCCATGATAAGCCCGCAATTGAACCCAGGTTTCCCATGGCCCAGACAGCATCCTACCTGTTGGATGGTGCCTTCTCTCTGTCATACCCCTAAGAGGCTGATGTCCTCTGGCTGCGGAGCAGACATAACATGGACTGAAAGTCTCTTGGTATTAGTTTGCTATCTGCCTCCTCTTTGAAAGGAGAACTCTACTAATAAAAAGGTGGGTCTCCCTCTCCTCCAGTGTCCCAAAGCCACCCATCATGTTGGACAGCAATGTCGAAGGTCCAGAGTCAGCAGTATCACCTAAAGATTTAGTGAGGGATTAACCCTTTTAGCCAAGGTCAGTCAGAACGAGGTGGCAACCACAGACCACCCCAAACAGGCTGCAAGTCGGCACCAGGAGCTACTGAACAAGAACTGTTTTCACTTTTCACAACCCAGGCTGTCCTTAAACTTGCGCTGCAGAAGACAGTCGCCCTGCAGAGCACTCCCGGCCCTGATGCAGCCAGTGCCTCTCCAAAGTGACAAACCCAATACTTTCACCCAAAGGGTGAATACGATGAGGATTTGGGTTTTCCTAGGTTTTGACCATACTATTAAAAAAAACCAAACACAACAAAACACACCACTACCCAGTTCTTGCATCTGAAAATTTGTCAAGCAGAAACTTCAGGTTTATTATTCTAAACCTGATTTTGCAGGAGCGTTATAGAATAAGTAGCTTTTTGTCTCCCACTTCTATAATTTAAAGCTTATTTTGGCTTTGTCACGTACACTCAGGTACAAATGTCACATTTAATTCTAAAAGGGAAAAATGCGCTTGTTATTTTACATCTCTCCTTGGAGCAGGTTTACCTGTTTGTGGGGGTGGGGGGAATCCTCATTATTGGCACAAGCAGGAAATTCACACATAACTTTACAACCACGTTTTATAGATCTGATCTGCGGGTGGGGCGTTCCTGGAGACACTCCTTTCTCGCCCTGCCGCTGCCTTGTAACTTGTTCCACTTTCCTCACCTCAGAGCTAAAGAAGAAACGAAGCTTTTATTTCAAGGCTCAGTTTTGCGTTATTACCAGCGCAGCTATTTATAAACCCTGGAACAATAGCTGACCTTGGCCCAGCGCGAGCACTTGGATACCCTGCGCCTGCATTGTCCCGCAGCATTCCCACCCCGCTGCCTGCGGCTGCCTTCCCTCCCCAAGGCTGCCAAGCCCTTGGATGCAGGGTGGGGACATCACAGAAATCATAAACAAAGTGAGGCAAGCCACGACACTCAAGGTTCGACCCATAACACGTCCGAAGCCGGGGAGAGGTGATTTCACCCTCCCCCAGCAAGCACAGAGAAAAACTTCCCTGCTGACCTCTGTAATGAGATAGTTTGCTGTGCTATCAGCAATTGCTTCTTCAAAGTGTAAAGCACTTTTCTCCCTGGTGGTTTTCTTCCTTTCTTCCTGGAAAATAAGCCAGATGTCCTGCTTTTCCTCCTAGGTTATTTTTGCAATAAGGAAACTGCAGTTAGAGAGGAGCGGGGCATGCACCACTGCCTTGACCCGGCAGCCTTGCAGAGCCCCGGCCACGAGTGCGGTCCTTGGGCAGCCCCGCTGTGCTGCAAAGGAGGGAGATGCTGCCAGCCCCCACCGCCCTCATACACGTGAGCAAAGCCTGGATGCCCTTGCTTGGTGCTTATCTGCTGGCCCTGCCCGGGCAGCCCTGGCAGGGCTCCTCGGCTGCACACTGGGCAAATCCCCCGGCATGTTTGCAAAAGCAGGGCGGTGCGGTGCGATAAAGACAAGGCCGCCGGCCAACGTGCAGCCAAAGTGTCCAGCAAGGAGCGGTAAGTGAGGAGGGGCGACGGGCAAAGAGGAGTGTCAGAAATCAGCCCCAAAGCAGGGGCTTCCCCTGCTTGCTATGGGGTCAGATGGACAAACCTGTTGGTTTCCAGCACTGCCTGCGGGGAGCAAGTCCAGGGGTGCAGGGAGCTGCTGGGCAGAGCGGCCAGAGGTCCAAGTGCTGCTTGGGGCTTGCTTTTGAGCAGAGATCCCCACCAGAGGGACCTCTTGCTCAGAGCTGGGGAAACCAGGCTCCAGCCATCTGGGCAGGCTCCTGCCCCAGGGTGAGCCGTGGGCCGGGCAGAGGCAGCTCTTGGGCTGCCTGCATTGCCTGTCTGCTTCTCACTGGGTCAACACACGGGTTCAGCTTTTTCAGAGAAGTAGCCTGGATTTGCTGGGGAGGGGGTGGAAGACTAACGCAGGCAGCACCCCATCTCCCACAGGCACAAGGGGAGGAAGGAGGGCAGCCCCACACTTGGCTATGCTCCCTCGGCACGTGGCTATCGCAGCTACCGTGAAATTAGACTGTTCACGGAAGTCAAATTCCTGCACAGTGATGGCAAGGAGCAGCAGCCCTTGCTCCAAGTCCAGGCTCGGATGAATATCTTGGGATACAAATGCCAAGCCTCCAGGAGAGCAAAGCCCATTTTCAGGGAAGCGACACCTCCTCCTTGTTCCGGCACAGCTGCCACCAGTGCATGCGACGAAGGAGGTGCAGGAATGACAAGGTGCTTTTGGCCTCGTTTCTTGGCAAAGGTGCCAAGGAGCCACCATGTACCCACTGCCAGAGTGCGGAGACTTCAGCAAGTTGACAACTTCTGCCCTTCTCTATCCATTGCAGATCAAACCTTGTCGAACAAGAGAAGGCGCACGTGCACGGTCCATGTGCTACGCCATCAGATGGCCTGAGATCCGATAACCATTCACTGGGAATCATATTCATTTTCCACCTAATTTAGACCAGACACTTAAATTTGCAGCTTAAATCCAAGGAGCGGGGGAACGTTTCATCCCCCACACTAGCATTTGTACAGGAATTCAATTTAATTCCTTCTGATTTGGGGATTTCCTGACCAGAGTGAAATCAAATCAGTACATTTTCATAAAAGTGTTTGAGAAACTGGATTGCGTGTCGCCCAGTAAAAACCATTTCACGGTGGGATCTCCCCATCCACACCACAGAGGAGAGGCAGAGCACCCATCATGCCCAAAGCCCAGGAGCCACGCACAAGTAACCCTTCCGTGGGCAGATCTGAGGCTGCACGGACCAAGAAGACTTTATCAGAGCGGCTATTTAAGGCTGAACGATTTCCTCCTCCCTCTCCTAATAGGATCCTCAGCTGGCATGGGGCCCGGGGGCAGGAGGAACCTGCCAAGGAAGCAGTTCTGAGACACGGCCTCTCTGCTGGGAGATCTTTATTTCTCTCTAGCACGACTCCAAGTATAAATAAGCTCCAACAACAATTGGATTAGAGGTTAGATTGCCTCCCAAAATTCCCAGGAGAGCAGCAAAAACAACAAGGAGAGGATACGGAGCTGCCCAAGAGGCAGTTTGTGCCAGCACACACCTGCAGTAAACCCCAACCAGCCTCACAAACAACACCCAGAGGGTCACGTAACACGGGGAGGATGGCTGGCCCGGCAGCAGCCACCGCCTCCCGTTAATATTGCATGGATTTTTCACGTTGGCCTGGGTTTGCAAGAGCAGCCTTGGAGCAGAAACGCTGTGATGGAGTTTAATTGCCGACACTGTTTGGAGAAGAGGTTTAGGGGCAAGTAAATACAAACGTTTGTGAATAGAAGCCTGTGATTAACCCCAGTTTCCAGATGGCTTCCTTGGAAATGCATTGGAATCCCTGCACTGTCTTAGAATGCGTGGTGCTATCAGGCAGCATGAGAATTGAGTAACACCTTAAAACCCTTTCTCTGGAGCTGGTTGAAGTGCAGAGGTTTCCTTCCAGCACCACCCGGCGCCTCCATCCAGGCTGGAGCTCCAACCCGCATCACCCATTTTTACACAACTCGGTGTAAAAAGCTCTCCCCCAGCCCCGTGTCACCGCAAAAGCGATGCTGAGCGGAGGAGCACGGCTGGGCGCTGCGCTGGCCCCGCTGCCAGGGCTCTGCCAGTGCTGCCAGCGCTCTGCCTGCAGCGGAATGCCTGCGGCAGCCGTGGGGCCGCGACCTCTGGGCCACGGCAGCAGGGCTGCTCGGGGTCTGCACCGAGGCGCCTGGCTCTGCACCGACTCGGAGCGACTACCCCTGTAAAGTCAGTGTAATATCATAGAATGGTCTGGGTTGGAAGGGACCCTTAGAGGTCATCTAGTCCAACCCCCCTGCAATGAGCAGGGACATCCCCAACTAGACCAGGTTGCTCAGAGCCCCGTCCAACCTGGCCTTGAACGTCTCCAGGGATGGGGCATAGACCACCTCTCTGGGCAACCCATTCCAGCACTTCACCACCCTCATTGTAAAAAATTTCTTCCTTCTATCCAGTCCAAATCTCCCCTCCTTTAGTTTAAAACCATCACCCCTTGTCCTGTCACAACAGGCCTTGCTAAAAAGATTGCCCCCATCCTTCCTATAGTCCCCCTTTAAGTAGTGAAAGGCTGCAATAAGGTCTCCCCCCAGCCTTCTCTTCTCCAGGCTGAACAACCCCAACTCTCTCAGCCTGTCTTCGTAGGACAGGTGCTCCAGCCCTCAGATCGTTTATGTGGCCCTTTATACCAAATATAATTCGGTGTAACTACCCTTATAAAAGAGACCTTAAGCTTTTATGCCCCTTTGCTATAGCAGCATCAGATGTTTTATTGTCATCCGAGGGAGCATCCTTTTCCCTGCTCCCATCAAGAGTGGCTGCAGGCAACGAGCCAAGGCCTGCTCCTTCCTCTTTCCAAAAACCTTTTTTTCTGGGAAGAAATCTCAGGATTTTCTCAGGTCAGCCTCCAAAAGCAATGGTGGAAGAAGGGGACTTTTCCACCTCTGGGAAAGCCTTGGAGATTAATGCTGTTGGTGCAGGACAGGAGCACTGCTATCCAGCCTCTCCCAAGGCACTTCAGGTGGAAGACTTGGCTCGGTTAAACAACAGTTTGCTGGGCAGAAAGGGCTTAAGCCCTGGGCACAGTATTAATTTATAGCTTGATAATATGAATGTGGGCATAAGGATTTATTTTAAAACATTTTGGGGTTTTATGGTTTATGCTTTCAGAACTAACGAAAACCTTGGGAATAAAACCACATGAAGAGCAAGAGCTTTTCTGTTGTTAGGCACTGGAAGCAGATGGACTCAGCTCCTGACTTAGGTTGGGTTTGGGGTTTTTTTGAATCATGAGGCCATAGTTATAGCTGTGAGAAAACCTCTTACATTTTGGACACTAAGATCCTGCTAATTTAAGGAATTCTGAGGATGCTCTGTGCATTTTTGAAGATTGGAAGGGGTTTGGCTATATCAAGATTTAGTTCTGTTGTTAAAGCAGGTTCATCCCTTGTACCCGCTGGATTGCAGCCGTCCCCTACCACACCTTCAGCAGCACCTGCAGAGGCAGAAGACTCCTACTGTACGTGGCTCCAAATTCCTAACTCTTCTTTCCATTCGTTTTTTTAACTTTTCATTCTCTTCCCTACCGTGGAGTCTGACCTCGCTGTGTTTCCAGAGGTGCCTCCTGCCACCCCCCTACTAGTCCTTTCCTCTGCTCACCTCACCATGTGCTGCAGCACGGGCTGCTGTGACCAGAGCTGCCTGAAAATGCTGACTTCTCCCTCCACCCCAGCTGTTCCTGATGACTGCATTTTCCTCCGCATCCTCCGTTGCACGAGCAGGGCCTGGCACTGCACAGGCACTGTCCTGCCCTGACAGCTCAGCTGGAGAATCCAACGAAATACAGTTCACAACTCACCATACATGTTCTTCTATTGTTACTTACTTTGGTGGGGATGGTATTACTGAAAAGAAACCCAAACGTCCAAAGCCATCAGAAACACTTCATCCCATCATCATACAGACCTGATAACACACTGAGCTACTCTGTTCTTTTATCATGTTGTCTTCTTCTGCTCATTGCTGTGTCTTCAGTGCCTGCTTCTCTCCTAAGCCTCAGGTTTAGGTGGCTTTCTTGTGCTTGGGAAAGTTATTCCTATCTGTTTTTAACTAGATTCCATGAGTTAGGGGGTTTTTTGTCCACTCCTGATTGTACCACACTTCAAACATGCTCTGAATACACCATGAATCAGCTATCAATTTTTTTTTTTAATATATAAACAGTTTTGCTGTGGAGCAGTTTTCAATTATGATAAAAATGGTAGTCCTAAGTGGTACCTCAAAAAAGTGGTAGTCACCCATATGCACAACTCCACCTGGTTATTAATAAACGTTGTGCTGACATCTGAAATGCTTAATAATTATATGGTAAAATTCCAAACTCAAAATTGTCCCACAGCCTTTGCAAACAGCTTGTGCTTCCTTGCATAAGTGGTAAGGCGCAAAGCGAGCAGTCTTTCCACGAGTGAGAAACAACGGCTGCAAGCTGAGAATCACAAGCGCTCTGAATTTTGTGCAGATTAATTCTCGTATTGATGTTAAGGGGGGTTCCTTTCTTGATACGATCATTTCCTTTAGCTGCTGAACATGGAAGGGAGCCGTTCCCTTTGCCATTGTGCAGGGCTGTGCTGGGCAGGCTGTGGGGTGGGTGTTCTCGGGAGGGCTCTGTGTGCTGCTCCTGCTTCTCCTACTCCAAAGGAGCCGCCATGTCCCTGGGTTTTGTAGCGTGGAGCGGGAAGTCATTCTGCAAACAGCAGCAGTGAGCTGCCCCAGCCACGCTCTGCTGCCCGGCAGAGGATGAAAGCCCCCCGAGATCTCCCTTGGTTTTGCTGCTCAGGCAGGGGGGTTACTGGGGGGCTGCTGCTCGGCGAGTGTGACAGCCCCATGCCAACTCCCTGCACTTCCACTAGGAAACCCAAGTCTTGTGCTATTTACTCTTGGTTTTCTCCTTTCAGGCAAAGGGCAGCTCCTCCCCTGGCCTTGCCCAGTATCCTCAAAACACCCCATCCTTTCCTGAACTGCCACTTATTGCCTGTTCCAGCCTTTCACCTTTCCTCCCTGGCACCACCCGGGTCCCTCTCCAGCCTCACAGCCGTTGCTCAGCAGCACGCACATGCAGATGCTGTTTTGATGGGTGATTAAGTAACATCTCCCTGCAGCAATCTCCAGGCAGCACCACACCATCATCTGTTTCGAACCCTGTTTTCCCAGTGCCCCAGACATGATTTCAGCAGAAAGCAGCGTTCCGTCATTAGCAGAAGCAACGATGCTCTAAGAATTACGTGCCCGCCTCATCGTGCTGCTGCTGATTAACAGTCCGCAGTCTTGGAAGAAACAGTTCAACAAAAACCAAAGAGCTACAAAGGGAAAAATATTCCCTATGGCCAAGTTGAACTCCCACTGAAATCCCCGTAAGTGTTTCCACTGGCTCCAGGGGGAATTGGACCAGTCACTATCCAGGAGACAACCTAAATATGGATGAGATTCCTGTGTGAGTCATCTGTATATACAGCCAAATTTAGCTCCTTTCTCCAGTGGGTCTTTTGTCTTGTCAGTGCTGTTTGTGTGAGGAACTCTCTCCTTCTGTCACCTCAATACTTCAATGACCAGAGACCCGGCATCACGCACAGGGTGGTTACCCCAGGATACGGAGCCAAGCGTCACCTCTCGACTTTCTGCTTGAACGCGAATTCATTTGTTCCTTCATGTCAGCATTTGCTTATGAGCATCGCCTCCCACAATAAAAATCTCTTCCCCTCCATTTTGAACTAGCACATCACCATGAAAAAGAAGCAGGGCTTCAGAAGACCACATCAGTTTGTGAAGGCACTTTGTTAGGTGGCATTAAAATAAATACCTGCCCAGACTCACTTCCCAGGGAGCGCACCCAGGAGGAATGCTGCTCCCCTGGGACCTCCAGCAATGCTCTGTGCAGTGGCTGTCAGCTAGCTCTTGCCGTCCTCCCTCACTGATAAATTTGTCTAACTAGCAACAAAAGAGTATGGAGTCTGAAGAAAAAAAAACCGTGAGGAAATCATAACAGAAAAGGGCTTTCAAAGCCGTAACCCAGCACTCGGCTGTTACCTGCCATCTGAATGAGCAGCAACAGAGAAGGAGCTACACCGACACCTTTGTAGATGCAGACATCAGAAAGTCATTAACCAGTAAATTCTGTAGCTGGAGATCTTAAAAGTGTTTAAAATGAGCAGCCTTATCTGTTAAAAGGATTTAAGCAAATTGAGGCTAAGACAGCTCTTCAAGAACACCCAGAAAAACAAGCAGACATGGGAAGTAAGTCTTCCAGATCCAGACCCAAACCCACCTTTGTCTGCTTCACCAGGCTACCACTCAAGCCAATTTAAGGGGATTTAGGAGCACCTGATGTGTTTTAAGAGGGGATTGCTGAAGACAGTGGCAGAGAGAAGAAATGCAGTAATGAGAGGGAAGCCCTGTAGAAGCACTGAGGCCTCCCTCATACCACGTGCTTGAGGCAGAGGAACAAACAAAAGCTGTAATTACTAGAAGGAAGCATTTCCAGAGCCAACAATTATCTAATTAAAATAAAAGCAGATATATACAGAACAGACCTGAGGACAAGCAGCAAGACCATGTCCCCAAACTGGCTGTCCATAAACAGAGCTTTCTGCCAGAAACTGGGCTTTCTGCTGTCTCACAGCCAGTCCCTGCTTTGATGGATTCTTCTGGGCAGACAGTTTGTGTTTGTTACTGTCATTCAGTGCTCTGAAAATAACATCGCCTCATTTACCTACCTGTGGACTGCTCACCTCTGCCTCGAGCACATCGCACCAAAGCCACGGTTTCTACCAGCCACATCCCTCCCCTTTCCAAGGCTCCAAAAGGAGCCATGACCTTAAAGACTCACAGAGCCAATGCAAAACAGCATGCTACCAGGTCGTGACCAGTGATACCTCTAGACAGTGTAACAGGACCACATTCAGAAGATGAAAGAAAAAAAAAATCTTCATCCGCTTAGTGGATGTTTTTCTTTTAGGAGGCAGGAGAGTTGGGTTTAGTTGGCTGCCTCCCATGCTTGAAACACATACATTGTCCATTAGGACCTGCATTGACTTCATTACACTTCCACATTCCTTGGCTTGATTGGCCAAGTGTAATCCTAGAAAGTGTTTAACTCTCACATTTTCATAGTCTACAGCCAGAGGCTCAGTGTTAACGTCAGAGATGATCATAAGGTCATTCACGCTATGGAAACTGGGTGTATAATGGCTCGCTGTTGCCTTCCACGATCATCTTCCCCACACATGCCAATAGTTTTGCTCTATGTTTCTTTTCTTGGTGTTATAAATTAAATTGTCCTCACTTGGAAAGATGAGAGAACAGACTTTATGGTCTCTGCAGTTAGGAGGAAAACATATTAAAATATAAACATTAAGGTAATTTTACCTCTAAAAGTGTCATTGAGCAACAGCAGCCTTTTTTCCCCTAAGTGTAATTTTCAACTTTTCAGAATTCCATTTAATTAAATTCATTTATAGCAACAAAATTAGAATCTAAATAACTAGGGAAATTTCCCTTCATTTACAATTTTTTCTGCTTTTTTAATTGCTTGGCTCAAAAGCAAGCAGAGCTTTTCTTATCAGTCTTCCAAGCTTATTGTTAATTTTCTTCTATAAACTAAACTCCAGACTTGTTCCCTGTAAAAGCATGCCAGAATTTACAGTGGCACCAAGCTAAAGCAATAATTCCTGCAGAAACTAAGCAGATTTCATTACTGTCAGCATGTTTTTCACATCAGAGAAAAAGGTTGGAGAATCCAAATGTCACATAAAAAGTGGGATCATTTTACTAGGAGAGGTGGCTGGAGGATCTCAGTCCCCTTGGTATTTTAGCAGCTATAATTCCTCCTCCAAGGCAGAGGACTGAGCTGCAGGAATCTGGAGACAAAATAATGAAACAAAAGCTTTCTCTTAATTTCAGCAGAATTTGGACCAGCACAGGTACGCAGAAATAAGCTTGTTTTGCCTCTCCTTGAACCCTCTTACAGAAGGCTTTGGCATCACATTTAGCTGAAGCAGACTATTGCCATGTAACACAGGTCTGCAAGGAGGTTTGCCAAACTGAGGAAGAAGCTAATAGACCTTCAAAAGAGAAATCCATCCTGGAGGCCAACGTCGAAATTTCTTGTCAATTCTCTAGTCGCCTTGTGCAGCCCCCAGGAATTCATCCAAGAGCTCTGGGGTATCGGGCATTTGTCTTTAAATCAAATCCGATCAGCACCCCATTCACTTTATTTTTTAAGGTAATTTTTAAGCAAGACTCTTTTCTCTCCCTCCTCACTTTCACCTCCTGTAAACTCTTGTTTGAATGTTTGGGGACAACAAAACTACGTCCTGGTGACCAACAGTTTCTCAGCCTGTGTGGAAGATTACAGCACAGGAATAGCAGATGGCAAGAGTCCTTCTTTCTTTAACCTTGACATACATTCTGATTTGGAGGAACTACAGGAAAAAAGAAAATAAACAAACAAAAAACCCAAAAAACAAGAGAATATAAGAGAAACGCAGCACACGCTGGGGAATACAGAAATAAATCTTTTACCCTCACGCAAGAATAGAGGCACTTTCAGTCTGCAGTCACTAGAGCGGACAGGCAGATTCAAGAAGACTCTTTAAACGCTAAACGCCCATTGGTAAAACATGGAAGGGTTTCTTGCCCCAGGTAAGGCCCAGAGGAGAGGCAGGCAGCCTCTAAGCCTTTAAAAAACCCGTGGGGGGCTTCACACCTTTGAACTGTTTTCCAGCAAGAACAGCCATGGAGAGATGCCCAGAGACCTGCATCTGTCCACACTGGGGCTGAATTTGTTCTCCATGGTTTATGTACATGGCATTGCTGAACCGCTGGCAGAAGGACGACTCAGGAGAATTTTTTTCCATTTACCAGCCCACACCCATGTTCTTCCACTTTTCAATGGAGTAACAGGAACTCTACCAAGTCCTTTCAGTAAATGAAAATCATCTTAATTACATAGTAACAGACATATTTATGTTGATGTTTAACAGCTGATGAAGAAATAATTGAAATTTGAGATTAATAGTTGATTTTTGAAAGAATTCATGACTATACCATCAGTACTGACTCCGGAGGAGGTTCAGTCCCAGAGGCTAAGGCTCCAGTGTGCCTTAACATCACTACCAGCGATTGCTAGAAATGCTAAATTAGGAGCCAACTGGTGCGTGCATGGCCCATGCCTGGCTCTTGGTCTGCATTAGCGTTCCAGATTGCACAACTGATGGTGGAATAACAAAACCACATGGAGAGCCACAGCCATTGAGAACCATGGGACCCAGCCCAAGGCCTGGGCTTTTTGGTTGCAATAGAAACAGAATATTTTCTGAGTAAAATCAGAGGTAAAAGCTTTCTTCAAGACTTTAGGGTCACACGTAGAATTTAACATGTTCACTACTACTAAGAAAAAAAATGGCACATGGTAGAGCAACATTCAAGAATCCTAATGATGGTACTACACTGCTTTTGGTTTTGACCATGAGTTACTGTTCCTCATCACAATATAAATTAGTTCTCTATCTTTTTTTTTTTTTTTTAATTCAGAATTAGCTGGAAAAATGTCAAGTTCATATGCAAACCATTAGCCACATCTTTTTTTTCCACTAACACCACATTCAAAAGCTTTTGTCTGACATCACTCCAATGACCTCATTGTTTCCCTATCCATTTCTGTTCAGCATCCAGATGCACTAGACTCCAATCCCTCCAGCTTCCGACAGCCAGCAAGAAATAGTGGAACTTTTGCAAGAAGAAGGGAGTCTAGGACTCTTTCCAGGAGGCTGGGGAGAGCTACCCCAGTGTGGGGATCCACGGGGAGCAAAGGGAAGAGGAGTGGAAAGAAAGATGACGCTGACAAACCCATGCTCGCAAGGCACAATGCTCTATTCAGGACCTTCCCAAAAGCGCAAGGGAAAGGGAACCTCCAGCCATTGCCTGACCTTCGAGTCAGCCCTGCGGCCATCATCTCTGCAAAGCCAGGTGAGATGCTTTGGATGCCACATGACAGCCCAAACTTGGCCCAGGCTGGTCTCCTCCCTTCTGAAAGGTGATCCTGTTCGGATCACCAGTACCTCTGCAGAAAGGACGAGGTGGCCTGGGACTGGCAGGTCTTGGGTCGAGGCTCAATGAAAAATCAATCCTGATTCTGCAGGGCAGAACGAAGGCAATTCTACTTAGTACAAAGCATTGGTTATTCAGGAAACAGATCAATACAGTAGCACATTTAAAACAACTTTGCAGATGGTGAGTAGGCTGCAAAGGAAAACTCAGGATACACAATATTATAGACAAAACGAAAGCTTGAACCAGCAATAAATTTAAGGAAATGATTTCTGAAATCCCTAGACTGTCTGCATACAGTCTGACCATATTGAAATGACTGTGCTCTTTCCACAGCTGAAATACTTGACATGCCTGAAGAAACCTTATATAAAAGGCAAATAAACTTGCTTACATTTTATCTAGCAAAACTGCCATTTGTTGTGGCACTGTGCTGTTAGCGTTGGCACAGCAAGCCATTTCCATTTTCAAAATGGAACAGAAAAGAGGAACAGGTAGTGGGAGAGACCCTCCCAGGAAAACCACACAAAAGTGTGCAAGATACCCTGACAATCAATGTTCTGCATCACCTACCTTCCCTGCTCTGCTTCTATAGGAGAAACTTTGATGCCTGGAAAGAACTGCCAGTGCAACAGGTACTTCCAAAGAAGAATTCTAGTGGTTTTTTATCTGGGATTAAAATTTGCAGTTTTGTGTGAAGCACCTTCATGATCTCTCTTTCCAAGTGCTTCAAATGGATATTCTTTTTCCATTAACTGCTTACCATTTGCAGGAGATGGTTGCTTTGGAGAAAACAGCAGTATGCCAGAAGCTTATCCAAAAGGCTACAGTTTGGACATGAATGCAAGAAGGGAATAGCTTTCAGTATTAAAAAGACATTTTCCATTATATTTGGATGTCAAGTGAGTAATTTCAGCACGTGGAAGCTACTGCTGGGAAGGGAAGCTCATGTGTTAGTTAATGAACAAAAGTCATCTAGCCCATGCAGCCTCTCTGGAACAGACTGGCTGCTGGAGACAGGGCAGGTGGAGCTTGACTCAAAATAATATGGCCTCAGTCCAGCCTCTGCTAATGAGTCATTTTGATCTGGGAACATTTCTTCAGTACAGCTGCCTTCAGATCCAAGTGTTGACATGCATGGTTGAAGTCTTCACAGACGTAGGAGAGTCAGACACTGTTTCCAACATCCCCTTCAAGAACAGGGAGTTCAAGTGCTCCAAGCATCGGGCTCCACATGCAGAGCCTTCTTACTCAAGAGGCCCAAGTGCTGGAAATGGCCAAATCCTCTCTTTAAGTTTTTTCTCCTCAAAAATACCTGCATCCACAGATGTTTCCACACAGAAATCGGAGGAAAAAAGTGAGTGTGAATATTTAGTTTCTTAGATACTTGACTCTGTGAAGCTGAGGGCTTAGCCACCTGTCTGCAGTCAGAGGAGAGGTGTTCAAACACTGGGAGCTCAGCTACACTCCGAACTGTTCCCTGAGAGCACCCGGCTGTGTTGGACAAGCGATGCTCGGATAGCTGACTGCATCAGAGCTGCCCCTCAGTGGGAGACGTTCAACACCATCCTCTGAGGAAGGTGACCACCTACAAAGTGGGAAGCCACCTTCAGTCTGAAATCTCTGCTTGCTGGCTCTGCTTATAACCCAAATGATTGAAATGTTCTGGATGCCTCGAGAGACCTTCTGGGTTTCTCCTGGTACCAAGCTCCCTAGGGAAGGGTTATGCTCAGAGAGACTGATGGAAGACCACACAGAGGCAGTACACTAGACATCTTCCAGAACTGATATGCAGCACAAAGGATATTATTATGATCACAACAAGTGAAAGAGAGAGGGACTAGAACAGAGAAGGGAAAATACGAAAAATATGAAAGGACGGACAAGTTATGCCAAGAGAGAAAAAAAAAAGTAGGCATTTCTGAGGTGGACACAAAAGAAAAAGGAATTGATCTTACAAAAAAGTGGAATGAGGGAAGAGATACATTGGTAGATGCTTCTCTGAAGGTAGAGCTGCTCTGACAACCCAGCAGGGAGGCTCCTCTTCTGAAGATTGTTTGCTGAGCTAGCTTAATGCGCTATTTAACACTCTTGCAGCCTAGTTCAGCAAGATTGAGGATGTTAAAGCAAATGGAGGCAAGGCAGAAGGGCCAACATTTGTAAATCACAGGTGAGGAAGCCAAAGCCGAAGAATGCAGACTTAACAGCAACAGGAGGAAGAAAGCTGCGAAGATGCTCCACAGGCTCCCAAGCTTTGTATATTTGGGCTGAAAGCTACTGATGCCCACCTTCTGTGTGCTGGGAGCAGCAGAACAACTTGAGGGAAGCCACAGGATCCCAGAGCAGCCACCTTGGGACACCAAGTCTGTCTGTAGGATCTCTGGGAAGAGAAGAATCCCATAGACACCTTTACTGGAGTCAGTTCTTTGCACCAGTGACAGAATGGAGGCTGAGGACCTGCTCCCAAGCAGCAAGAGACCACTGGAGTCCAAGATGAGCCATTTTAAGAAAGTTTTGCAGCTGTAGAATAATTCGCAGCTGCCCTGTGGCAGACCAAGGCCTGCTCTACCAAGCATGCCTTAAATAGTTTTACCTTCGTTCCCATGATTTAATGAATGTAGGAGTAGGAAGAAAAAACTCAAGTACCTCCTACGTTCATCCAAACCTTCCATTTTCCTCTGACATCCCTTCTCCCCGTGGCCTCCTAGGGCCAAGAACATTTCCATGCCATAAGTTGGAAACAATTAATACAGAGACAACAGAAAAACATCCTTTACAGATTAGTTCTCATAAGTAATTGCATTAGCATTCTCAGCAAAACTGTGTTGAAGCCAAAAGGCTCCCGGCTTCAGTGACTGCAGGTGGTTCCAATTATAGTCACCCTCTTACAAGTGAAAATACAGGCTTGCTGCAAGTGACAGTGATTCTGCTCCTACACTAATTGGGTGGCATGGTTTATGATATATTTGACTGCCAGAGACGTGGCTATCTAGTCTCCAGAAACAGATTACTAGAACCAGAAGAATGTGGATGGAGTTTGTAGTAAATATGATTCTTACGGCAGTGGTACGTTTTCTGCATAACGCTCATAAAATGCAAGGCATCTGTATGTGCAAAATGTTGGAGTAAAGGAGAAAAAACCCCCTCATTAAAATCCAACAGATGAAACACAGAACAAATTCCAGAGTCTTTGCCAGCATTAAGCTAGCAGCAAGTACAGCCACTGGAGACCAAACCTTTACAGACATCTGCATCCCATTGGCACATAGTTGCAAAAAGTCAGGTAGTGGTTCACAAACAGACTTCGTGCCATGGTTTGAAAGGCCACACTAACCTGAACTTACACTTTCTATCTGGATGGAGCTGCTGTTGTTGCAATAGACATAACAGTGGTGTTACAGTACTGTATTATATATTTAAGTACATATATTAAGTACTTACCTATTTATTTAGACAGTTTACTTAAATGAAGAGGCAAATTTGCATGGCTGACAACACTAGCCAAAGCACTTGCAGCTGAGCTTCAGCATTGTCCCAAGCATTATGCCGAGGTCTATGGCCAAGTTCGATGAAGTCAAGATGGGGTAGGGAGGGACCAAACCAAAAGCTGCCTCACACCTGCTCTAAGCAGGCAGGGCCAATGCCATCAGGTGCACTGCTCACTATCTCACATTTGCATATCATTGTTTGAATTCTGGCCCTGGTTAAAAATAACAAGGTAAACAGAAGGTAAAGACATGTTTCCACAAAGGAGTGGGCTGAAAGTAGGTAACTCAAGGGTAAATCTATGAATAGATACGTGGTGGATGGAGCTCTTTTGGAACAGCAGCACTAATACGTCTTTGCTTTTGGACAAACGTGGGGCACACACAAGTCACCAAAAGGCATTACCGTTAGGGCTAAGTAAGCCCAGTAAGTCATATATGGCATGATCCATGCAATTAACAAGCCCAAATTACTAGGACATGGGTGCTCAGGCCGCTGACTTGGGCTGATGGCCAATATACTCTTGCCTCTGAGCCTGCTATCCTGTGCTACAGCCTGAGCTGCATGTTGTTGCATGGATGTATGTTCAACTGCAGCCTCCAGCTGCAGCGGAGCCCTGTTCCTTCTGACAGGCCCGGTTCTAAGAGTCTGTCTATTGGGACTTTGATTAATTGACAGGATAAACTATTTCAAGGGGCTGTCCCACTTTCAGCAGGACAACATCACTCAGCTAAGCCCTCAGCATGGAGCAGAAAAGCCATTCTTTGCAGAGCAGCCCAAAAAATCAGGAGTTAGTATTTCTTCCTCTTTTCCATCCCTCTCTAATCAGCTGCCATTCTAGTGAACAGCTGATACAGTCCCAGAAGTCAAGGAAGAAAATAATTTTGAGGTAAAGTCATTGCTTTAGGGATGAATTATTAGAAGCAGGGTGTAAACAGGCATGGTACATTTTAATGCCTGTGGGGATTTGATCAAGCTTAATTTCCTTTTCCACTATTGCAACTGAGAAGAGTCTGTGGAACTGTAAGAGATGTCAAATGTTTAAACCTGACAAGTTATTTCCTGCTTTATGGAGCCAAGAACAGATATGAACCCATTAACCTCCACCTGTTGTAAATCTCCAGCAAGTTCTGTGCGCTCAAGGGGTGCCTCATGACCAGCCCATCGAGCATTGCATAGCTGGTCAGGAGACATCCTCTCCTCTGGACTCCAAGAGCCACCTTGGGCTTTGCAAGGCACCAGCCAGCTCTGATACAGTTCACAGTACCGCCCGAGTCCATATGAGCTGCTGGGAGACCCGTTGCATCTCTTGGAGGTGAGGAAGGGGGAAACCACTAAGCTGCACCTGAGGTATGGGTGAGCTCCTCTCTAGCCTCAATCCAGCCTGAAATACCCACCTCAGTTTCTTAAGCCAGTGTAAGCTATGCTGTGATGGTCTCCATCTGTCTTATTGAAAAACCCACCCAGAATACAATGAGAAAGCTTTCTCATTATGGGTTCAATGAATCAACATTTCCCAGCAAAGAAGGATTTTACTGGAAAATTCCTAAACCAGGTCTAATTTGCTGCTGAATGTAATAAAAATTCCAGACCAGATCTTCAAGTGCTGCAGCTCCAGCACCCGAGGCAAGGTGGAGCAATGCCACCTCAGCAGGGACCTGGCACACAGCGCTTTGGCCAGCTACTTTCCTCTCGCTCTTTAGAGACATTCCAGTTTGCCTTTACCTTAAACAACCCGATCTGCAGTGGGCAGCTGTAATATTAGACCTATAGCTTGCTCCTTTTTTTATGTCTTGCTATTCAAGCTGTTGTGGTGATCTCTTGCTCTGAGCTGTCTGTAATCTTGTGTTTGGCAGTCGATGGTGCAGGCCAACGTGTTCATGATTCAATGTTTGCCTTGGTCTGGAGTGAATCAACTTTGCCTTTCAGAACATGGTTATCTACTCCCAAACCCTGCAAAAGAGACTCTCGGCATCGCTCTGTTCCTGTCGTTCCCTATTAATCACATGGAGGTTGGGAAAAAATACCAGAATAGCACCTTAGTACTTATTTATGTTACGATAAATAAAATTTTAAAAAAAAAAATTGGTTAATAGTCAGGCAATGCCCATCCAAGCTGATGGGCAGAGACTTAAAAGTAATCTGCAGCCCAAAGGCATACAGCACCACATTCTGGGAAGAGTAAAGTTCCTTCCAAACCACATTCCTATTTAGAGCTTAGTGGTAGGCAGCCAGAATTTTCTCATCAATTATGCAGAAAATGGATTTAATTGATGGCGTTTCAAAACTAGACTTGTAAATGGACCTCCTTGTCACAGCCGTGGCGTCTGACCACAGCTCAATTGCTTTGTCTTGCATCTGTGAGTTTTAAGATGTTGCTGAATCCCTGTGGTCAGAGGAAGACATTGACCGTGGAGACATCTGAATCTAAACAGGAGTCACGGGACAGTGATGCTGTTCCAATGGTGCTGATGCACAAAGGCAGGGAAACACAGACCTTGGGTCATCTCCCTGTCTATGCATGCAAGATCCACATCACAGCTTTGACCAACCATTGGGTAAAGCCATCGCTAAGGCTTTTGAAAAGCCATACCTCTGGAGGGAAGGTATGTGTGGAAAAGCAGCCAGTTGAGTACCCCAGCCTCACACTATTAGATCTGTATCTAAGAGTGCATCAAAGAGCTCAGAGACTTGCCCAGTGGCAGTGAAATGCCATAACTGCTTTTTCAAGCCTCACTTGGTGACACTTGGGGCTCTTAAGCATTAACAAGGAGGGAGACAAAACATTTCTCTCTGCTAAGATGTGCCCCTCCTGACTGCCTACACATCTGCAGAGGCTCAGAGGCACATTTCTTGCCCACTAAGAGTCTGGTTTAAATTAGACTCAGAAACTTGTTCCAGATACCAGAACATGGAGAACTTGTGACTCATGCTCCGTCATGCCTATTCTGGGCCAGGGGAGCCTGGTGCCTTCTATCAAGCAGGGAAAGGAAAACCCAGTGATGCTTTAAAGGGTATGGCAGGAGGGTGCTGCAGCAACAGGGAGCTGCCAAGGAGTCTGCACATCATATGTGTACTCGGCCAGGTCTTGTAAGCAGAAGTCAAGCCTCTGATGCAGGTAATTTAAGGTCTAGGATTGACAGTCACTTTCCACAACAGGATGAACACACACTTCTGAGCAATTCCCAAGGGAAAAGTCGCTCGAGCATGGCAGACCTTGGCAAACCTGTACACTGAGGGAGATTCCATATTAAAGGGAGCTGGAGGGTTGGTTACGTGGTGACAAACAACCAGCAAGATATCCTGTTTAAAACTCTTGTGCTTGAGAACATTTATGTGGATACTATCCAAAGGTCCCCACCTTTTCTTTTCGGTGGCTAAGGTGTCTTACCAACTGCTGAAAAATTCAGCTCGGTTTTCCATATAGCATCTGCAGTGACAGCATGAAAAACACAAAAGTAATTGCAAAGGGATGTTTTCTCTTATGCATGGGGAGTACACAGGCAGGATCACTGCTGATACCACCTGCCTGTGAAGGAAGGAGACCGAACCCTTTCTTTAGCCCCACATGCATCCTTCCAGGGTGCCTGGGTAACAACTGAGAAAGACCAAACCTAAAAGCCAGAAGTTTAGCAGCAGCCTACAGAGGTGATCAGCAGAATGGAAAGTGGGATTTTCAGGGATAGAACTCCTGCAGTTTTCTCCTGTAATGAATTTCTGGATAGTGAGCTGGCAATGTAGCGCACCACATTCCCAAGGACGATAGCAGGCAGGCGCCTCTGAGCGCCGTGGATGTCTCTGACCATCCTGCCAGCAATGCTCTCCCTCATCCCACACCAGGCTAAGACTTTCCTCCATCACAGTCTCATATTAAAATCAAGTGCTCACAGGGCTGCCTACCTGGGTGCTTTATTTCCCACCCAGAATTAAACCAGATAGAGTCCATTCAAGTAGAAAAGCTATGAATAAATTTGCTGCCGAACTCCACATTTTATACTGTAATAAAACCTTCCTGAAATCCTACTACTATTAGTCGCTAAAATTTACAGGAAACCTTAAAACTTCATTTCCTTTACAATCTTTTTGCCTCTTAAAATGCATGCTGCTCACCAAAAACCACCCAGTGAAGTGCAATTCAACTTATGCACTCCTTCAGCCCGGCTCACTGCACACCATTGACTCATTTCAAAGAAAAGTAACTCGCATAAGAAGTGGATAAGGATTTGATACTGACAGTCAGAAGTTAAAAACAAACCAAAAAAGTTCCCAGCATCAAAAAGCTCTTCTCTTTCCATTAAGGTACCATAGTAAACAGAATTTATTGGAAAAGGACCTCGTAGAAAAATCTGTATATGAAGGTGGGGGATGGTAAAGACTGAGTTATTTGATAATTCATTCTTCAAATGACTCAAGGTTTTAGACCTTTACTTCTCCACTTCATTTTGAAGATGCTTGAACTGAAGAATACAGTTTCAGAATTAAAATGCACACAGAGGATATTTGCTTCATTTCATCTCTATTTCAATACCATTGACTATGAAACGACATGAATCAGTTTTTAAAAGCCCAATTAATCTTCTTGCCTGAAGATTAATTTAGTGGATTCATGAGTGGCAGAAGTTCTTTAAAATAGATAATTCCACTAAGATTTAGTGTTACATTTTTTCCATGTGTTAGTGCTCCAAAATATTATCTCAATACCAAGCAAGGAATGAGCAGAAAAAAAAAATCCTACAAAGAAAACCTTGAGGGGAAAAAAAAGCCTTAAAACATGAAGTGCAAGACAGAACAGGACTCCTTTCCCTCAGGTGGCCACTGCTCCCACCAGCCTCATCGCTTTCCGTTCGAGTTCTGTATGATTTTTCCTTGAAATTACATTAACCAACAGCTTAAAATACCGGTCCCCTGTGATGGATAGCTACCATGAGAGCATGTACATGTGTACCTTTACTGAAAGCTTCCCAATGGCCCTTTCCTGCTGTGAGACGACCCTAATACAAAGACTGTACCGTTACGCGGGGCTGTCATGTCATAGAGCGCAACTGCCTGTCTTGACGTACAACCCAATTTTCTTTTTTAGAGCCACCTTCTATATCACTGTGCAGACATACTGCTTCTAGAAAATGGCCTATCTGGAAGGCACCAAGACTTCAAGAAATCATGAACTTCTCTCAGGATATGGAACAGTGGAAGCCTGTTGCTATTTAGACTTTTTTTTTTTTTTTTTTTTTTTAAAAAATACTGGTCTTAGCTACAGTTTACGTTTCCCACTTAGAAACGTGGAAAAGTTTGTTCAGCTTAAAATTTCCTGTTTGGCATTAGCAGCTGCTGGCTATGATACTTATAAATATTTCAGCAGACATTTCTAGGGGAATCTGGTTACAATTAAACGACGAGCAACGCAGCTCCGCAGTCCCTCCCTCCCAGGCAGAATTCGTGCCGCCCGAGGTTACCAGCGGGAGAAGAGGGGTTGCTGCTCGGCGAGCCGCATGTGCCGCAAGGCAAGCGTTAGCAGCCAGCAGCGTAACTTTAGGGGGCCTGTTTTTAAACAGGAAAGTGAAATCACTTGCTTGTGGTATCCAGATATAGAAGCTTGGGAGGAACATTTGGTCAGCAGGCCCAGGGCCACCTACTCCGAGCATTACTCATTGCGCTTCCCCTGCTCCCCAAAGCCCTTAGAGCATCCCCAGGTTGTACGGTGTAGAAACACACTTTCCGTGTTGAGCATCCCTCCCTGCTCATCAGCCCCATACACCGTAGGATTTCGTGCTCTCCCTGGTATGCCCAGCCTCAGTTGCCCCTGATTCTTGTTAATCTGACCTAAAGCTAAGCAAGTCAGAGTGAAGGGCAGAAGGAAGAGCCCAGACAAAGACAAACCTTTGATTTCCCAGGCATATCAGCTGCCCTCAGCTTTCTGAAGCATTCACCTCTGCTGAACCAAAGGCAGGTTATTTCTATCCAGACAGCCACCACCTTGCTTCAGGGCTTCCCAGGGCCAATTTCTTCCCATCTTTTTTAAATGGCCTCCAATATGATCTGGACTGCTCTGGTCCTTAAAAAAAAAAGCTCCAAACATCTCAGCATCTCCTTGGACTCAGCAAGACTTTAGCGCAGTTGAGGCACAGCATCCTGCGTAAACATGCTTTCGACCCTCGGTGCCATCACCCAGTGACAGGCAGAGGAGGAACAGGAGAATTCCCAATGAACCAGCTCACTCTGAGGAGTCAGGAAACCTGATAAACAATGAGGCAATGGTATTGCCTCAGAAACCACTAACCTGAAACAGCAGCTGCCCTTCTTACTGTAAAGGTATTTAGCTGGGGAGAAATTACTCAGAGGAATGGCAGGTGGAGGGGAGACGTGCCAGTGAGTTGCTCTCCCCCAGACTGTCTGTTTTTTACCTCCTTAACACTACCTCTTGCCCTCTCACTGTGTAAAGCCAGGGCAGCCCCAGAGCCTCTACACTGTGCCCAGTGACACCAGCCACACAGCTGGGACCTCATGGCAAGCACGGTTCCTGAACCCAAGCGCAAGCAGTCAGGCATGGATGAGCATCGTTCTTGCCCTGTCTGCACACCTGATGGAAAGCATCTCCCAAATCTGCACCAGGAGCTTTTTGGGCACAGGACAGGACCACGTCTGAAACTGCACAGCTCAACCAGTCCTACTGTGGCTCACAGTTCAGTGCTGATCCAGCTCACACTGTCCCGTCTTTTGGGACCTCAACTCAGAGGTGTCTGTAGCTTCACAGGCATTTCAGAAAGGCTTGGAGCACAGGTCATTTTATTAGTTTCCCTATATCTGAGGGTAACAGCAGCAGGCATGTAAGGTAGAAGCAGCCCAAAAGAAAAAAACCCATAAACAATTCTGCAGTCAAAAGCTTTTATGGGAGAAGTGACTAAGTTCCTCATTTGCTGGTTTAAGTAAAAAGAGGCAAAATATGCTGAGCAAATAAAAGGCATAATTGCACAGCCTCACCCCCAGTCTGTTTCCGGCCATACGCAATAGCACCATGAACTTCTTAAAGAGCAGCATTTCCTGAACCTCAAGTGCTCGCAGATGGTGTTGTCCTGGAGCACTTTTTGCTGATGTTCCTCCGTTCCCTTTGCCTTGCGTGACTACTCTGCAGCTTTGGTTTGTTTATTCCACTTTTTCCTGCTCTTTAGTTACAAGCTAAGGAAGGGAACCAGCCACTTTTGCCAGTTTAATCACTTGCTGGTGCCAGTGCACGTCCGCGGGGGTGATTAATGGGGTGTGTCACTACCATTCATGTGAGCGAAGATTGCAAAATTTGGTCCCTTTAGCTTGAGTGCAGGGATGGATACACCGTTGTCAGGGACAAGTCTGTAAATATTTCTACCTGAGTACTTTAGGGTCTACATAAGAAGGGTGAGGATCTGTTGTCTGTTTAGGAGTAGGACCAGACAAAGCCACACTTGGTAGGGCACCCCGTCCAGCCAGACCCACAGCCTGAACTCCGAGATGGCCACTGTAAGCCGGTTCCAAGCTGGAAGCTGCATCACCATGAGCTTATCCGATGTCCAAAGCCCCAAACACCACTGACAGCATTGCTAGGAGTATGCATACCGTGCTGGGTACAGGGATTAGGATGTCTACAGCTTACAGCAAATGACTGTGTCCTCAGACTGGTGTTATAAAATCAGCCTTAATTATAAAGTCACGACTGCTGTCACTGTCATCGTGATATTTCACCTTTCTTCCTCTGGCTCTTTGTGGAGGTTGGTAACTCCACAAGTGCTGCATGTACAAAGGCAGTGTTGTAATACTTAGGGGATATATGGCATTTCCACCTAACGGTCGCTGAAAGCGGTCGTTTATCCCAATTGTAAACTTTGAAACAAAGGCAGAGAGCTAGAAGACCTACACAGAAGCAGTGGTGGAAATCCCAAAAATCTATTAATTCATCCTCCTGCCTCCACAAAACCACAGATTCAACAAATGCCCGCAGAAGACCTCCAGGTTTTGCACAATTATTTTCCAAACAGGATGAGATCCCAAAAGTAACAGTTAAAATATAGCCAGTTTTGCATTTATCGGGCAATAGGGCTTGATGCACAAGCTGCGCATGAAAAAAATGAAGGCATGACTTCAGAAGTCAAATGAAATCCCATTGGAAAGGCTGACTGAACACAGAAAGAAGAGACAAGTGGCAAGACAAAAGCTTAAGAGGCAACCAAGCTCTCTGAAAAGCTGCAGAAAAGACAAGGGTAAGTGTACCAGGAAAGAGACGTGCCTGGGCCAACTCATGACAATTCTGTAAAGAGTTTTTCAGTGTATCATGAAGGGCAGCACCCAACAAACCAACCCTTCCTGTCACCTTCCTTTCCAGGAGGTGGTAACTGATTCTTCAGAAAGTTATCCTACCTTAGCAGGAGGATGCCTTCATGCGGCACAGTCTGCTGCATGACTCACTGGACACTTGATACCCCTCTGCTTTTGCACCAGATGTCTTCTCCTAGGAAAAGTGCTGAGCTTTTGCTAAGTATTTACTCGTAAAAATATTACAAAACATTAAGGCGTCATTCATTGTTGGAAAGAAAGTCTTCCTAAATATTTCTCTTTAAGGAATTTACAGATTTCTGCAAAATATCTGAAGTGTGACCGAAAAGGACTTGGAAGAAAAAAATGCAAGAGTTTCCTGAGCCACAGCTGCATGCCTCTGATGCTGATTGCTCCTTCGAGCCTATCTTTCACCAGCAGCAGTATTACCCTTAGTTTTCCTTTTTGCTCCTCCTGAGACAACAGCTAACAGGTGCAATGACTTTCCAATAAATCACGTGTAGAAACAAGAATTTTTGTACAGCAGAAAAGCAAGAAGTCCAATTTCTTCCAGCGATGGCATGTGGGTGGCTTCACCCCTGCCTTCAGATTTGAGTTTCAGGGGTCATCCCTCTGCAGCACATCTGGCTGCGATGCCTTGGCTCTATTCAAGCCTCTGCCTGGCCTTTGACACACACAAAGGCTTTTGCCTTTCCACCTTGCACGTAACGAGGCACAGGGAGCTGCCGTCGCCCACCTCGCAGCCCTTCCAGCCTGACCCCCGCAAGCCCCAGCACTTGGGGGAGGTCAATTCCAAACGTCTTTTGTACGCCGAGCAAACAATACTCCGAGATTCCTGTGATGCTGAAGAGCATGTGTTTTCCACTCTGGAGCCGCATGCAAGACCTCTGCTGGGACAAAGCACAGCGCTGCTTTTTCTCTTGCTTTAAATATGTTTGCAGCAAGCCACCAGAAATCAAAAGAATTTTCTAGAAGAAAAAGTGTCTCTGGCTCTTTTCTCAAGATGTAAATGAGCAAAACCACATTAAGCTTCCTGAAACGCAGCATTTCACATTCAACATTTGCTTTTCCAGCCCTTCAGAGGCACTGCTTTCTTTTCACTCTCCAACCCAGGAGAGCACTGGTGCTCAGCCGGCACAGGAGCTACCCACCAGCAGCAGCCCAGCCATGATCACTATAGGCATCAGTGGGATTTCAGGACTTAGAGCACGTGCTTAAAAGCTGTATTTTTCCTAAATGGATTTCTGCATACATTTAATTATTTTGTTGAACTGGAGCCACTGCAAGTGAAGGGATCATTATTCTAAAAAAGTAAACAAGGGCAGCTGCACATTCCTGCAAATTTTCAATAGAAAAACACTCTTGACTCCAAAGGAGGGAAAAAAAGCAAGATTCTCCTTCAGAAGGCTCTTATTTGCTCTCAGATTGGCTCTTTTTGCCCCAGCCCTAACGGGTGTTCCTGCAGAGGACAGCCCCAGTTGGAGCTTGCGGTGGCACACCCCCACACTCTCTGGGCTTCAGGTGGAAATACTCTGACATGAGAAACCAAAAACCACAGGTACAATACGGTTATGTGCTGAACACCCCGGTGGTACTTGCCACAGGAAGGCTAATCCTAAATGCTGCTCATCCCAAGGCTGCCCCAGGGGCTCTGCAGCTGCAGCAGCCCGGACCCTTGCCCAGCAGCACCTTAATCAGGCTTTGCTTCTTCCCTCCGCAGAGTGTTCTGTCTGAAGCCTCCTGGAGGTGGGTATGCAGGGGAGCCCAGCTCCTCCATCGCACCACAGCCCTTGGCTGGGACATCCCTCAGGTTCCCACACCCGGGCGGGCTCGCAGGAGCTCTGCCCTTTGGCCAGCACTTCCTTAGGAGAGTTATGTTTCTCCTCAGCACCAGCAACTTCCTTCTTCCTTTCACTTCCACCTTTTGTCACATCAAAAAAAAAAATTAAAAAAAATATTTCTTTAGAAAATGACAGATCAGTTTCATATTCCCATCATCTCAGCACTCCTCATTTCCCCATCTTTCAGCTGCTCTCTTCTCACTTCCTCCCTTTGCACCCCTTGAAGGCTGAAGAAATAACATCTTGCTCCCCTTGGTGGGATGACTGGCAGCACCCACCCTTGCTGTGTGGAGGGGTAAGGTACAGGGATGGATATCCATGGGGGAAAACATCCCCAAAGTGTCACTGAATCAAAGCAAAAGATGCCATCCCTACTGATCAACTGAAGCAGCTCAACTACTGCCATTGATCTAAGCCATCTGGGTAACCCTCCCTGAGCACAGTGGGGTGAGAAACCAACTTGGATTAGGGAAAGGGAGGGAATTAAGTCACCTCAAGAGTTTCCACCAATATGAACTGTCATCTGGAGCCACCAAAGCCCTGGGGAGCTTCCAAGCACAGAGCCTGTGGGAAGACGCCCTGGGCTGGCTTCCCAGGATGTGGGATCCCAGGGAAATTATAGAGGCGACGCAATGGGGACACCAGCCCTACACCCATAGGACCACAAGGAGCTGCTGCTATGGGGATGGAGCAGGCAGCAGGAGGAGCAACAGAGGGAGCACTGCCAGAGGGCCAAGGGGGAAAAGCAATGGGAGAGAGCAAAAAGGGAATTGGGTTGAAAGGATAACACACCTCTATCTACTGTAAACTCTGCTGGGACTCATAAACCTGATTTCCCCCTTAAAGCAACCCTAGCAAAGTCAGGTCCCGTGCAAAACATGAAGGAGGCTATCACTGCACTACCACCAGCCTCAATGCCTACCTATAAACCAGGCAGTGGAAAGCCAGGGCTGTACTACCAGGAGGAGCTGAAAACAGCTCTCTCAGCTGATGGGACTTCTTGCAGTTACTAAGCCCATCTCAGAAAAGTTTCCCCTACTCCCATCTGTTCAAGTAGTTTCACGTTGCAAAGAAACACTTCATTGGTCACCAGGTCAGACAACAAGAAGTTGCCAGTGAGCAGCACTCACCTAGGTGAGGATCAGATCTACTTCCCAGCCTCCCAAGCTGTGAAGGGCTTTATATCACTTAGTCATGAAGCATCAAGGAGGACAAAAAAGCAAAGCAAAGCAAAACAAAAAGCCAAAAAATCCCCAAAAACAAACAAAAAAAAAGGCAACACACTATCCCAGCAATTACACGTTACTACTAAACAAGATGCAAGGTGGTTTTCTCTCTCTCTCAGGCTTTTGTAGGAGTCAGTAATTAATTGTTCTAATTAGAAAAAGTTGAGCCTTCCACAGGAGTCAGTCCCCTGATACGACTCTTCTTCCTTGGGCTGCTGGGAATTGGTGGCTCAAAGGGGTCCCCATTACCACTCCAGCCTTAAATAACAGGACTGCATCATGCCAGGAAAATAAAAAGATGAGATGGGAGGTTGGGGAAGGGGAAAAAAAGAACTTGATTATTTTTCACACATTTGAGTTATGCAGATGGTTCACAGCATATGGGATTTCAGTTTGGGTTTTTAATAGAAGAAAAACTACCAGCATTGTTTCTCAGCCAGGGTGACCAAAACAATCTGGATTTCTTTTGTATTCTGCGCCTGATACCCTTTTTCTCTTTTTTGCCTTGTAATCCCGGGTTTCACCAAGGTAATAACTGGCTGGGGAGTGAACATAAAGCCCTGATGGGGTGAATCAGTGCTTTTGGCATCATGGCATGCGGTGCTGAGCTCCAGCTGTTGGCAAAGGTGGCTGAGCATCCAGTGGGAGGGATGCACACGGCTGCCCTGTACTCCTTGAAGCGCATGACAGTGACTGCTCATGAAAGTACCACCGAAAAATGATGACAGGCCAGGATCAGAGGGGAGAAATGCTTTGCTATTCCAGTCTAATAACTATTAGACTTGGAAATACTGATCTGGCCAAACCTGACCCCCTTCCTTCTCAGTGCACAGGTGGTCAAACTGTGCTATCAGGCAATTCAAAACAAACAAAAAACCAAACAGGCATTATCATCACTTGTCATATTTATATTTTTGATTTTATTTTTAGTTTTTATTAAAAAAAACAACCATTATTAAAAATGAATCATTTACTGGAAGGCTTCTGCCAGACAGAACTCTAATTTCAATCTTGTGAACAAAATGCAGCACAGTTAAAACCCATAGGCATAAACAAAACCCAATAAAAAAAAAAAAGAGAACAGTTCAAACCATAGCTTATAATTATGCAGTTTCCTCAATGTCAATAGAGAGGCTTTTGTTAAAAGCCTTCAATTCAGGATTTCATGGAAGACTTTTAAAACACAGGGGAAGAAGGAAACACATGCTTGTCTAAAAAAAAAATAATAAAAAAAAAACCCAAACAAAAAGAAACCCCAAAAACTCAGGAAAAAAATATTGTTTGGGTAATGGTTAATGAATTGAAGAAATTTACTTCCTCCAAAGCAATCGCTGCTTGCCCAGCCATAAGTTGGCCCTGGGTGATGTACTTGCTCAGAAAGCTGAACATACAAAATTACTGCCAAGTCATTCTGGCCAAAATTTCCCAATTCTGGCACTGGTTTGGGGGGGTTTCAGCGAGATCATACCTGGCTTCCTGCTTCGGGAGCCTGGAGTTTGCAGTGCCAGTAGGTACCACTGGGAGCCTGGAAAAGAGGTTTTAATTCAGCCCCTTTCAGTATCCCCCAGTGAGACAGCACCAAGGCGAGCTCTCAGCATCTCTCTGAGCTCCTGAACGAGGGTGGAATTAAGCACCTGCCCTTGTACGTACGTATCAGGCCCAAAACTGGGTATGTTAAAAATTGCAAATTAGTGACTACTTTGTAAAAAATAAAAAAAACAAACCCACAACCAAAAGCTATCCTCAGTGTGGGAACTTTAAGGTCAAAACCAAATAAAAACGGTCTTAAAATATATACATATATATATGGCTTTTCATTTTTCCTATCCATTTCATTGGAAACAAAAATAAATTTAAGGGTGATATTTGGTTTTTAAAAATAATTCTGTCCTTCTCTTTAGCTGTCAGCTGGAGTAGGTGGGATGGAGGCACTGACTGCAGTTGCTCACGACACGGCTCAGAATCTACCCGAGTTCTCCTTCATCCTCGCTAGTATCCGGGAGTAGACGGGTGCTGCAAGGAGAAGACCGAGTTGGGTGGGACAGACACACAGCACCTCCCTGTCCCCTCCCCTCCCAGTTACGCTACATCTTGCTTGGAGCAAGACAACAGAATAAACCTCTCTAAGGGACAGGGACATACGATGGAAATCAGAAACAAGCTAGAGAAGTTGTTTTACCTAGTCGAGGATTCCTCTGAGAAACCTGCGTGGAAAGAAAATGTAAGGTTTGCATAAATACAACAAATCTCCGACAGCTATAAGAACAGTTTGCATGTCAATATATTTATCCCTAGTCTCCAAAAACTATGGATGAATGACTCTTCATTAGTGGTAGCTGACATATGTGGTACCATGCCAAGGTTATATTCACAGTGTGCTGCGAACTGTAGGCTTCATGTTGCAAAATGTATTATTTCTTATATAATTAAATCATGCAAGAAGAGAGGATTGGTCATTCCATGAAACACATACGCTCGCTCTCTTTGGAAGTCAAAGTCTGAATGTGACACTATCTCCCAATCCTTATTACCAAAATGTAATTTCAGTAGTTCTACAGCGAGAGATTTTTTTGTCTTTTACCTTGGATAACGCAGATGCTTGTTTGAAGATTTCTAATGCGGGATCTGCAGGCTCGTCACCTCTTTCTTGCGGCCTTGAAGCTAAGGGTAGGACATAGATAGCATTGAAATACTTGTCAAAGCACACAGTCTGCTTCCTTCCAGTGTTTTGGAGGATGTGTTGCAAATCCCATAACAGACTAATCCTCCTCAATAAACTGAAGCAGTTGCCATGTGTCACCTCTCCCTCCCAAAGCAGCTCTGCTGTAACGGTGTGGCTCTTGATATTTCTAACCATGGACCTACCCTGAGGCTGTAAGACAGAGTTCACGGCATAAATCACACCATTCGTGGCCATGATATCGCATTCAGCAACAGGCTCCTTGTTGATATGTATTACGTTGTTTTTCTGTTCAGGAAAAGAAAAAATAAAAAAAAGTAGAAAATTAGAAACTTTTGCCATCAGTGGTTTCCACTTCTGTTAAAAAAAAAGCCCTCACTTTGCATTCATTCATTTACTGGATGGCTGTAGGCATTTTCATTCGTCTTGCCAATTAAGGAGAACATAAAAACAAATTATAGCCCGAGCAGTTTGTCCTGGAGGGGCTGGCAGGCTTCGCAGTATGGATGTTCTCGGTGCGCTGGCTGGGACCGCTGTCCCGAGGCAGCAGAACACATTCACCAGCTCCCTGGTGGCAGCAGGTGCTGCTCCTTGCACCAGGAGGGATGGCTGCAGAGGTGGCATTAGGAGAGGGCAGATAGGACTGGACGTAGGAAGAGGCTGGCATGCAACTAGATTGGGCCAACTCAATGCACTTGGAAACACCGGCCTTTCCATTTTTGTCCTGCATTTTCTTCCTTATGCACAGAGTGGGTCATGGTTATTTATTTTCTGAAATGTATTTTTTTTCCTCAATAGAGGATCCTACTTTCTCTTAATGTAGTGCAGAATTTGTGAAATTAAATTATGCATCTAAATGATACATCTGCTGCGTTCAGCTCTGGGGCCACCAACATAAGAAGGACATGGACCTGTTAGAGCAAGTCCAGAGGAGGGCCACAAAGATGATCGGAAGGCTGGAGCACCTCTCCTATGAAGAGAGGCTGACAGAGTTGGGGTTGTTCAGCCTGAAGAAGAGAAGGCTCCGGGGAGATCTTATATAGCAGCCTTTCAGTACCTGAAGGGGGCCTGCAAGAAAGCTGGAGAGGGACTTTTTACAAGGGTATGTAGTGATAGGACAAGGGGTGATGGCTTTAAACTGAAATAAGGTGGATTTAGATTAGATGTAAGGAAGAAATTCTTCATTATGAGGGTGGTGAGGCACTGGAACAGGTTGCCCAGAGAATCTGTGGATGCCCCATCCCTGGAAGCGTTCAAGGCCAGGTTGGACGGGGCTTTGAGCAACCTGGTCTAGTGGGAGGTGTCCCTGCCCATGTCAGGTGGGTTGGAAGGATCTTTAGGGTCCCTTCCAACCCAAACCATTCCATGATTCTATGATTCTAAATAAATCCTGCTGCATTAAGGGACCCCATGCGGAGATCATTTTCGTTACACTAAAGAAGATGTGTTAGCTGAACAAGCTATTTGTTTAATTTATTTATGCTTTTTCCCCCATGACTCAGGGTTAAATTTATAACAGCTCCTGGAAATCATTTACAATTGATCTTCTGGGGAGAAAGCTGAAGAAAACCACATTTCAAGACTGCCAGCTTGTGGAATTGAACACATGGCAACAGTCCCTCTGCTACAGCCCAGAAAACACTGTTTGGTGGAACTGCACACATTTAGAAGAGGTTCCCACACCATCCAAATGCGCACAGACATACTTTGGTCCTTGACATGGACAATTAAACACAGACCACAGCCCTGCTGACCACGAAGCCCCATCCCAGCTGACTCACCACGCTGACTTCCAGTTTATCTCCCTGCATGGACTTCAGCCTCACAAGGGCACCGACTGCGCCGCTTACCAGGATCTCATCAGCCACGTGGAACTTGAGGATGTTGGCAAGCTCTTTGGCATTACCTGGGGGAAGACAATGTTTACATTTGCAAAACAGCATCAGCACTTGCTTCCCGTATTTCACGTGCTGGAATGACATTACATGGAAAATAACATAATTTCCTGAAAGTGCAAGGAAAAAATGTAAAATTGAAAAGACTGGGCAGAAGAACCTTGGTTGGAGGTGGTTAGGACAATGAGGACATTCCTGCCTGGACAGGTCAGGCCAGCGAGTCCAGAAGGACAGTTTCTCAATGTCCCACCTTGGTATGTACCAGTCCTGCCCTATATGTGAAATCCCTGTCTCTTGGGATTTCAGTCCCTCATTCTCTCACTATGCACAGCATGAACCTGCTTCTGTCACTGCTTTCACTTCCCAAGGAAGTCTGGGGCAGGGGGGAAAGACCTATGTGAAATAAGGAAGCAGACAGAGCATTTGGGTATTTGCAAACGTCAATACTTTTGCCAACGCCAGTGTCACTTGGCAATAATCTTCACAGCTGAAACTGCAGGATTCCAGGGTAGGAAGGGGAAAAGCGCAGGAGAAATGTCACCAATGGCTGGCAGATTGCTGGCCTGATCCTCACCCCACTGAGTGTCTACTCATCTAGCCGTGCTTTGAAACAGATCTTAGGAAGATAAGATGCTTCCCCTTTGCCACTGATTTTCCAGAAGAGGCAGTGACGTGCACAGCATGGAGCAGCAGCCCTCCTCCACTTTCTCCTTTAGAGGATGCAGTGTCACTGATAAAACCCACAGACAGGTGATGGGAACAGCTAGCGTAAAAGATGGCTTCCCTCTACAAAACCAGAGCAGCTCCTTCAGCAAGGGGGACTTTTTCTTTTAATGCTCATATCTGAACACACTGAGAGCTTTTTTTCCATTACAGTTTTTCTCGGGTGGCCATAGTTCACACTGCACGTCCTCACCAGCATGATTCACTTCTTCATCAGGAGCAAAAGCTAAATATTTGCATGAAAAAAAGAAGGTCATCTGAAGCGTCTGCATCTGGGATACTTCATTCCTGCAGCCGTTTACAATAGCTGCAAAACAGTTCTGAAATATTTATATATTAAGCATTAGACTGGATGTGCAGTCTGATATTACCAGTTCCTCATCCCTGCACTTAAAAGGACAGTCAGCCACCATGGGCAGATGTTTCCCAAATTGTGATGTCAATGTTTGGT
Organism: Sula dactylatra; assembly: GCA_013389905.1. Classification (NCBI taxonomy): domain Eukaryota; kingdom Metazoa; phylum Chordata; class Aves; order Suliformes; family Sulidae; genus Sula; species Sula dactylatra. Next base: position 67,475 of record WEKW01000080.1, read on the forward strand.
TAGTCTTTAATGATGAGAAGACATTACACTGAAATACCTGACATTGTTTCCAACCACAGCTGGTTTTCAACATGAACAAAATAAAAGATCGCGCTGCTTATCCAAAAGAGTGTTATTAAATATTCCCGAGTTTTTTTCCACACCCAGCCTGCATGCCTGTGCTTTTCAGGATATTGGTCCTCATCTGTGCTAGACTAGAATATTTATTGTCTTTTCAGGATCAGACTGGACTTCCTGCTTTGTCCACGTACACATAGATGGAGCAATAGCTCCATCCTTTTACTACTTAAATTTCATACAGTGTAACTTGAGGCTGAATGTGGACCATGTTTTCTATTTGCAAAACTTACTTTAGACACCCTGATCCTATGTGGCTGACAGCCTCATTCTCACTTCTTTCATCCCTGAGAAAGGCACAGACATCATCGATTCCTCTAGAAACACCTTGGAGTTATCTTGCTTACGCCAACCAGCACAGCAAAATCAAAGTCACAGTAAGTTTGTGGCACATACTACAAACATGTCTTCCAAGCACAAGCAAAGTATAATCCCATGCCCATGCTTTGTGTGAGAGTTCAGTGCCACCCTGTGCATCCTCAGCTTTCTGATGGATAGGGCTTATCCAAATCAGTTGTGTAGGAAGCCCACGCTTCCAACAGACAGGGTCAAAGAATGAGATATGGCAGAGAAACCTAGCCATTCCTCCCCATTATCATGCCAATAACACACAGAAGCTGTTCATCTGAACATTCTAAAAATGCTCACCCATTAGTTTGTTCAGTTCCCCTTGGGGCATGGCTCGGAAAGCTTCGTTTGTTGGAGCAAACACCGTGAAGGTACCTGGCCTGTTCAAGTTCTCTGTTAGACCTGCAGACTGGATTGCAGCCACCAACGTACTGCAAGGCAAACATAGGCAAAATGCTTTACTATAAACTGCTTTTGTTGGTCTTTGAGTAATTGCATGTTGTGAGCAAGAGAGAGCTGTAAAGTTAAAATTGCGAAATCCTGCTGGGGTCCAGTCAAAAAGTTGATTAGGTAGGAGATGAGCCTGTGAGGTCCAACCAGAACACCTGAGAAATGGCAGAGCAACCTGGGAATGCTGACTCCTTGGGGACCAAACGGTAGTGAGGAGACAGAGAGGCCTGGCGACAGTTGCTCTGATGGGCAGAGATGGCTTCGGAGCCAGCTTCTTAATGTATTAAGGGGGACCACACACTCTTGGCTCACAGTTCATTGAAGGGTTATTTGAAGTCTCACTCCCTACAATTTAGGGATGAGACCATGGTTTTGGATGCTCTTTCTATGTTAAAAAAATATATATAGTCATGACTACGACCCATAATAAATAGAAACTGCTTTGGCGGCTCTTCTGCTCCTAACTAGCAATTGGGAAGAGCAGAAGGGTCACCTGAAGCGATGGTCTGCCTTGAGAACATCCATCACTGAGCCAGACGGTGGAGTCAACATTTTGTCCACACTGAGCAGGGTCCCAAACCTTCCTCTCTTGTCATGGGCAGCAATGCAGGCATTTTCAATGCAAAGGTTCTGCAGACAAAATAGCAGAAAAAAGATATTATTAGCATATGCTTCAAAAGAGAGATTTTTATACTTTCCACAGTGCTCAATTACACTTTTTAGATGATAGCCATAATGTTACAGACCTCAAGTATCATTCAGCCATATACAGCACTGCACACTGCAGGGACTTACATTGCGGTACACAAAAACTCTCAGTTCCTTGTCACCCAGAGTCTGTAGTTTCTGTCCATGGTAAAGATACTTAGAGGAGAGCTGCTCATTAACAATGTGGTTCAGAAGCAAGTTTTTCATGTTGCTGTCAACTGTGGGGAGTCCATCTGCAGCAAAAAGTATGGAGAAAACCAGTTATTCATTTAAAATGACCATTGAGACACTTAAAAAGTGCATATACAGAGTATTATCTGCACCAGGTTTTAATTTTAAAACTAGGTGTCACTGCCTATAGCTGAGGCATTTGAGAGAGGGTTTGCATGCTTCTGCACCGAAACTTGGCTGGAGACTGTTTGAACGAGATCTGTGGCCCAAACTGATGGAAGAGAGGGATTTACTTCCTGATTTACCTTTGAATGCATCGTTCACTGGGGCAATGAGGGTCACTCGCTCACTGCCAGTTAGATGAGAACTGAGACCAGCTTGTCTGAAAAGGTCCATAGACTTGGAAACTTCGGATTCTTGTGCCAACTCAAACAAGGTCTTAGCTGGAAAGAAGAGCAACGCATAGTAACCTTGCATTAAAGGCAATCCTCCCATCACTACAAAATATCTACACCATTTAAATCCAGTATTTCCTTGGCAGAATAGATGAAAGAAAGGCAACAGAAAGAAAGATGCAGAAAGGCACCAGTACCTGAGTCCGGGATCAGCAGCTCATTAACAAAATGTACAACACCGTTGGTTGCCAGGACATCCTTGTTGGCAATGATGGGCTTCCCGTTGAGCGTCAGCTCTTCCCCGCTGCAGCCCACGTCCAAGGTGGTTCCTTCCAGAGTCTCCATTGTCAGGCCAGCGATGATGGCCTCAGCACACATGGCTGACTTCAGGATGTGATGGTTCAGCAGGTCTGTAGGAGAAGAAAGTGTCTCAGTGAGCTGCAAAGATCAACTATGAAATTATTGCAGCTTTTAGGGATCCTGTTCAATAAAAAGGGCCTCCTGTACAGTACTGTACGGTACTGTATGGGGCTCCACTTCAAAAGATACGCAGTGATTTTAAATTGTGCTGATTTTAATTGAGCAGCCTGTGAAATGAAGTGCATAAAAAGTGATTTTTATACACCTTTGCCAACTTCAAAATGTTTCACGTCGTTATTTGACTCATTTGTCAGGGGAAGTTACATTGATTAGATACTAGTTTTCTTGCATCTTGTTGCATTGATAGTAATCACCATCACATACAGGAGTGCTAAAGGAAAACACAGAAAAGGGACTGCTTCAGCTCCCTCCTTCATATCTGGATACCACTCTCTCTGCCATGTCTATACATCCACCATATCTACACCCAACGAAGCTGGGTTGTCCAGTTTAAAAAGCTGGAGTCTGTCAAATGTGTTTACTGCAGCTGTTGTCAGAGTGTATCAAGGAGCCATTCAGATGTTCTTGAGAAGGAATTTAGAAGAACTGTAAAATACTCTTCCGACTCTCAATGGGCTCAGTAAACAAGCACTTACCCCTCAGGGCTTCTGGGTCCCCCAGGATCCTGTTCAGTGTTTCTCGTGGGATCTTCTCAAAGGCTTCGTTGGTTGGAGCCAAAAGTGTGTACTGGCCTTCGCTTTCCAGCAAGCTGTTGAGGTCAGAAGCAGCCACAGCCGCCTGAAATAAGGAGAGGGGGTAAAACACATTCAGCCAGAATACAAAGGTCAGCGACTTTGTCCAGGCACACACTAAAGGCCAGATTTATTAAGGCTTTTATAATTACAGAGGACTTATAAAAAAATCCTGAATAGCTTCTTTGAGCACTTTGGTCCCTTTATAAATTTGGCCTGGCCCCACGGTTCTCTTGTGCTCCAGAAACTTGAGTACAAGAGCCCTTTTTTGGCAAGACTGAGAGATGGTTTGAATACCCTGATATGCCTGGAAAGGGTCAGAGTAGTTCCAGTGAATAATGCAGATCAGAACCCACAGCTGGCTAACTGCAAAACCCCCGTGCTTTTTAAGTTATTCCTTAACTTGGCAAATACCAAGGCAAGGAAATTGGTACTCATTGAAGCTGAACAGTTAATATCTCCTAAGGCTGAGCCTCCCATAGAAGAGTGAGAAGCCAGACTCAGTCTACATCTTGTTACTGACAGCAATAGCAGGGTGACAATTATCCTCAAAACACTCTTCTTGTGCTGATATCAAACACTTCTCTTCCTAAAGCAAAATAAGCTATATTGGTACCAGGATTCTATCGGCGGCTTTAGGGTCACAGCACCTAGGCACTAGCAAGCTCTTCATGACAATTCACTGGGAGTGGGATGGCTGAACATCTTTAAGGATCCCTGGAGCACACGTGGGCTGGACTCACCCGAAGAGTTTCCAGGCTTTCCTCAGTCTCAATGATCTGCTGAATGCTGTTTGTAGTGGTGGCGATGACTTTGTCGATGACGTGAACCACTCCGTTGGTGGCATGGTGGTCAGCTTTCAACAGCCTGGCACAGTTCACAGTCACAATCTGCAGAGGGAAAAAGCCACGGGGAATTATGTGCGCTAAAACAAGAAGGTAAAGCAGCCTCTGCTGTTTTTCTATTTCAAACGCAGTGAGTGCTATAATATTGAATCAGCAGGAGCAGAAATGTGGTTTCCTAAAAAAACACACAAAGAATGAGAATGCTCTATCAAGAATGTTTGAAACATTTCATGTTTAAAGAGCTTTGAAAATAATCAGTGGTTTTGTCTACCCTGAATCATCAAGACTAAGGAAATATGCAAGAACCAACACTTAGGCAAACTTACTGCTATACAGCAATGTGGGCAACTTCCCTGCAATAGCATCGATGAAACTATCTGCTTACAAATATTCTTTTCAAGCTCCTTCTAAATATATATCCTAAATCAATAATTGTCAACCTAAGCATTACGGAGTCCTGGAGGTCCAAGGACAGTGCAAGGAGGTGCAAGGCAGTAGAAAAGCAAGCCCACTGTGGGTAGGTTTAATACAAATGCCTTACCCCATTAGGATAGTGGTGAATCTGGATAGGCAGGTCCTGGTACATTGAGTTAAGTGTGGTCCCATGTTTCAGATCGTCCGTGAGGACCCGTTTGTTCACCATGTGGTAGCGGAGGGCGTTGAGCAGCTCAATGTTAACGTTACTGACTAAGGAGTCCAAAGTTTCCTGAAAAATCAGAAAAATTAATTTTTCAGTGCTGAGTGCAATTAAGCCAGTTGTTAGAGAGAGCCAGGAGGTCCGGCTGCAGCCAGGGTGCTCCCAAGGGGTGTGTGTGCGCGTGTGTGTTAAGTGATGTATTCAGCCTTAAGCCATCTGTGCAAATTAAGAGCTCTAACTTTCATAAATCTTTATCTTTTGCCTTACAACAGCGACTCTGGCACTCCCCATCTTTGGCAGACAAAGGGATGATGGCGGCAAGCTCCAGTGCGGGATCACTGCATCAAAATGAGCAGAAAGGCAACAAAAGGCATCGCTCAGGGCCAAGGACAAATACACCAGGAGATCTTCCGCAACATCATCATCCTTGCAAGGGGCTCTGCTGGCGCACATCTGGGGTAGTGGCTTGGTAGAGGGGATAGCCAAAAAGATGCCCCCTCCCTGCCCCAACAGTTGTTCTTACATATTTATGGACAAGTGATCTAGATGTGGGATGTAACTGGATAGGATCTGTGCAGTCGGGACTCTCCCCTGATCACAGAGATGCTCCACTGGGATGGGAGCACTGGCAGGACAGCGGTGACAATTTCAGGAGTGAAAATTTCCCAAGACACAGAGTGAGAAAGTCAAAACCAATGTAAAGGAAATTTATATGTAATTGAGCATAGGAACACATGGATGCAGGAAGGCTGCAGGTTTACTGAGGCTCCAGATGGGACTGGCTACTTGTCCAAATTATTAAGAACAACCAGAGTGGTAAAGTAAGGGTCAACAAGAAAACCCGAAAGGGATGGAAAGTCTCTTGCTGCAGGTCTTAACACAATCTCTAATGCTAAGAGGCAGGGAAAACTGAATGAGGTGAATTCTACATCCACCTGCTGGAGAGCATCCACATCTCTCTGGTGTTGGGTCTTTCAGAAACAAAGCTCTGGAGCTGATGGACTAGTACAGTGATTCTAATCTTGGAAATTCATAGTCCTTTCTATATCAGGACTGTGTCTATTCTGCCAGATAGGGCTGGATCCAGACCCCTGCAGAGCTGGGTCTCCACTAGAGAAAGCCAGAGGAAGAGGAGAAAGAAGAGGAATTATATCTTACAGCAGGCAAGGACGCCCAGGCCTCATTACTTGGAGCAAAAATTGTAAAACTTCCAGGTCCTTCAATTTCTAGCCTTAGCTTAGACCGGTCGGAGTACAGCTGCGTGGTGGCAGACCCAACAACTCCCAGGGTTTCATAGATGTTTGAGAGTGGCAGTGCTGAAAGAAGAGAAGGTTATGTTCCCAACACAACATCATTCATCCTTCCCTGCACTGCGCTTTATTAAAGGAGAGCTGCTGGTGAAAACGCTTGGGGAAATGAAGCACGTCAGGGAACTCATATCTGTTCATTAATTAGTTAATAAATAATCATAGCCTGACAGCTCCAGCCTCAATTACAGCAGCATAATCCAAGATCTACTGCATCTCTGCAGGTCTAAATGGAGTTACTCTGGATGTATATGGATGTGAATTGAGGCAAGCAAATACAGTCATTGCTTTCACCTGCTCCGTGTTTGTACTTAGGCTTTTGGTGCTTGGAGCTGGTCTCAGTCTCCTTTGATCCATCCACACCAGCCCATGTCATTAACTGGGCAGCATCAAGCTTTTGTGGAAGGAAACATTCAGAAAGCAAAAGCAGAATATTTCTTTCTTCAGTAAACCCAGTTAATTCCCTCCCAACCCCAATCAGTGGCTGAACTGTATTTTCTCCTGAATGCAATTTTGCTAAACTCATGCTTGCCACAATAAAAACGAGCAGAGATTGGCAGAGCTGTCTGCTACTCTATCATTCCTTTGTATTGCATTTCCAATACAGGTATATTACTTGTTGGAATAAGTAGTCCCTTATGGCCCCCCGTGCTTGATTAAGTTTAATTATATCCAAGGTTTTAAGTTGTCTGGAACATTTTGCATGCTTTGGAGCTGATCTGGCACTCAGCTGCTGCTCTGCTGAGTCCATTTTTGACTTGTTCATGGCAATACTGTGCATGAATTGCAAAAATCAAATCCAATCTGAGTAATTTTATAACGTTTCCCTTTACTAAGCAGCTGTATAATTTTAAGAAGTCTAAAAAATGTCAAACATTTTTTTACCAGCCGGGCAGCCTTTTTCTCCAGGAACTTTTTCATATCCAGGACAGCACTCATAACTGATTACTCTGAAAGAAGAGATGGATACGGCAGATTAACTGATGGCGTCTCACTGCTTTTTCTCTATTTGCTATAGTTCTGCGTCCGTCCATATTTGGTGATGTTTCTAAGCAGACTCTTCATTAGAAATATAGACTTGAACAAAAGACAAACCACAATTTTTATCTCCTTCAGGGCTGCATGTTGCCAATTTCTCCACAGAACAAAAGCAGACATGATTTCTTTTCAAAACCACACTTTCCAGGAGACTTTGTACAAACAGTGGATGGAAACTGATGCCACGGTCCCAACAGATAACCTGTGCAAGAACTGCAAATGCTGGTTTATTTGGGCGTGTTTCCCGCAGGATTTGGGGATCTCCCTGGCTGACTGTTGCTATCACGTCTGATCACCATTTGAATAACATGCTGCAACTCCGGTATGGCTGCTTTACCAGCCCAGCTGAGCATTTCCCCTTCATTTCACTCCATTCTTGTCCGCCACTAGAAAGTATTTGCTTACTTATGGAAAAATCCACAAGACAGACCTGGAGGGGAAGGAGTGTCCCTGGTCTTGGATGCACTGGCACAAGGACTGGGGATAAACCCTGCAAGGACAAACTTCACCAGTGGTGGCACGTACATCCATGGGCTCCCCAAGGCAGTACCGCAGCACACCCATCTTTGCTAATACTGGGTACATCCATGCGAGCACCCTCAGTGCAGCATTTCCTTCTGGCTGGCAGCAAACTGCTGCTCTGATCAAGCACTATCCCCCACTAAAACCAAAGGGGCCAGAGACCCCATCCTGGGGGCTCAGTGCCATCCTGCAGATTTGCAGACCCTAAATAAGCAAGAGCTGCCTGGATGCTATGTCCCTCATCTGGAGCTCAATGGGAAATAAATCATCTGATTCTCAGAGCTGGCCATTTAATGGAACATGTTTTGATATTAACACAGAAAAAAAGAAAAAAAGAAAGGAAAAAATCAATCCAAAAGTTGCCCGTTATTTTTCACACGGGATTCTTTCACCTATTACTCTTATGCTTGGTGTGAATGAAGCAAGGCCATCTGATTGATATGCTAAAGACAGCGAGGAAATAGGTGTTCCTCCCAAAGACAAGCATTTCCTCTGTGCTCCCGGTTGGATTCGAGACAAGTAGGATGTTGTATCTCTGAGCCTCAGCACACTCACTCAAAGAGAAAGGAAAATCCTCAAGCATCAGATATTTGTCATAATTTTAACACTGTTAACAAACAGTGGAAATGCCTGGGGTTTGAGAGGGAATTCTTCAGGGTAATGAAGAGCCAGTAAGTGAAACAAATACCTGCTTTTCTGTGACAGAAGCAAATAAATTCTGTGTCACGGTTTCCTAAGAGAATTACAAAGCAAACCCAGACTGATTGTCTAGACATTATATATTCCATGTGGGAAAGAGTTTGCCTAAAGCAATCCCTTCCTTTGACTACTGGAGATCTTAACACCCTGCTGCTCCGCTTTCCCCAGCCCCCCTGTCTCGTGTTCATTGGAAACACACACTTTCTCCCCCCACCACTTCCCTCCCCTACCTCCAATTTTTCTTTTTTTCACCCTAGAAACTAAATCCAGTCTAGACAGTTCCCTTGGTTCAGACCTGTAATCAAAGACGAAGAGCTGATTAAAGAGAAATCATTCCAAAGTTCAGCATAAATAATTCCCGAGTGCTGACGTAGGCTTTAAAAGGCTTATTTATAGATCAATCGGAGATTAATGAGCTGTGACGAAGGGGCAGGATGCTGATGCACACAGCCTGCAGCACGGGGAGCTCGCCGGCTCGGGGCTGCCCCAGCAGCCAGGCGCCTGCCTGGATGGGAGGGTGCCGGGAAGCGATGGAGGGACCATGCCGCCTGCTCTTCAGTGGGTTCATGAGCATCTCCAGCACCACCCCACAAGGGGTGCTAATGGCAAGAACACCGAGGCCAGTAATAGGGCCAGTTCCACCCATGCAGGGGCTCGTTCAAGCCCCCAGTCTCACTCACCCACCAAAGGGGACCTACCAGCATCATCTGGTATGCATTTTGCACACCAGCATTTTGTGTTGAGCATGAGAAAACTTCTGCAAAGGGCCAGGTGAACACAGAGGTACTCAGCCAAGTGTTTGCACCTACAAGGACCCAGAGATGAGGACTGTAAAAAACAGCTTCAGCCATTTGCCCTTCCGTGGCTGGTGGACTTGGTGGAAGCACAAGAACAAGACCACCCAGCCCACCCAAAGGCATGTGGGCACCGTTCAAGATGTCACTCGGGGCTGGGCACAAGGCATCCTCCCAGCTGGTCCTTCAGCCACCTCCAGCACAGCCATGGGTGAAGGCTGCTCTGCCTCACCTGCAGGACTCTGCAGCTCAATGCTACAGTACCCTACACATCCATACGGGAGGAAGGCTGCTGCTTTGACAGGTCCTCCTCCAGTTGGGACGGAGCCACAGTCTGCTGCCTGGAGAATAGTATTTCTCTTACATGGCCAGGGGCAAACAGCTCACGGGAGAAAACACTGAGCACTCACAACCACCGCACCGCACGGCGGGTTCTGCACGAAAGCCTTTGGAGTTGTCAAGTCCATCCCTGTTTCTGGTGTCTGGGACCCGGCGGTTGCCAGCGACATGGGTTAAACAAGCAATGCCCTCGTACAAAGAGCATTTGTCATCTACCCTGCACACCTCTGACCACAATTTCCTGACCTCCTCATTGAGTAATTTCAAGTCAAATCTGTAGCTTTTCAGCCTCTGGTTTTGAAACACTGTATTTTTTTAAATGTCTATCTGTGTCTGACTGCAGAAGCAAGCTCCCTGGCTTTTATTAGTCATTGTTTCACTGCTGTTGCATTCTTGGGATCTGAAATTAAATTTTAAGTGCATTTTTCAAGGTAATACAAATAAGCTTGGGCATATATTAGTGAATAAAGATCCATTTGTAATAATTTCCTGTAATAAAACCCATATGCTTTGTTTTTGTAAAATAAGTGCCAGAGAGTCATTTCTTTCCTGAACTGAGTAAAGTACATCAGACAAGAAAAGGAAAGTTAATTTAAAAGGAAAAAAATGAGCATATTAAGGGGCAACTTACTGCCACTAGTTATTCCTCAAAAAATAATCAAAAACCGAATTTATGTTAGTTGTCTTTTCATTCTCAAGACAACAAATTGCGTGGGGATGCATTCAATTGCAATCCCAGTTCTGGAAGAATGAGTCCAGTGCATAAGGGAGGTAGAAAAATATAAAAAACACAGGCACGACTATGAGAATATACTCTAAATAAACTATTTCTTTGGCTTTGGAATAACCAACAGTGGAAAATTACCTAATTACCAAAACAATCTTGTTTCAGTGCTCGTTAAAATCAAAGGAGTGTCAGACTTCTTGCCAACTGTCTTATCTCACTTCATCAGCAAGTAATGCAATGATAAAAAATGTACATAAATCCTCTAATTTCTCCCCAGCTGCGTGAGCCAATACTTCAGCAAAGAGAAGAAAAACAAGGAAGAAAAGCAGATAAAGAGGTGAGTCCTCCTCTGATGCATGAGTTGAAATTTCCATTGTGCACATCCAGCCCCAGCAGAGCACACCACCCCCATGGACCAAAAGATGTTGCTCAAGAAGCAAGCCTGCAAAGCCTCACCACCAAGCCTCTGCCTTACAGCCATAACCTATTTGTTTCTGGTGAGACCTATGGAGCAACTCAGCACGGTGCCCACTGCGCCCCGGGGTGGCTATGAGCACTCAGCCATGAGCCTGGAACAGCAACCACAAGGTGATGCACCAGGAGACAAGACTAAAGCCCAGGCACATCCGCGTCTTTTGGGCTGGCTTTCCTTGCTGCTCCAGTTGCTCTGCATCTCCCAATGCAGGATGTGATCATCAAGAAGGAGTGAAGTTATGACTTACTGCTACAGGCTTGCAGCAGCTTTTCTACCTTCCTCACCCAGGGCTGAACTTCTCTGCTCTGAGCCAGCTCTGCAGGAGCTCAGCGTAGCTTCTCTGCAGTACTTGGTCTCTCACTGACCTCCCTCACTACTACCTGTTTCAAACAGTGATCAGAGCAGAAAAAGAGAAGAAATCAAAGCAGTCAAAACTATCTTCCTAGAGCCAGGTATTTGCACCTGCAACATGCATCCAACTTGTGGCACCACTGACCCTTTAAGCAAATAAGGAGGGTAACAGCCAGGTCAAATGTGAAGTAGGTGGGATGGGTCAAGTGTCTCCTACCCCAGGACTGCTCTTCTCACAGGTGGGAAAAGCCTTTTAGGAGGAGGAAAGAAATGACCATGGTTAACCAGCTCCTCCATCCCCCCCTGGGCTGATGGAGTGGATCTCCCTGCCAATGGGAGGACCAAGCACACAGCTTCAGGAGAGGACTTCTGACTGCACATCCCAAGCAAAGGCTGGATCCACCCAGTTATGCTGATGAACGTGCCAAATCCTGACTCTTTCTGGGATTTAAAGGACCAAAACCTCTCATGGCCCAGCTCAGTCCCACGCAGTGGACCAGTTTCCAAAGGTTCAGGCTAAGCATCATTAACTGTGCGCACACACTCTGTTGGGCGCTGATGCACTCAGCACAGCACAGCATCAGGCCCCTGACACTGGTTTAAGAATTTGACTGCCGCAGCGTAACGCATCATGTCCTTCATGGCCCAAATGACTCCTGATTGCTTCCATATGCCAGGAACACCACGTCCAGTGGGAGCCATCACCAGCAAACATGTGTAATCAGAGCTGTCCCAGGGTCCTCTGGAAAATGTGAGTCAAGGCACGTGTCTTTTGTTCTGCACAAGCACTGCTAAAGGGCAAAGTAGGGCCCAGGCGCAAAAATGACTCGGAAGAGAGAAGAAGACAATAACACCCACTGTTTAGATGATGCAAAGTGAAGAATAGTGAGCAAATTCCGTGTATAATGGAAACATTATCTCATAGGTTAACAGGCAGGTTAATGCTGTGTATGCTTTTCTCTCAGCAATGTGTCATTGGATTAGACACTTGGGTAAAAGCAGAGAGAATGAGGTTAGAAGAGATCACCCCATCTCCTCAAATGAAATCATGAAACACTGCCAGATGCCAGTTATTCTACCTCTTTCTGGAGATAAGCAGATGAGTTTGTCTCTGCCAAATACAGCCTCACACTTGGGTTACTTGAGGTTAGTTTCCTATTTGCTTCAGAGCTGAAGAAATCCATGCCTTTCAGTGACTAGAACAGCAAAGCTATCCCACATCCATAGCTGAGTCCTGTTTCCTACGGAGACCTACTAAGATATTCTGGGTTCAGAAGAGGCAATGACGATACCATATTGCCATGCCATAATCTTGTCCGTTTTACATCAAAAAAGCCACCATTCTGCCAAGATGAGAGCCTGAACTCTAATCACCCGAATTAAGTCTTCCCAGATTTGGTGGGCTTGTAGAATTAACGGAGGGGTGTGTGGTTTTTTGTTTTTACAATATTGCCTCTCCTTTTCTTCCTTTTTTTTTTTTTTTTTTTGGTAAAGACAATTGGACATAAGGGAAACCACTATACATGCTCGCTGTACGATACATCCTGCAATACATCCTCCTGAAGTACCGAATTTTCCTCTTTCAGACAAATTCATGGGTAACATGATGAAAGGCCAAAAGCCATGCACAGTTATGATTCCTGTTTTGCTTCCCTTCTCGCAATACCGACACCAAACACATGAAATGAATCCCGATGGCCAGCCATCACAGCTAAACTGATGAAGGCAACCAAAATAAAAGCACTATAGCTTACCACAGTCAAAGATCTCAAAGTCTGCTGTTCATTCCAGAGACAGAGTTTATTTATTCTGCAGTAAAGAACAGCGTGTTCCTATAGATGTAATCACAATTTACCTTGGACCATATCAGAAACACGTGAGATGATTTTCTGCTGTTTGTTCTTCTTGACCTTGCAGATCCAGGACCAGACCCGGCCCACAGCTCTGCTCCCCAAGGCCAGCACCTTTGCACTGATACTGGATAACGCGGTGGTGCGTGCTAAAGTGTGGGCCAGCAAACGTGTCTGAAAGCCCAGTTTGGCCTACACCAAGGAAAAAGATTCCCTGCTCCTGATCTACAGCCTGGCAGATAGTCAAGCACGCATATCCTTAATTATCTGCTGACTACATCTTTCAAAAGAATGTCCTGAGGCTGGTTACACAGATACTTTATGCAACAGCTACTTGAATATTATTGTTTGCAATTTTTTTAAACATGGAATTGGCCTGCAAGTCTAATTAACTTTCCTTGTGGAGTCATCAGACAGTGTTGGCTAAAACTGACACCTCTTTCCCCTTATTTCTGGTTTCCCTTCCAAAGCAAACATGTGTAGATGAATTTTACATTCTCTCCAATATCCATCAGCTCTGGGTTGTGTTTTATTTCTTTTTTTTTTTTTTTAGCTAGGCAGCATTGAGACTAGCATGGAGTGAGACACAGCTAAGTACATCTGGTACACACTTCATTACAGCATTGAGAGGTATATAAGTATATATAGAAATGCAATTAGAATAAACCATCAGGGTTTGTATTTACATGGTACTTTCCATTCTTAACATCTAAGTGGTTTAGGATCATGTTTGCCATTTGAGAAAAAGCAAGGCACAAGGATTTCTTCGGGAGTAAAAGGCTAAAACAATTCTTAACACGCGTACACGTTAAGCCCACGCTGCGGGCTCTGACATCCCACATCTGTCGCGCTGTCTGCTTCTCCCACCCAGCGCCCACCTCCGCAACGGGGTCTTCGGAGAGAGCCTGGCTGGTGCTCAACTACTTACGTTGACTTCCCGCAGATCTTCCTCTGGTACCACTGCTTGCAGTTGGTGAAGTATTTCCTGTTCGTGCCAATCAGCTTCTGCACCGCGCACACGTTGGGGCTACAGGTAACGACAAAGCAGAAGAGGGTCCTGTAAGCCTCCTTCCTCTCGGTGCTGACCACCGACATGGAGCCAGACCCCACCTGGCAGCACCCAGAAAGCCCTGCTGGGGTTGCAAGGGAGGAAACTTTGAGAGCTGCAAGTCAACTTGCTCGATCTGAGTGTATAATGACTATCATGAAGTAGAGGAAGCAGTGAAAGAGATCTCTCTTCACTCTGCCAGGGCATCTTTTTCTTCACTGTGCTAAGTCTTGGCTTTTTTCCATGTTCCACCTCTCCCCAAAATATAAAGAAGTGGAGTTTAAAAATAATACTTTGGTCAGTAGTTCTACGGTGAACAGCTACTTACAGTTTGGGATCCCAGCTAAAACCTGATAAAGTCATGCAATAATTCAAATCCTTCCCAGAAAAACATTATTTTATTATTTGGGACATAAAGACAAACAGATTTTTATCAGCCTATGGACCGATTTGCACCAAAACCAGAACGGGTACTTTTGCTGTATGACAGGCTCAGACGCGGATGCTGAGCTGCTGATGGGGAAAATGAAAACTCCAGTTTCAACACACCAGGTATGACAGCACAGACTGAGAGTGGCTATATCAGCCCATGGGGTGCCAAGAGCTCCTTCTCAACCAGGAAAGCAGACAGTTGGCGTTACATGTGTGACTAACCCCACTGAGAGCTGACTGCAGCCTGTCAGCTTTCTAAGAAGTGGTATCACTGCGAGCAAAGATGTGGTCAAACAGGAGTTGGGAGTTTATTGCTGCCAGTTTGGCCAGCACAGCGTTCCCCTGCTCAGCCTGGCTCATCATCTCTGTGGTTTGTAGCCAGCAGCCCCGGCCATGTATGTGGGCAACACACGGTCAGTGCATGAGATGTGATTTACGGCTCTGGGTTGTGAGGCCACCGACTGCCTCTGGGCTTGAGCCAGAGGTATAGGAAATGCCCAAGCAAGCTGAGGATGCTTAGCCCCACTGAGACTGGATTCCCAGCACCAACACCATGCCCCAGTTGTGGCAGCAGCACCAGAAGTATGTGCAGTATTGGCTGCCAGGCAGACGGAGGGAAAACAAATAATTAAGCAAAATACATATATCATCACTTCAGCCCATCAGAAGTGCTCTGCAGTGTCCAAGGCAGAGTTTTCATTTGTGCAAAAGAAACTCCGGATGGGGCCTGGAGATGCTGTTGTAAAGGTCTTGTTGATCTGTTTAGGAAAAAAGACAGCAGCCTGTTTCATGCTGGGTTTGACCAAGACGCTGCCCGCTTCCCTATCAAAAGTAACAAAAGCAGAGTTTGCAGCCTGACCACCAACTCTTCCTGCAGCCGTGCTTGTTTTTCACCAGCGTCCCAAATTTGGTTCTCTCCAAAACGGGCCAGCCTGCCCATCATTAGGATGAATTAATGTGAGGGTCTCCTATATGTTGGCTAACTCCAGCGCCAGTCTCAGCGGGAGCTTGGCCTGCCTTCAATGAGCCTTTGTTGATGTGGCTGCTGCAGGGCCCTGCGGAGACAGGATCCGACCCTGCGAGGCCCTGGCACCTTCGTCCTGCCCCAAGGGGAAAGTGAGGGCCCGTGGGCCCTGGGGGAATTAGGCTCACCGTTTCCCTCGCTACTGCCATATCTAGTAATAGTAGTTTGTTCCTGCATGAAAGCACTTGATCCCCTTTACATATATATAGGGTAAGGGACAAGGAGAAAGAATCTGCTGAAAAAAAGTTAGAAATCGCAAAGCCAAACTTTCAGCTGGTGCAAACTGGCCCAGGCTCAGTAATATCCACGCCAAATCATGGCTTAGAGAGACATCTGTGCTCTCTGACTCAGCCCACCTCGGCTACCCCAGCCCCGCCGCGCTGAAATATGGTTCCAATTACATCGAAATTCCAAACCTTGCCTCGATTTCAGCGTCTGGCTGACGGCAGTGGACAATCCCTCTAATATTCATCTTGACAAGCCTGGCTACTGAAAGACTTGTTTGATCACTTCCCCCGTATCCCCGGGAGGAGCCTGCCAAGAAAACCCTTGCGCCTTCAGGACAGCATCAAACTTGGAGCTGCCTTGCTCCCTCCTCCCTGCCCGGGACCGGAGCTCCGCAGGGCTGCTGCTCCCTCCCTGACTTATCGGGGAAAACTTCTTCCCAGTTTTTTCTTAGTGTGGAAAAATCCATCCCCAGGGCTGTGTTATCAATGATTCCTGCAGGCAGGCTGTAGTAGCAGCTCCCCACGGTGCATGTTCTGGTCCTTTGCCCAGTCTGGCTTAAAATGAATTTGTCAACACTCTCCCCTCTCCTCGTTGGAGTTCATCACCTCTGCCATGCCGTTCCCAGCCAGCCGCGCTGACTCGAGGATAAAACTGCCTATTGTTCCCCTTCAGTAGAAGCCTTCCACTTGGCAGGCAGCAGTTGGGAGCTGCTGGGGCAGGGGCTGCCCTTTGGGAAGGGACAGAGAAGAGCAGGACCTACCATACGGTCCCAGCTACCTGCTGTGACTGCGCCCATGAAGATACCCAGCATCACGCAGTGCCCACGGAGCCGGGTGAGTTTGGGGAGAGCACTCCTAGGTTTTCATCTTCAAATGTTAACGCTCTTTACATGCTTCTCAGCTCCTCTCCTGAACGTGAGCTGATTCACTTAAAGAAAAAAGTTAATTAAGATGTACAAGTTTTGCTGCAGAGCCAAGCTCTGCCACCCAACTCGCTCTCGGCTCAATAGGAGCATTGATGGTGTGAGGGGACGCTCACGGCAGAAAGGGTGGCAACCCTGGTTGCACATCCCTCCTGAGCTCCCTCCTGCAGGCAAAACAACACGCCTCACATCCAAGAGCTTTTTGGCTGGTTTTGTGTTGCTCTATCTCTTTGGCACATCATTAATCAATGTTGAAAATTCAGTTAATGTTTAAAAGCTGGCTTGGTACAAATTGCTCTCTCCATCAGAAAGGGACCAGCAAGCAAAGTGCTGTGGCTGGATTTATCTCAGTGTAACTTCTCTCCGTCTGGAAACCATGGCATACTAATTCCTTGCATCTCCCAAAGATCTCAGGCACCAGCATGGACCGCAATCACATCTTACCGTGTGCCTCTATTGATTGTACAGGGAGTAACAGGCTTCTCTCTGCACAGATGAGTGCACTGATTTATCCCAGGACTGCACTAACTTCCCGAGTCTGAGCAAACTTCTGCCTCGGGGCTATCAGCAGAATTGGATATTTACTTAGTTTCAGCTCATGTAGAGATGAAGAAACAGACTCACTGTATTTGTATGTAAATCACTGTAATTCTTTCATTATTGGGATTTTACATCAGCTCAGAATTTGTCTGTTGGATTCTGTACCTGATTTAACACATAAACAGTGTACCCTGTTTCATAAATACTGACCTGGATCCCTGCCAGATAATGGATCAGATTGCAATATCTAAGTCTTGGGTTGAGGGTCTTTTAAAAGCATTTCATGACCCTGCCTTCAGCAATCCATTTAAATGGAAGCTACAGTTCAATCAATGTCACCGTCCTGAGAGAGGAAAGCCAGCTGAAACCTCTGTCATCCCTTCACCCTGCCTAATTCCTAATAAATTTTAAAAACTGTGGGAATGACTATTAACATTGGGTTAGTTTCCTGCCTATCAATGAAGACTCAAACTACTCAGTCCATAACATATTGTCCATCTAGCAAGAGAGGTCTACATGCATTTTTTGGATATTCTTTATCTCAGCAGGTTTATGAGTAAATAAGTGATTACTTTTGTCAAGCAAACTTTCAAGACTTACTAGGGGTTTCAATCAAAGAGTAAGTTGGTGCCCACTCCACAGAGACACTCCTCTAGAGTCAAACCAGTTTTCTTTCTTTTTCTATAAATTCATGAAAACGAGAATACCTTCCACAAAATGTTTAACCGTTCAAAATCTGGGGATTCCACCCCCCCCTCCGCTGCACCTTTTTCCTTAACGGGGAGAGACCGATAAGGAATCACTGAGGGGTCTAAAATGACATGTGCAGTATTAAGCACTCTGAAAGAAAGGAAGAAAGTTAGCGAAGGGAGAAAGAAAAAAGTTGCTGGGGGATGAAAGAAAAAGCCGTTATCCCAGGAAGAAAGTAGAAGCCGTTATCCCAGGAAGAAAGCATCCAGAGTTCCCCCGAGGGGGGCCGAGCTGCCCCGCACCGGCCCCGGGCTCGGCGGCGCCTCCGCCCCGCACAAAGACCCGCACGGCGGCA
>WEKW01000080.1:86186-130903 GCA_013389905.1 Sula dactylatra
GGAGCTTTCCTGGCTGCCCTGTCCTGCCCCACAGCCTCTTTGAATGCCACCCCATGCCACCTCGCCTGGCACCGTCTCAGTGCCTGCAGGTATCACCCCCGCTCCGGGGGCCTTCCAGCACTGTCAGGGGTCACGCATGGTGAGAGGTTTCTGGTTTCTGTCAAGCCGAGGCAGGAGCGATAAGGCTGCCATCAGCATACCCCCTTGGCCAGGTTCCTCGTGTTGCATACAGCTCTGGGGTGAAGCCCTGGCGTGAGTTTTGCAGCGAGCCATGTGCCACCCCGTTGCTCTGAAGGATCACAGACACAAAGATGCTGGCCCACCTGGCTGGTGGGTCAGGCCCCCAGGATCCAGCCCTGGCATCACAGCCATCCCAACGGCTCGCATGGGAAACCTCCGTCCCGGCCAAGGGCAGAGGGTGGTGTTCAGTGCTTGCAAGGGTAACAGCAGCACTCACTTGAGGCTGTTGCTGTGCTCATCACCACGGGATTCCTGGGAAAGAGGCCATGCAGAAGTCCTAAAGAGGCCAAAACATGGACAAATGACAAACAATTGGCATTCCTTGTGCAATGCCATGCACAAAGGGGCCGGGAAGACTCAAGTCACCCAGCCCCTAGTTTATCCAACCTGACTCACTGCAGCATCCCGGTGTTTGTAATGAATTGGCTCTGATTGGACTGACACCAAAGCTGAAGGGTTCTTTCCTTCCTAAATCCTCCTGGGAAGCAGAAGGGGTCCTTTGTGGCAACTTGCCCTTAGGAACAGACTTTGGCAATACCCTCATGTGGATTTGCAGACTGGGCAGTGGCCAGGAAGGGCAGTTGCTCAGCAAAGGACAGGAGTTGAAATGTATCCAGTGAGGAGCCACCAAGCCAAACAGAAGTCTTTAATAATAATAAACACTTTGTATTTACAAAGATTTTTTTTCCCCCCATAGTAAATAAATTTGATTAGTGTAAACAGCATTAACGTTTCTTGGATAAAATACACGAAACCATTCCTCGGTTGGGTTTCCTCTCCCTGGAGAGTGCCTCACTGCTGACTCCATCTAAGTAGACAAATCATGAAATCTTACCTGTCAAGACTCGTGACTCCAGCCTAAAAACCAAGAAATAAAGGCTTCATGTCTTCCTGAGAAAAAGGTGAGGTTTTGAACCCTCTTAGGTATTGCCTAACCTGAGACTTTCTCGGCTGCACTTCTGTAAAATGGAGATATTTTATGAGTGCCTCCAGTGCTCTGTTTAAAAGGGAAGAGCGATCTACGCTCTCCCCAGAAAGGGGTGACTTGCTTCTCTGGCTTTGGGAAAAGATTTAGGGCTGCAAAGCCTGATCTGATGGATGTGCATTTTTCCAGGCCAGAGTTAGAGCCCATGGCCCCAGAAGGGAACAAACCTTAAAATTCACTCCTCCTCTACCAGCTATAGTAATTTATTGCCAGGGGAAGGCTTGAAGCTCCTAAAAAGTGAAACGAAAAGAGGAAGGAGATGACAGCAAGGGCATTGCCAACTGCTGAGTCCTCTGAAAACAGCAGCTGGTTGCAATTTCTCTGCGAAGAACAGCGAAGCTCCCACGTGGTGGCAGGGCCAAGCACCTGGACATAGGCTCCTGCCTTGTCTCCCTGTGCTAGACTCTCATTTTGGGAAGGGCAAGGTCCCTCTCATTCACACAGCTGGTTTATAGACCTGTAAGCTTCTCTCCTGGGCACCCCAAGGAGCCGGACCCCAGATCCTCGGAAGAGCATCTTCCCCCAGGAGCACAGGGCTGCCTGTCCTAGGACGAGCTCACCACGATCACCATGTTCCTGTTATGACCTTCCAAAACAAGGGTTGATGTCCTTGAGACACCAAACCCCGCACTGTAGTCAGCAGAAGTTTGTTGAACCCAAAATGTTGGAAATGAACTTGGCAAAGATTTTTCCCAGTGAAGTGTTTTCCTGGAGACTAATAAACAGCGGGTGAGGAGGGACAAGTGGCTGCGAGGGCTCAGGGCTGAGCGCGGGGAGGGATGGGGCAGCCCTGCCGCCTTCCTGCGCCCAGCGCTGGCATGCATCCTGGGCCCCCGAGTGACATGCTGCTTTTTCTGTCCCCAGAAGTCGGGATTGGTTGTGCCGAGATACACAGAGCAAGGCAAAGGTGGGACAGGAAAACACTCGGTGTGCAGGCAGGTGGGCAGAGCCGGTGTGTTTGCCATTTGGGCAGCAGAGAGCTCACGTGGAAAAGCATCTCCCGCAAACCCCACGGGCAAATTCACTGTTTTTATCTACCACTGCTGGTTTCCTTCCTCCCCATCCCCTCCTCCCAGTCCTGCTGCCTCCTCGTTCTTCTCCAGTGCATCCTTATTCATTATTCCTCTCCAGCAGGACTCTTGGTACTGACTAAGCCTTCAATTAACTTCTGTGAATCTGTTTGAGAGTGGTTCAACTGTTGCAAAGAAGTATTCAAATACACTAGGCTATCAGACTGTGACAAACCAATTTGTGAATGACCAGTACTTCGGTTTGCACTGGTTTTAACCTCCGCTTTCAGAGAGATGTTTAGTTTGAAATGAAATCGATGTGCAGTGGACTCTCTGCACACTCGTACAAATACTCTAAAATCAATCACGTAGAAAATTGCACTTACACAAATAGACACTTCCATACACATTTCAGAGTAAGCAATAAGCAAAAATAACAGCTGCTCCACCAAAAGGGAGGAATCACAAGACATACCCTAAGCCAAAATGAAGAAATCTTCAGCAATAATAAACACCTATTATTTAAAAAGCTTCTCCTGTATAAACAAATCTGAAGGCTGAAATTGCTGAATCATTAAGACCATAAATACGTTTTACTTTGTTCTGTGAGCTGCACAGAAAGGCCGGAAGGAGAGCTTGTAAAGAAAAACCACCTTTCCACCTCTCTAATAACAGTTTTAAGAGAAATGATCAACAGCATAGAATTAAAAGGGGTTTTGTATTTCCCTGCCATCTTAAATTTCTATTATCCTCATCATAGCATAAGCAATAATTCCCATAATAAAAACTTAGAATGACATTCGTAAAACCCACATCCCTGCAACAAGCTGGAACTCCATTTCATTTCAATCTCTAGTTAACAGTGATTCCAGGTTGGATTTTTTTTCCCAGACTAGCCCCCACTCTCGTCTCACAGACTCTGAGCAAAAGCACTGGAAATACACATGAAACATGTTTGTTGTGCTTTTGTTTCAAACCCAGCAGAATTTATTCAGAAGAATGAATAGATGGTCCTTCATTCATTTTACTCTCGGGGTGTTTGTGAAATGCCCGGCAGAGGGATCGCTGCTGCGGCTGGAGGCGCAGCCCAGCGCGGGAAGCGGCAGGACCGAAGTGGATCCGGCACAAAAGGGCCTGAAACCAAGGAAAAATGGTCCAGACAGATGGAATCAGCATATCACAGAAAAACATTCCCTGGCGACAGCGGCACTGACAGCCAGGGTTTTGTGCCTGCTTGGGTCAGGAGTTCGGCAGAGGGGTTGGTTAACTGGTGGAAAATAACCTTAACGGTCATTTATACCGATATATGTTAATATATGTTAATATATTGGTATAAAATATACCCCTTCTCATCCCACACTCCCACTTTGTTATCCGTTTTCATTGTCAATACTAATATAAAGGGAAAACATTTCCCTTCTATGTCTTTTTAGGTCTTTTTTGAACAACCTCTTCGCCCCAAATGCTCCCGCACTCGCCTTTTCAATTTTCTTTCCATGTCCCATGTGTTAACGACGTGGCAGATGCTCCTTCACACCACACTCTTGCTTTCACACATCAGTCTTGTAAAGAGATCCCGATAAAGATCACATAATCCTCTTCGTTTCCTTTTGTAGACAGCTCCATTTGATGTGTCCAGAGCCTGCTGAAAAAGGAAGAGAACTAATCCCGCTTGCCTCCGCCGCACACGGTGGGGAATTCATGGGATTTATATTTCCAGCTCTGCTCAAAACTGTGTCCAAAAGGCCCTCTGTATGCGTAAAGTGTTATTATAACGTACAGTAACATCTAGGTCAGCAATTGGAATAGCGACAGGCAGCATGAGCTGTTTTTGAAACCTCAGAAAAGTCTGCCCGGCCCTTTAGAGATGTAACATATGGTGGAAATTCAGAATAAAATAAAAATCAGGGTAGTGTTTGGGGGAGGAAGAGCGGGGAAGAAGAGAAAGAAGCAAAAATGAAACATGCTCTGGGTATCAAATTTAGTGCGAGGGACCAGAGTTTTGTTAAAGCCCGAGAAAGTGGAAGCCTCCTGCTCACTGCTGCGGTGGCACAGCCAACTTATCCCTGGCAAAAGGCATGAAACTCTGCCACTTCCTCAGTCTACAGCATCCATACGGGGCCTTCATCATAAGCTACAGTCAATTTGGGTACCCAGCGGTTCACAGACCAGGCGTTTGCTTGGGAGGAGCCATGATGCTCCGTGGCGAAGGCAGCGCAAGCCCAATTCTGACACATCCTCCCAAAAGCTGTTTGAAATAAATTGGTGCAGTTACTGCAGTTACTGTTTGTTTTCTCTCTCCTTTCTGATTAAAGGTGAAGTTGCTGCTGAATATCTTGTCAGGTCTGTCCATAATAATCTGCTCTGAGCGACGCTAAACTGCCTCCCCACAAGCGTTTAAGTAGGGTATCTGCCCTGAGTTAGCTCACGAGCTTTAAAAGGCACTCTGTCGTCCCGTCCTTAGGAGCCTCGGGGAGCACGAGCCAAAAAGGCAATTACACATAATATTCTGCTTCCTTTTAATATATCATTGTGATGGAAGAAATGTGTGCTTTATCTTCTCTGGCATAAACAAAACAGTTCTCTTACCTCTTCGTATAAGCTTGTAATTATCTTCCCATATTAGATACTTTGAGATAAATCTTTTTAAGAACGCCTCTCTGTTGCTGTTTCTTTCTCGTACGCCAACAGGCATACACAGAAAATAAACCCATTGAAGCTCCTGAGTAGTGCTGTGGGGCCAAGCTGATATCCCCTCATCTGTTTTCTATTTTCCCCTCCTTCCCCCTGCCCCATATTGCAGATATATGATACAGTAAAATTATAGAGCAGGAAGTCACAAGAAGTAGCAATTCAGCTTTCAGGGAATAATTCAGTGTCACTTAGTCATATCGTCCATATATGAAAAACAAAAAAGAGAGATAGAAAACAGTTCCCACAAGGCATTTCTAGGTCTCACATGTTCTCAT
Source organism: Sula dactylatra (assembly GCA_013389905.1). Lineage (NCBI taxonomy): Eukaryota > Metazoa > Chordata > Aves > Suliformes > Sulidae > Sula > Sula dactylatra. The sequence goes on from WEKW01000080.1 coordinate 91,391, forward strand.
TTTATTCCTTATCCTGCAATTTATCTTCTTGTTTTCAGCAAGCCAGAAATGAAGTAGGAAAACTCTCAGAAATCTTAGTCTGACATATCTTTCTGGGGAGTATTCATTTCCACGCATAGCTGCATAAGCTATGGAAAAGCCTGTGCCATCACTGGAGAGCAAACCACTTGACGAGCAGAGTCTACAGACATTAAAATAGATAAAAGCAAGTTTTTTCTGGCCTGCTTCAACTGATTTAAAGGTCTGATAGACACCCAACATCAGTGCAGTAATCTGCTGAGGTTGGCTGTAAGCCATGTTGTAATGCAGGAAGAGAGCAAACGTTAGGGCATCCTGAGCCAAATTACAACAGACTGTTATTTTGGGATGCTAAGCTTTGAAATCTGAATTCATTTAGTTTATTATGATATATTGGAACTTCCTAAAAGAAAAAAAAAAAAAAAGAAAAAGAAAAAGGTACTCATTAACTTCAGTTAAACAGAACAGGCAGAAGAAACCATTCCCTGCCAAAAAGATCCATGAACTACATTATGTCAATAGACCATCTTGTAACTGGAGATGCGTAGCCAGAAGGCTGCTTCTGTCAGCCTATAGACTTCGGATGAAAATCAGCTCACCGAAAGCATGACAAAACTCTGAATTCAAGACGAACCTCAAAATGTCCCTCCGTAGCTCTGCACAATAATTTCTTCAGCAAGATTTAAGGAGCCACTTTCTTCTCCGTCCTCTCTCTATCATAACAATATGCTACCCCACACGACAAGGTGGTCATTACCCTGATCACAGGGCACAATAATCTCTCAATACGTTTCACGTGGTGTTAATGAAGCAAAGTAAAAGAGACATTAGAGCACGAAAGTGCAAGCATGTTCCCTACTGTACATTTTCCAACACACTACCCATATTTCTGAAGTAAACCCGAGGGTTTATACAAACCCTGTGGGCTCTCACAGCTGGGAGCATATTAAAAATATTTAGAATCACAAAGTGCTGGAAAGTCAAGAAACTGTTTGGAGAACAGCAGAGTATTTCTCAAGGCTGCAATGCCTTGTTTGAGTCACACCCTCAGCAGCAGTAAGATTCTGCATCTAAAAGAAGAATGAGAAAGAGCCTTAAATAATAATAATAATTATTATTATTACAAAATGATTGGTAGCTGATTCATGTAGCATTTGAACATCACTGATATCCCGGTTCTGCAAAGTTATACAAGCGCTGGGTGGTTTTTTCTGGTTACTCCATTCTTCGGACAAGAAGAACGTTTCTTCTGCCTCCTCAAGCACCACAGCGAAGCAGGTAAGTAACAAAGCGCAGGACAGAAGACCGAGCGAGCAGTAATAAACTTTAGGAAAACTAGGTCCTAATAAAGAAAAGTCTCCCTTTTTAATGAAGAGAGGACAAACATCAATGACACTAGTGGGACATCTCACAACACACCCAGTCGTGCCTCATGCCAGGCCACCACCAAGGAGGCACAGCCCTGCCCCACCGTGCATCAGACCAACCACCCTCCTGGTGTGTGATCGCCGCCCTGACATCAGAGAGGGCCTGTACAGCCGCGTGGGACAAAGCTGAGCAACCTCTCCTCTTGCTTTCAGTAACAGGTCAGACAGACGTCTACTGGGAGGGGAAGGCCAGTGCTGGGCCAGCCTTGGGATGGGGAGATGGACCAGATGACCTGAGCTGTCAGTGTGGATTAGATCCACTTACACACCCCTGGACCCGTTTCTGCTAGGTAAAGTTTGCCGTTTCGGCTGGCTTGCTCCAGAGAGGACGCTCCTCCCTCGTCCACGCGCCACCTCTTCCCCTGCCTCCATCAGCCCAGCACGCGGGTCACAGGCAGCTCCTTTTGCCCCAGCAGAGTGGGACCCAGTTTTCAGGTCCAGCTTCCTGCTGGATTCATGGGCTGAACGGGCGCCCCAGCAGCAAGACCGCTCCTGGAGGCAGCAGGCAGGACGGGCAGGAGCAGGCACCAGGACATGGAGGACACCAGCGGCACCAGGGACTCGTGCACGGGCTCTGCCTGCCCCAGCTTTCCCGCACTGGCCACCTCCACAGCCATCCCCACGGGGCCGAACCGCGGTAGGTACAAGAGCAAAACAATCCCACTTAACATGCCTTCCTGCCCGGCACCACACCGGCAGCAGCAAAAGAACTTCTCAGGCTTTCCTTCAGCTTTGAGACTGTGCACTGAAGGTGATTATATACCTCATCAGCTCCTTCACGTCTGGATTTTACCTTTTCCTTCTGCTTCCTCGTGGCTAGAAAACTCAGACGGAGACAGCCCATTCACCACTGTCTGCTTTGAGGGGCTGTATGCCAAGCAGAGCTTCACCCGAGCCCATGATTCTGGAGCATTTCTGTCTGCATACATGCGCACATACAAACACAAAACCCGTACGGACGTGTACTTCTCGGTTAGGTATTGTGAGTTCATCATCACTGTGAGGAACTCTAGGGGACATATGGCTTAATTTAGTTGCAGTGGTTTTGTAGTTACAGCTGAGCAGATAACATGACAAGGCTAGTAATCGTTTCTAAGAGAGAATGATTTAGTAATACAATCTACAGCGCCTATAAAGGCTCCTTGATAAAGGGCCAGGCAGAGCTGGAACAGTTTGGATCCATTTCCTCACTGCTGCTGAGAACGAATGTTGCAATATGTGTTAGGAGGGTTGAATGGAAAATAATTGCCTTCATTATGCAAGTTCAACGTACAGACATATGTTCCTGGATAAACCACTTCTACAACTAGCCAGGTCCACGTAGCTTATTTTCCATAAAATATAAGAAGCAGCATTTTCTACAGGTTTCAGTCAAGTATTTGAAACAGGCCTGCGCAATTTTATCCAGCAAAGCATACGCACATTTCTGAGGGTCACATGCACGTAGGTTTATTGCTTTTTACAGGAGATGCAGGTGTGGGAATAAGTCTCGCAGAGGATGCCTGAACACGCACCAGGACTTTGGCATATCCAAAGCAGAGAGAAAACTGGAGACATGGATTTTTATAGGAGACATAGCACATTGTAAAGCAAGATATCTTGGGCCAAATCCAGTTCCTCTTATTTAGGCAAACTGACCTCTTGATTTCAGTGGTGCTTCTCGCTCAGGCAAGGTAAACAGAAACTCAGCTTCGGGCATTTATGGGAAGAATCAGAGAAGTGTTTTCTTTAGTCTGATACAATAGGACTTTGTATTAGCATTAGCCCCAAGTGCCTGGAAATCTGGAATTCAAACGAAGCAAAACTTCACTACAAAAAAAGAACTTCTTAAAACCAAAGTTGTTTCCACCACTACTTCTAAAAAACAGAGTTGCCAGCTACTGAGAAGGGGAGTAAGTGATGCTCTGGCCTGGGAGGATCCCAGTAGGATTAGTCTGGCAGTTGTAACACAATCAAGACAGACTAATTTCTTCATTATTAGTTTTTAGTTCTTCTAAGTCTGCTTTTCACAATGGTTTGGCACCACCCGTACTCATCAGTCTCCAACTCTGAAGCTGGCAAGCGGACACATTTGCTTTATTCTTTTATTATAGTGGAGGGATGGGGTAATTTATGCCAGGAGTCCGGTGTGCCTGCGAAGCTGGGAGAAGCGGGAAGGCAATGCTCCCTTGCTCCAGCTGCTGCAGGAGAGGAGATGTTTCATCCATGAGCAGGAACAAATATTTATCAGACAGGCTTTCCAGTCATATGGTCCTAATCCTCACAGCAATGTGAAACTCCCAGGATGAGGTCATGGTTGTTTAATCCCAAACTGTACTTTTTTTCTAGAGGCCAGATCAGGTAGGTAGGAGAGGGAGCGCCCTTCTCCCTGCCTGGGGCTCGCCGAGAGCAGACCGCAGGGTTTGAGGGACACAGTGATGTACAAATACACACCCACAAACACGCACAAAGACTTGCTCCAGAGCACAATGGGGCTGCCAGGGCACAACATTAAACTTCCAGCACCAACACCAGGTACCTGCTGCTCTGAGTTTTCAGAAATCAGAAAATCCGGTTGTCAAACTCCCTGAAAGCTCCTTTAAACAAAAGACTTTCTCAAAAGTGAAAAAAAGAGTAGGCTAAAATGGTTTTTTAAAGGTCGTCAGAAGATTCTCCCAGCTGATTACTGCTGGGAATATTTTTTAGGTGGTCGAGGTACCTTTGGTTTGCTCATTAGCCTTTCGCTGGACTTTGGTGATTTACACTTTAAACTGAAGAACCAGAGAATTCCCCAGCCATTTTCCCCCAGGGGCTGTTTGGATCAGGAATTATCCAAATTAGGAATTGTATCTGAGTCCTGCTGAGGTCTGAGCTAACAGACTGGCTCATGACTCCCGGACGGACCCTTATTATTTTAGCCCAGATGATACTAAAAAAAGGCCATCTCAAAAACATGAGACATCCAATGGCATGTTTTAGGACTGCAAGTTAAACACACAGACCAGCAATATTCCTTCAGTTTTCTCCTTATGTAAGGAGAGGCACGCCATGCATATGATAATATTCCAAATATTGTGTGATACTAAGTGAAACAACTCAAAATATGTCGCTCATCAGTACACAATGTATAGCAGCACTGTGTCGAGGGATGAGGTTATCTTGAGCAGGACTGAACCAAGGGAAAGAACACAACCAATATATTGTGTTTTGTGTTTTCAGCTGGAAGGTTTCCCAGACCTCGGACAAGTTGAAATTTGGGTCACTCCCAGAAGAACCTGACAGCCAAGTAATCAAGGAGGTTGGAAAGTCAGGTCGTCTCTTATTGTGAACCAGCCTTTGGCTTTGCAGTTTTATGTAATATTGAGTAATTTCTGAGCGTGACTAACCTGGAACAGCCCGTACCTGCGGCCAAGCACTTCCCAAGAGGGCAGCTCAGGTCTCCCACAGCCCCGGTGAGCCCCAACCACCAAGCACCAGATTTGGCTTTGGGAAATCTCTCCTTTCTCTGCACAGTTTTTTCCAGAAGTCTTGGTTTTTATGGCACACCAAAAGAAAAACAACAATTAAAACCTCCAGTTTTCCATGTCTCTCCTCCACATCTGCAGCAGGACCCCCACATTCATCTCTGATCAGTGATGAGGTCTACTTGGGTCATGCCATTGAGCAGATGCACAAGGTTGTTGGGCCAAAGGCAGGGTCACAGGTTGAGCCTCAAATATTCTCACAAAATCTGGATGAGAGTTTGTACCAGGTGGTGGTTTGGGGTTTAGTTAAAGCTCTGCTCACCACCTCCCCAGGACGAGCATCACTGAGCCCCAGTGCTCAGTCCGAGAGAAAAAGGTGGCCAGGCAGCCAGTGTGGGGGAGAGCCGCTGAGCCCCTCGCTACACTGCAGAAACCCGGACACTGCTGGGCTGAGCGTGTTTTGCTTTCAGTGCATTGTAGTCACCTCTGATAAATAACAGGAGAAGGGAAAAGCGAGAGAAAGTGGCTGTTGTTGCAGAGCTGGGTTGTTGACCCTCTTTCCTGAGCAGGTCCTTTAGTTATTTCACATGTGGCAAGAATCAGCCCTTGGATCTTCAGTTTTCTTTTCTCCTTCTACCTCATTGCCTTTGAATCCATCAACCAGGGAGATTAGCGGTGTCACAGGAACCAGACCTTTCTGCTAAATCCCTTCCAGATGTCCAGAGCCACAAACATGTCAGTCATTGACAAGAGCCTAATGACAAGTCGCTCCCTGTTCGTTAGCGATGGCTACTGTTTCCTGGCAGAAAAGCTTTTTCTTCCCCCCCCCAGAAAGCTCTGAAAGCAGTTTTTGCAGGGAGGGTTTCTCCTTCCTTCCCCAGGAACAGGGCTGCAATCTGACGGCTCATGAGCAGCTCCCTGGCCCGACTGCCGTTGAGAGCTGCTCCCAGCTCCCCCAGCACGGCCACTGGAACACCAGGCACAAGGCGCCGCATCACAGAGGCATTTTAGGATCTGCAGAGGAGAAACAAGTGCCAGACCTGGATGCAGCTGGTGGGGTTTGACAAGCCCCAGGCTGTGGAGTTCTCCAAAAGATTGGTGGAATTAGGCAATGCTTTTTTTGTGTTGGCATTGCCAGCCCCAAGGAGCCAGGTATGAACTCAAGCAGACACTGAGGTCAGGATGCCTTTGGAAAAGCCAGGCAGGTAGGAGAGCTTTCTGGGAGCAGTTCAGGACAGAAGAGAGGGAAATCATCTGACTATTTCTTTCTCCTAAGCAAGGAGAGCCATGCAGTGATGTTCCTGTCTTGCTAGAGGAGAAGGCCAGGAGTTGTGTGTCGAGGGGCTCTCTCAAGCACACAGTTCAACAGGATTTTGGCTCCAAGCCTGGAAGCCAGGTCTTCCTTTCTGCTTGCCCAAAGACAAGTCATGGTTTTCTCAACCTGTTGCAATACTTGTATTAAATTTCACACCCTTCTTCAAGTGCATTTCGATCAGTCTGTAATTGCTATGTTGGATTTGTCTTCTACCCCACCTCCTCAGAAGCTCAGGAGCTACTTTTCCAGGCTACAAGAATCCTCAGAAAAATCAATACTATGCATTGTGGAGATTCCTGATGTTTGTATTTTCCCCTCCTCTCATCTCAGTTCATGCATAGAATTTAAAAAGTGCACCTTGCCAGGAAAGGCTGTTTCTTCCATGGAAAGTGCCAGTCTCCTTGGCAGGACGGGCGGGCAGGATGGACTGATGCAACATCCTCTGCCATGCTCCCAACCACACCACCACAAGGAAATGATATTCAGCAGCTCGTTCCACCTTCGCACAGAGGCTGCAGTGAGATGCCAAGCCAAAATTTGTGCTGAAGTCTCTGAGAACTGCTCTTTTAATGTAGCTGCTTATTAACATGACCCTGGTTGGGGAGATTTCTTCCTTTTTCCTTTGAATTACAAAAACCATTTCAAAACTTGATCCCCATGAAGGTTGGGCATTATGTCAGCTTTAAGAAGCTGAAAATAGCAATGGGTTCTTTGCAGTGGGCAAAAAAACCCCACTTGGAGTCTGTCATTTGGATTTATGAATGTAAAGTCTGCTCTTTTGACATAATCTTCTTGATTTAAGACTGTGGTTTCCGCACACAGTTTCCATTAAAATTAATGTAAGTCATCTGGGCAAATCTCTCCCATGTTGACAGGACGAAAGGTTTGACTCCTGGAGCTTTATTCCTCGTTTATGAGTTCAACACTGACCTGTGCAAGATCCAGCCCACAGCCTGGGTTGGAGCCTCTCATCCCCACCCAGCAGGACCCACAGTGATCAGGTACGAGGGGCCTGATCTGGACACCCAAAGCACTGGGGAAGGTTAGCAAAGGCCTTTGGAAACTGTGGTCCTGAGCGCAGCCTCAGAACAAGCACCAGATATTTGTTAGATAAACCAGAAAGTCAGACCTTGCTCACTTCTTTGTGCTGCAGAGCTGTTGCGGGTTAAGATGTTCTGCCTGATGCGAAACCAGCTTCAGCATTGCTCCTGCAGCAATGTACCATAAATAGGTGAAGCAGAAAATAGAGCAACTCAGGAAAAAATCCCAAACCAGGAGGTTTGGTTGCAAAACTATACAAATATCTGCTGTGAAAGAACATACAAATATCTCCTCAAAGACATTAGCACCTCATCTGAAGTCAAATCCACCAGTTTTGCAGAGGATCACTTATATCATGCCCATTTGAAAAGTAGCTGGAGGCTGAATCCTTTCTATATTCAGGTCATCCATGTGAGCTCACTATGGCCAGCCCAGGAGAGCATTGCTTGAGAACCAGTCCTCCAAATTTCCCCAGATAAAACCACTAGAAGATGCAGCTCTGTTTGACGTGGGCGAGCCCACAAGTGCTGACACAGCTCATTGCCTCTCACACAGTTCCCGGAGATGATTTATTTCCTTTTTTCTCCTCTACAATCACAACCCTGACCCCAGGGAAGGACCACTAGCTCTCTCCAAACCAAGACCTGTCTCTCCTTCCCAGCACACGTTTACAGACATTCACTGGGGACTCAGAAGTAGAGTGCTTTTTGGTTTTCCCAAGGAAATTTGGAGAAACACATCTCCCAAGGCCCTCTTTCTCCTTTCTCCCCTGGGAGGTGAGTTTGTTTCTCCAGCCCCCAGCCCTGCCCCATTGCTCCCCATTCCCTTCCCCAATGCCCTGGGCAGTGGGGGAGGATGCCTCTCACTGAATTTTTTTCTTGAAGCAAATGGACATAAAGAAAATCTCACCAAAACCCCACAAAACTGCAATATTGGGATTCCCCCCCCCCGTGCTAATGTAACAACACTTCTCCTTTCCCTTGAGCCCTGCACTTCGCCAAGCCTGCACCCACCCAGACCTGCCACAGAACACCTCCCAGTCGCTCCTTCCTGTGTGCCTCAGGCGGCCTCCTCCTCCTCTTCCTCCCACAGCCTGTCTCAGCGTTGGAGCGCGAATATCTGAGCCGGACTGCAATTCAATTTTCTCCTAAGGTGCAGACAAGTATGGTGGAAAACACAAATGTAACCTTATTCCACCCCACGAAGGACAAAACCATGCAATTTTTTCCAGTAAGTGATACAGCTGGTCCAGAAAATGCAGCACCCTCCAGGCATTGGCTCCAGTTTGGGGAACGAGGTGGGATGGAAGGACAGAAAATCAGAGGGAAAAATGAGATAGGTGAAACCAGGGAGCAGAGCTCTCTGCAAATGTTTTGCTTTGACAATTATAACAGTGGTTATTCATTTTCCAGTAACTTTATACTGCTTTTAACCAAAATAGTCAGTGCAAAAAAAGGGCATTATAAGCACTTGAGGATTTACATGAAGCATTTATATCAGAGCACCTGTGTATGGCAAGAGTCCTGTGGTGGCTGCGATTGCTCTGTGGCTTGGGGACAGCCTGCAAACGGGGACCACTCGTCACCAGGAGTGGCAGCCCTGGGAGAGGTCCTGACCACGGCCCCCCACATTTGCACCACACCTCAGCACGTGCCCAGAACTGAAAACAGGGCTCATAACGCTCACCAAGTAAATGTTTTGGATTCCTTGGTCGTAGCAGCAAAAGCCTGGTGTGTGCATATATTCTGATTAATGGGTTAATGAACAATTCCATTACATAATTGCCAATTATTTTTTACAGAATGATGAATTAAGAGTAATTTTTTTTTCCTAAACATTGGAAGGCTCTAAGTAATCTAAAGGAAGAAAGGGAGATGTGTGGCAATACTGATTTTACTAGGAGGATAAGTCCAATGCCATTTAAGTGACTGAATTTAAACTAAAAATCAGAAAAGGAAGCAGGGTCCATACCTACCATGGACTATATATTTCCTATTGCTCTCGCTTCCCCGCTATCCTTCAGCTTTCTTGCTTTTTACATAACACGCACTGCACTATTGTCTCATAAAAGCCTTAGTTCATCAAATGAGAAACACATTGCAGAGTCTGACATAATTGCAGGCCATGATTCACCCACATCCCGGTACCTACAGTAGACTCCTTGCTGCTGTCAAGGGCTGCTTCTCATTCCCAGCCGCCGGCGGAGGCGTGGAGGGGACCCAAGGCTGCGGTTCGGGGTATTACGCGTGGGAGGATGAAATCATCACGGTTAGCACGAAGAGTGAGAGGAGAGAGAGGGGAAAATAAGACAACTGCTTATTGCCATGCAATACCTGGAATTAACCTATTACATCAAATTGTCACCTTGGCATAGGCCAAGCCCATAGCGCTCTCCATTGTGAGCAGGTTCACCAGACTACAAATCCCAGAGTAATACCAACACTAACGAACCAGCAGCACCCTGAAACGGAGATGCCCCACTGGTGCTCACCAATCCATACGCACTGATGGTAGCTGAGTACCTGGCCCAAGCGCTGCTTTAGACCCTTGGGCACCTTCACTGAGGATTTTTCTTTTTTTCTTTCAGTTAGAATTTGACTTCCCCATTTTGTCTGCCCACTGGGAAAAGTCTGGCATAACATTAGTCCCTGGTGCTATTGCCTCATGTTCTGTTTACACCGTAAAAAGCAGAAAAAAAGGAAGAAAAAGCCCTTCCCATTTAAAGGAAAGGTAGAGTGAGGAAAAACAAACTCAAAAGTGTAGAAATTGTGAAATCTAGTCTGTAAGACACTCATCAAGAAAATTTCCTGCTAAGTCATAGCTCAGATTTCTCTTTATCTAGAAAAAACATTTCCTTTTCTTCCAAGGGTTATCACGTTTTTCAGAATAAAAAGCAAATGAAGAGCCTAATGTGAGGAATTTGAGCCAATGTTGCAAACCCTGTAAGCTCTTAAATAGGGACCATCATTGGTATTACACAAAGATAAATGATTTCATATAGTCCAAAGCTGATCTGCACTCCTGCTAAGTACCTTAGCCTTGGGTAACTGTAGGAATAAAAAAATATCCTATATAAATCTCTCCAAGATCTTTTCATGTAGAAAAAGAAAGTGCAGTTGGTTTTGAAGATCATCAGTGGAGTTGCTGTTTTCTTCTTATTTTATTATGCAAGTATGCCATGGAGGAACTTGGACAACAAATGGTTTGCAAAATGTAAGAAATACATTTGTTGTCATTAGAGTAATAAGCAGGATTTTTGATCAGTGCTAATGAATTATTATTCTTTAATATATATTTATACTCACACATATGCATATATGTTTGCAACATGTTACCATAAATCATGTGAAAACGTAGAGCAGATGTTCTGTAGTAGCTGGGATTGTCGTGCCTTGGTTGTGCTTTCATGGGAACCGACCCAGAGCGGGCTCAGCAGAACATGCCTTATGTATATAGTAATGGGGCTACTTGAAAAGAATATTTATACATGGGGCTAACCTAGTTTTTTTAAACATGAGAGGTGACTTGTCTTCTTAGTCTGCTTTTAGATGAGTCAGACTGTATACAGATGGTTTCATTAAGAGAATATTTTCCAGTAATTGGTCATTTGTAATTGTCTGCCCATCCAGAAGACAGGTTTTCTCAGCCATTTCCCCAGCCCATGCACAAGGATGCAGCGAGTCAAACCTTGGCCGCGTTTGAAACGCTGCTGGACCCAAAAGATAAAAAGCCAGAACAGACTGAGTTTAAAAAAATGACTGGTCAGAAAGAGGTTTACAAAAACTCCTGAGGTTTTTCTCTCAAAGTACATCTTTGTTTCTGGTGGAGAACTGCACACTGGGTGGAAACTGGTCCAATTTCTCCCCACTGGTCCTATTTATCCCCACTGAGCCTGAGCCAAGGGATTTGTGTATCTGCACCCAAAAAGGCAGCCTGAAGGAAGGTCAAAATAACTGTTCTTCTGAATAAACTGCTTCAGTTATGCTTGGTTGGCTGCCCATATTTCTGTGGACAATACAGTGATGGCTGCAGAGGTGTATCACTTTGCTATCCATGTTTCTCTACAGCAGAGGTTATAGGGACTAAAATCATAATATTCTCTGTCTATATATATATCTCTGTCTCAATTTATAAGAAACTAAGGATTAATGCAGGAAAATTCTCAGCAGTACCAAATAAAATAGGGTAAAAAATCACAGAGAATATAGCACAAAACAATTTCAGAAACACCAGTATCTCTGATAATATGCATTCACTCGAGACTGGAAAAGTCTAAGAAATCTGCCATCACCACAGCAGTGCCCCCAGTGCAAGGAGAGCCCATCTCAGCAAGGCGAGGTGGGACCGCAAACAAAATGTGGGAGACATTGCAACGCTCCTGCAAATATTTTCCACATCTCAGAGCAGACAGTCAGCGATGAATGAAAAATTAGAAATTTCACATGCGTACATGCTTTTTTTTTTTTAAAAAGAGGAAGAAAAAATACCACCAGTTTCTATGCTGTGCTTGCCAAGGGACAGTTCTAATTCATCCCCTTGGCTATCTCTGTTGAATTTTCCTCTCTACAATTTGCTAAACAGACAGATTTCCATGGTTACCACGGCTCACTACTGATACGCCTCAAACATACTGCACATTTTTGCTGGGGAGATGCAGACACCGAGTCGTTCCTGCACAACAGCCCGGAGCAGCGGGCTGCAGCCGAGCCCCACACCAGCCACTGCTGGGCTCTGCCAAGGGCACAGAGGTGGTGGCAGGGACTAACCCAGGTGAGTGGTGATGGGAGAGATGGTGCTTCATCCTTGCTTCTCCTTGCTCTGGGGAAGAGACATCACATAGCCACCCCACACGGCTTTAAATGTTTGGTGTGGGCCACAGGATTGTGCTGCGGGAGACCCTGGATCCCCTCTTCTGGCCTTACCCCCTCTACACACACCAGCATCTCCAGCTAAGGAATCAGCATGGCTTGGTGTGGTCAACTCCCAACATCCAAATCTTTTTCCCTGTTTCGTTTTTGGCACATGCGTGCCTAAACACACACACACGTCTTGCATCGGTGGCGGGTTCGCAGGAGGGAATCGCTATGTTAAATTCAGACTTTAAAAAAAAAACCCAATGCAATAATTAATTTTCACCAAGAGGTCATATATTTTCCTACTTTTGATGTCTAATAAGCTAATTTCAATCAAGAGGTTGTATAATTTCCTGCTTTTGAAGTGTAATGAGTAAATTGCATGGAAAACTCCATAAAGCACACAACTCATTAATAAATGTATAGTGCCTTTGTCCAAGACTTCCAACTTTAAATCAAATGCACAACAACCAGATGTTTTTCACATTACTGCATTTCAAGATTTTACTGGAAGTGATCTCATCATACATACTTAATGTAGGTGTCCAACTGTGCATGTTATTCATATCACGAATCAGACCTTGCAGCTTTAGGACACCGTGTGGCAAACACAACGATTGTTTAAAGTGGATAAAATTTATGCTAAGCTTGCCACAGGGATATGAAGGAGACCAAATTGGATACAATATGCTGATTTTGATGAGTGTCAGAAGTGAGGAAATTATATCATTCAAACATTTGAACTTATTGTTAGGAAACACTGAGCCACTGTTTCTGGGAAAGATATTGAATTTAGCCAATCTAGTAAATCAAAGACTTCTCTGTTTTTCTTTGAAGTAGGAAATTAACTGCAAATGCAAACGATTGAGACCAGGACAGAGACAGAGCTCAAACAAGATGTACGTTTTTCAAAGAGAATGAAAATGAAGGCTCGTTTGCAGGGAGGGGTGGAATAACATTTCAGTAGGAAAACATTGCTTCATCAATTTGAAGAAAATATATACAGTTAAGTTAGGATTTGAACTTTTAGCTAGGAAGGATGGCGAGCCGGTGGAGCACGGCTTCCTTCCCTGAAGGGATGGAGAGCACAGGACGCAGCTCAGTCGGCACACTTGCATGCCACGGCTTCGGCTAGCTTTGGTCATTAGGGAAATACCCACTATAGACTCCAACCTACGAGTACTAATTAGTCACCCATTAATTACCAGCAAGAATTGGCTGAAGGTTATTCAGGAGTGTTTGTCATCAGAGCTGAGCAGTGGGCAGCCTTTTGCCAGAGGCAAGCTCACACCTCCGGTTCATTGCAGAAGAGCCCCAGCAACTCCCCTCCTGTTCCCCCCAATGTCTGAATAAGATTTTCAGTTTCCTCAAGACTGTAAGAAAACTTACAGGAAGGTTTCTCAGGGGCCTTCATAATCTTTTTGGTTCCTTCTCCTGTGGGAAACACCACTGGAGCTCCAATCACGCAGAGCATCCCATGGGGCATTTGCTGAAACAGAGTTGCTGAGACATTCAACCACTGTGGCTCCACTCTGAGCCAAGGGGTCATGGGATGGGAGGCAAGGAAGAAGGAAAACAAGTGTTTAATTTGATAAATGGGTGAAATTACCTCATCTTGCCCTCCCCATCAATTCATGCCAACCTGCTTTGATGCCGTCTTACAACAGAGATCAGGTTCCTCCATACTGCTCTGCCACAGCTTTCTGGCACATCTTCCACAGCAAAAGGAGGGCGCACAGCCTTTCTGCAGAGAAATGGCCATCAAGAATGAAAATACTGCCACTTCCTATTGGGTCAGCTTTGACTCACAACACAAATAATGGGGAAGCAGGAATACTGACCAGCATCTGGCTGGTTTCCTCTTTCAGAGATGTGGGAAGTTCACCCAATGTCCCATCCCATTCCTTGGGAAGGAAAGGAGGAAGCAGAAATGACTCATTTTTCTCTTTCTACCAGGAGAACAGCGTCAAGGAGCTGCTTAATTTGTGCCTCTTACTTGCAGGCAATCATATGAGCCCAACACATCTGAGCAGGTTCAGTGGAAGTTGTCCAAGACCTGGTATAACAACAAGGATCGTGTTGGCACATATAAACACAAAGAAGTGTCACATTTAAATGAGGGAATTTTCTCCTTTTAGACAAATAATAGGCTTTTCAAACACATTAGCAAGCCCTTTAGTGATGTCTAGAGACAGCTCAAAATAAATAAATCACACAGCCACGAGCAGGAGAGCACGTGGTCCCAGGCTGTACCCAAACCTGAGGTCCATAGCATGGCCTTAAGATGTCAGGGGGACCAACCGGTCTGAATATGGGAGCTAAATTGCTCAGTGCAGTTCCTGCAGGAATTAGATCACTTTTTGGCCCTCATTAGATTAACACACAGGGCTGTTAGAGCAGCCGAGGCAATGAGGGGTGCTCCGCTGGGGTGCAGCCAGCACACAACACTGCCGAGGTCTTGGCTCTCTCTTCCTTTGTGAGAGGAATAAATTTGGCGCGTTGCTCCCAACACACTCGCTGATATCCCGTCAATAATCTTTGTAAGATCTGTAGCTCATTATGAAGAGAATATAGGCTTGAATTAGGAGGCTGAATCCAATTAGGCTGCACTGAGTTGCAACGTTCCAGGTCTTAAAGAGACCACGAAAGCCCGATCCCATTTGAGATGTACAGTTTACATGATGGATCTTTGCAAAAATCAGATTTTGCAAACCCTCAGATCATTTTTGCAGCAGTCCTCATTATCTCCATGCCAATTTCTGTCAATCATAACTGGCAATATAAAATAAATAAATCCCCATACCACTACAAAGGGGTTGGGAACCTTCTGGAGACTTGGCACTCATGTCGCACTGCTCGCCAGTGGGTGAACTCAGCACAAAAGCCCACTGCTATGAGAATAACAAGGCCTTGATCAACTCAGCCTTCAGCATCAGGCCCTGGTCTGTAATCTAGTGAAATTATCCTCTACCACTTCTCACCGGGTGCCAGCAACAAAGGCAGCAGTATGCCTCGGCAAGCATGTAGCGAGGCTGCCCAACTCACACCAGCGCTGCTCCTGCCCAAGCAGGGGCAAAATGCCCACTGGCTTTTTGCAGGACCAGTATTTGGGTTTGGTTTTGTTGTGGGTTTTTTTTTTTTTAGCTTTTTTATATATTTTTTTTAAAAACGTGTCAAAACAGACTTTGCTAGCCAAAGCAACTGCTTGATCCCTGGCAATTCTCCAGTGCTGTTTGGCTGACCCTTGGTGTCAGAGAAACTATTCATAACTGGTTGATATAAGGATCATAACCAAGAGACTTCTGAACCCGGTCCTACAAAGGAGGGCTTCATAATTGTGGTATCAGGTTCCTCCTTCCCAACTGTGCATATTGTGCAGGCAGTTTTTAAAGCCTGTTATTCCAGGGGAAAAAGCTCGTTAGTCCATACAGACACTGGACGGAGCAGCCATTGAGCCCAGAGAGAAGTTTCGTATTTGATTTGAAGTAGAGCTCATTTTGCACAGTATCTGCATTTTGAAAGAAAGAGTATAAAGATTCAGATGATCTGCCAGGTAATGCTCTCCTGTGGCATCTGTGACACTGAGAACTCATAACATGGGGGAAGCAATATCCTGCCCTTGCTACAAACACTGGGAGCAGCACACACCAAAAAGCATTGCAGAATTTTAACAACCCCAACACAATTTGCTACATAAAGGCTTCATACAAGCATGTAAAATTAAATATAAAAGGACACTTATAAACCTCCCGCCTGTCACCTATTGCCAAATGTTTCACATAGTTGAATATCAGAGAGTGTTTTCTGAATGAACTGTAATACTGCTGTACTTTAATATTAAGTAGAGAATGGTTTTGGTATGGGCATTAAGTAATTTCAGCTTTCAGACAGCAAAAGGGCCCTGCAAGCATTTTCTCCCTTTAAAAAAAAAGAAAAAATTAACAGAAGTGAGAGATGAAGCCATCCTTTCCCTGAAAACCAGCTGTGCAGACACGAAAAGCCACTGCACCCTCTGCCGGACGCTGCCAAGAGGAGTCCTTTAGGCAAAGTTCAGACAAGCTGCATACATTATATATTGTCCTGTATGACAGAAATTAATTTTTCCTGAAGACGCCTTTCCAGTTGTACAGCACAGATGAAACCACAACAAGGCTCAGAGCAGCTCTCATCCCAGTTAGAGATGACCAGTGGTGCAAAATGTGATAAATCCAGCATCAGCCACGACTAGGAGTGGATGGGCAGCTGGGAATTTTGCTTCCAGCAATAATTAAGCATCTTTTAGCTTAAGTATCATTGAGACTGGCTCAGGGAACAGACTTGCAGCAGCATCCAGGAGCAAATGGGGGAGATGCATCCAGCGCTCCTGGTCTGGGCACATCTGGGTCAGGAACACCAGAGAAGGGCCAAGCACCCCTCGCTGTCTGAGGAGCACCACCAGCCAGCCAAAACGGCCCAGGCTCCCCCCCTCCACCAGATTTTGGGGATCCACAGCCCTGTGCAAGCTGGACTCGCCCCACATCCCTTGCTGGGGCCATGGTCTATGTCTGAGGGGCAACAGGGCAAAACTGAGAGGCATCATCCAGCTCCTGAGCTGGATAACCATGGCCTGAGATAAAGCGCTCTGGTTTTTCCATAACAAACCACTAGTCCATGAGGTTTTCCAGAGCTACAGGTCTCCCCCATTTCACAATATGACCGACTAAACCAAAGCTTTGTGTCCAAGAAGGACCTTGCAAACAAGTAGGAATTTCTTATCAGAGCTGCAGGAGCATGCAGACTACCTGCAGACACTTGATTTTTTCTTAAAAAGAAAAAAAGCTTCCCTAGCCCTCATTGCATCAAAGCAACAAAGCCTAGGGAGGTTTTAATTAACCCTCGTGTGCCAACAGAAGGAAATGCATAGCAGAAAAGACTGTTTTCTGAGAGAAGCCCTACAGGAAAGTTATCAGCAACCCAAGCAATAAAATACAAGGGCAGGGAATGAACCGTGGGTTTCGTGGTGCAAGACGGAGTTATTTACAAACCCTCTCTTAATGGTGCAGCATAGTTATCTAACCTGAAGTACATGTTCAGCAGTGGGGGGCTGATACCTCTGGAAGTGTCATTTAAGGTCACGAAGCAGCTATGTCACCTCAAATGCAGCAAGGGGGACCCTGGGTGTTCTCATGTCCTGAAGTCTGAGGTTAGTCGCCCTGAGTTGCTGCTGGGTACTCATGGACATTATTTAAATTAAATGGGATAATTTTTCTAGTTTAAACTAGAATTAATTTGGGGGACTTCATTAGTCCACTCTGGCTTCAGTGTTTCTGGCTCCAAGGTAGGACATCTCCTCGCTCAGAGGAGCCTGGGCTCATTTTCTGGGTTGTCAATGTAACCACATCACTCCTCTCTCCACGGCTCCCCCTCTGTCACATCAAACATGTCGATTCATCTCCATCTCAAGGCTCTTCACAGCACATCCCCACACTGGCCATCTCCCACATGCTGTCAAACCATAAGCACCAACCTCCAGTCTGCCAGCACCACTCGCCTCCGCTGCCAATAGCAAACTCTCCAGCCATTCCCTGCCCTGTCCCCTCTTCTCCATCACCCAACAACCTTCCTCCGATGTCCCCTGGAAGTTTGCTCCTCCACGACACCTATGAACAAGCAGGCTCAGCCCTTCGCCCATGGTGCTGGCCAACGTAGGCTCCCTGCTGCTTTCACCCACCTGTGGGTCCAGCCCACCAGATTGCTCACCCTGTGCACAGATCTCGTTCAGGGGGCTTTCACACAGCCCTGAGCATGAGGAACCAGGGTGCTGTGATCAGGATCATCAGCCATGACCATGGAGCAATAAAATCACCAATCACAAGGATAACAAGTACCACGCAAACTTCCAGCTCCTGACTTTTTTCTTTGCCGGGTGAGCAACAGTTTAACGGTGTCTTCCCATCATTACCAAGAGACTTGTGTTAAAAACAAACAAATCAAAGCTCTTGAGCCAGCTCTGCTGCACAGCTGGGCTCACGAGCCACGAACAGCCTCGGCCAAGGCACTGCCTGTGGAAGTAGCTCCTTCGCTGCTTGCCTCCACTCTGGCAAAAGAAGGTACGTGCAATGGAAGTACGTAAGAAAACTTATATTTAGACAGTTACCTACATTTTAGCAGCAGCAGACTTTTCTACCTTGAATGTTAATGCAAGTCAGTCTTCCTTCTCCGTATCTGTTCTCCAGGCCCAATCCTCTTCCACGGAAAGGCTTGGGCAGAGGAAGGCAGAGAGGCTTCATCATGACAAACATTTAAGCAAATGGTTAATTTTCCTGAGTCAGGACCATAGACTTTAGGAGGGATTACTTGACCTAGAGTCAGCAACTTTTTCCACCAACACTAAAAATACCCTTGAATGAGCCATGGAAATATGATAGCTTAAACACTTAGCAGTACTTTAGGCTAGGCAGTGGTTTATAATTATATGGTTTCCATTCAGAGACCTGCCAAGGGGCCATTCTTACACAGTCTTTATTTTTGAGAGGGCAGGGATCTGCCAGCCCAAAGGTAAGGGGGATAGGCAGTATCTGCCTTTGCCTATCAGCAAAACCATCCTCAACTCCTGCACCACATTTTCTGTCTGCAGCTTTTAAAAATCCAACAACAGCTCCTCTTAAAGCATAAAAGAAAATCTGCTGAACATGAAAGAGTAACAATCACCACAACTGCTGTATCATTTATTTTTACAGCCATCTTTACATGCTTTCATATTTAAATACCCAGTATATTGCAGTTCTCCGTGCTGCTTATGCCAAAGTACTGAGAAGTTGTTTGTGGGCTGATCCTGGAGGCTGGGGTACCCGAACAGGGGAGATTTGGGACCTTGGGCACCACAGGACCTGGTTGGGGATTTTGAATTAAACTATTTGTTGTGAGATAAATGTCTGTCTTCCTTCGTCCAAATGAAAGCAAATGTGTTGGAGCACAGCCCTGGATGGCAGGAGGTGTGGGAGCATGTAGATGTGCAATGAAGGAAAAGCAAAGCAACATTTCCACTTCTGCCCACAAACCTCTTTTAATAGCAGCCACCAGGCCAGCATTTAATGTCAGATAAAGAGCACATCCCCAGAGGGGGCAGGGGACTCATTCTGCACTACACACACCTTCCTCACCTCATGGGCAGGGGAGGGATTGCACGTGCAAAAGAGAAGAAGAAAATAGGATCATGGGGCATCTGAGCAGCCAGTGGCTGCACACACCAATTCCTCCCAGTGGGCAGATGCTGGCGAGCACCCCCATAAACGCTAGCACTGGGGCTGGCCGTCCCATAATCAGAGAAGAAGCAGTACAGGTAGCAAATATAGATATATACACACACATACATTTCATCTGTTTTTACATATGCAGATATAAAGATCCAGGGAGATAAGGAAGGGCTGCTCCGCAGGACTGTATTTGCCTGCTTTCCATCAGAGGGCAGTGGTAGCCCAGCCATTTTTAGCACCCCCTGCACATTCCAGTTCATGTCATGAACACCTTTAGGCTCTGGAGGATGAGTGCTGCCCTTCCCTGTTTCTCAGGTGTCCAAAGCCAAGACGTGGCTGGGACCTGGTTTCCACAGGCTTCTCCGGGATTAGCCCAGCTGTGCCAAGATGAGCTCTTGCTCAATAGGTTTTTTGGAAGGGAAAAAAAACCCAAAAAACAAAAAACCAAACAAACAAACCAAAATACTCCCAAATCCAGCAACAGGACAAGAGCAGAGACAAGGCCACTGATGGAGAACACACAGAGAGTGACCATTACCCTGGGACACGAGGGGCATCTCGGGGCTGAGAGGAAGGGACATGGGGCTGTGCAGCTCATCCCACTGCCCCCTGCCACGCTGACGGGGACCCGGGACCCCAAAGGGATTTCTTTCTGCAAGAACCAACAGGCAGCTGTGCACAGAAAACTGCGGGGTTTAAAGCTAACAATTGACTAAATTAAATACTGGGTGCAAAGGCTCACAAACCGCACCTCGCCTGGGCTCAGAGGGACATCTCGCAGGACAGCCCAGAGGCAGCTCCCCGTCGGCTGGGGAAACGCTGGGGAGACAAGTGCATTTTCATGATTGCACACAGCATCTTCAGTTATTCACATTAACTACTAAAAAACCACTACATGTTTCTACAGATTGAAGCAAGGCTTTTTGAGGAACCACAAAACTTTTCTTTTCCACAGGCTGAATGTTTCTAAACTATTTCCCGTGAAACTCTGCAATAAAGCCTCTCTTTAAATTACACTCATTAGTTAAATTGGGTTTCATTACCATCCTTTCCCTCAGTGCCCATTACACCAGCTGGATGCTGCATTTCAGGAATCCATTACATGCTAACAACAAAAATGTTGCCTATTAAAAAAATTTAAAAAATTATTTAAAAACAACTTTTTGGCGAAAAACTAGTTCTTATTTCTTTAAAGGTCCAAGATGTTACCAGAGAAGGGGAGGAAAATGAAACAGCTGCTCTTGGACACTACAGTACTCTCTACAAAGCCCTGTTCTTCCAATTATCTTTTTTTATAAGCATACTTAACAGAAGCAATAAGTTGTCATCCACATAGACAGGTTTTTGACTAATTCAGGCCCTCTTTTATGCACTTGGCAGTCTCTAGGAAACTTGGGCAACACAACCCAGCACAGCAAGAGTAAAGTGTACTGGCACATGGGATCACAGCTTGTCACCTCCTTGAGCGGCTCAATTGTGGCGATCAAAAAAAAAGAAAAAAGAAGAAAAATAAGACATTGATGATAGACATCTGTAGTACCATGCCTTGGGGCTTACTTCCCTAGAAGCTAAGCAAGAATCTTGCAAAATATGGATATTTCAAAAACTTGACATTTAGGTAACCAAACTGCCATCTCCTCTTTACTGCAATCTACCCATACCGAGGGATTTAATTCTACTTTAATCTGAAGGTCTTCTAAGGCTATTTAGGTGTTTCAGGTTGTAGTAAGTGATGAACTGAAGAAAATGAGAAGGCTCCTGTCTGTTGGGTAATTCCCGTAAAGCAAAAATCAGAGCAGGCTATGAGCTTCGGCATACCTGTGTTAACAAAAGCTCAAAATTGAAGGGGTGGGAGGGAGGAACAAAGAGCATTTTTAGCATAAGTTAGTTGGGCTGAGAATTCACAACCTTTAGAGCATTGCCAACAAACTCATTCATGCCTTAGCGCTTGGTAAAATAGAAAGGAAACTATTACAGCTATTTGCATCTCTTCTATAACAAGGACAAAAAAACCCCCTCATATTAAGTGACAGGCTGAGTCAAACACTTCCTCTTTAATGAAAACTTTATTAAATCCCAGCATGGTTACAATTTTGGAAATTGCTTTTAGTCAGTTTGATGGGGTTTGGAGCTAGGATTTAATGTTATTATCTTTTAAATTTTATCTCATTCAAACTACACTTAATTTGATTGCGCTGTGGTGCTTACTTGTGTACGAGCACTTTACCATTTTGCTACTTATTCATCCTTTTGCAAGCAGGACACCCACCTCCCCTGGCGTTACCCCCAAACACGGCACAGCGGGCATTCAGAAACCACAGGGTATCCTGCAAAGCCTACAAAGCTGCAGGGTTTGGGGTTTTTTTCCCCCTCCAGGCATACATGCTACCTAGGCTCTGCAGCTACTGCTAAAAAGGACTGCCTTTCCCATTCCCAATAGTTTAACTTCTATTTCTCAGCGGCTCACAGCACCATGTGAGATGAGGAAAATCCCTGTCCTGCCTCACTTACCTCCCACGTGGTTCCCCCATCTCCTCCCCAAAGAGCCCTCCATCGCCTGCATCCACAGGCTCTGCCCTTGGTTTTTGCTCCCCCTGTCCTGCTTTAATTCTTTCACACATCTGCCACCGATGTAAAATTAAGGAACTGCCAATTATTGCCACCTTTCTGCAACAGGTTTTTCTGCAAAGAAAAGAAAACCAAAAACTTTGGCTGCAGCTGGCAACAAGCAAAATTACATGCATTGCTTCAGTCCTTGGAATGTTGTTCAGACACAGAATAAGGCCGTAAACCATATGAAACGCAGTGTGGTGGGCGCAGAGCAGGCGAGCGAAGCATCCATTGCTCTTGCACCGTTCACTCAAACTTTGTATTAATCACTCTTTGCCTCCCCGATCTTTATCTCAGGGTATAATATAAAATGTCGGCAAAAAATTTAGTCTTTACCATGTTTAATTCACTCAATTAGCTCTGTAAAAACATTTCAACTCAGTTAACAAAATCAAAACAAAGCCAAAAAATGTCACAGAGGGGTGCAGGGAGTCAAGACTTGCAGACTTTAGCAGCCTTCCTGTCCTCCACACACCACAGGCAGCAAGGCAGTAGTTTATGAAAAGACCTCAGAGAAACCAACATCCAACGTGGGAATCCAGATTTCCAAAAAGCTCTTAACCCAAATTTCCCAGTGCGACACGAGCAAACGCACATTTTCTACAGTCCACATGGTCAAGTGTATTACTGACACTGCTAATTAAGGGCACGAACAGGAGTTAGCTGTTGTGGCTGCTTTCATGGGTCAGGGGAATACTGGAGATGGCATGGGCCGATGGCCAAGAGACCTTACTGTTGTTTTTGAAGAATGTCCTTGAAGCTGGTAGGTATTCCTGTTGCGTCTCACCATGGTACATTCACCTCTGCTGCACTAAACTGAGTCTGCAGCTTGAAACTGAGAAAGTACCTGGCCTTCAGGATATTTATTAGTAACAGAATTAGGGAAAAAAAAATCTCATTTTCTGAGCTTCTGAGAAAGTGCACAGAATTACTTCACTCATTCTTTTCTCCTCTTTGATCTCAATTGGTAGGTCTCTAAGAAAATTAGTAATTAACAAAATGAATTTAAGATAATGCAATTTTATCTGGATTGGTTTAGGTGAGCCCTGGGCGTGGGAAGCATTGCACAGAGAGCTAGGTACTGTCATTTTTTTCCTACATACTCTGTCCAAACATATTGTTTCAAAGTGTTACTGCCAAATAGATTTTTCCCCTCTCTACACATAACATCTGATGAGCAGGAAAACAGTAAACCAGGAGTGTTTCTTCTGGAGAAAAAAAATCACGCAGGGATTCAAATGGGAGCGCGGTGTGGGAAGGCGGCAGCAGGTTTAAAACCCCTCGTGCAGCAGCACTGGCACAACCCTCCTCCTCGTCTTGCTCGTTTGCAGTGGGCTGTCTGGGACTGAAACATCTCACATGGGCTCCCCCAGGCTATGAAGCCCACTCCAGCCAGGCCTCAGCTGGGTTCAGGTGTTGGCTCTGTCCAAGCCAAGCTGTTTTCCTGTCACTGTTACTGTGTGACAGACCTAAGTGGCATAGTTGGAGGAGACTTCACTGGGAGAAGGGGAAAATGGAAGGCAGCACGTGTCTCTTGAAGACATCCTGATGGGCTCACCTTCTTTTCCCGTGAAATACAACTTCTGTTCAGTGGCACCCGTCAGCAGCTGATGCTTCCATCACTGGCAAAGATGGCTTTGAATCCTGTGCAGCCGAACTGCTCTTGGTTCAGTTTTGGGATGTAAGGCCAGTCTTCACCTATGTGGTGCCACAAAAGAGAGACAGCAAGGGCACAGCATCCCGGTCAAGAGCCCTGACCCAAAGCTGTATCTAAACTGGGCTTCTGGTTTTTATTGCACAGGGAAACAAAATGGTCAGTGGCTCCCAGTTGCACACACTGGGCCAAAATGCTGAAAAGACAAACAACTTCCAGCTCCTGGCTGTAAACCAGGGCATCGCATTCCCTCCCTTCCCAGAAAAAACAATCGAGGTGGCCTTGTTTGTGCTCCAGTGTTCTCTTCTTCTTCAATTTCCTGTAATTTTGCCCAACCACAATATTAAAGGGTTTCTAACATTTTCCATTTGAGCACAGTAAAGATTGTAAACATGTGTCTCTCCCACCGTTAATGCTGAAGGTTCATCATCAGCAACCTGGCAATATCTGGGATGCGTTAATGAAGCCGGCTAATAAAAACGGGGTGCGAGGGTCTCATTTCACAGGTCGCGTAATCTGATTTTTCCAGCACGAGGCTGGGTGTGATGCATGGCACAAAGCTGTGTTCGCCTGGCTGAACTTCTTTCCATGAAGCAATAGCCATGGTGGGAGGGCAAGGTATCCATTTGCCCAGATATTTTTTTAGGTTTATTTGAACTCTTTTCCCTTTCTCCACCCAAGTTATCATGCTAAACTTGAGGATTGTGCAACGGGCAGGAATGAAGAGAAATAGTTACAAATTGTCCTTAAAATTTGGGTTTAATATTCCTGGTTTCGTTATAAACAACAGTACACAAAACCATGCAGCTGCTATTGCTAAATAGGTTGGAGCCTCTACACCACCAATTAGCCAGGCTGGTGGTACCCCTCGAGGGCTGCTGTCAGTTCTTGCTGTTGGCCTGAACTGCAAGCAAATAACTGAGGCCACATAAATTTTCTGATTGGCTGGAAAAATTTGGATACAGCCTCTGTTGGGACGTATAAATAGAAAGCAAAGTATTTTAGACCTTTCACTTTGAAAGCAGAGCTCTCAAGGCACATGAATATGCACAGAGTCACAGCAGTCGTCCTCGCAATTGCGATCTCCAGTGGTGAGTTAGCTGGATTTTGTTACACATTGCTTCATGTAATCTGCCTTCTTTTTCTTTCTCTTTTTTTCTTTCTCTTTTTTTTTTTTTTTTTTTTTAATGAAGTGTATCTGTAAAGATTTAGGAAATTATTTGTTCTCGACCATTTTTTGCCTTTGAAAAAACCCCTCTCGCATTGCATAGAAACCTCCCTGGAAAAATCCTTTTTAGATATGGTAAAGAGTTGTGGCCAAATTTTGTTGGAGTAATAATGTTGACTGAATAAGAAAGAATCAGCTGAGGCATATCAATTACTAACAGCATGCATGTTTTCTTAAAAGCCTTTTACTTCAAGAACAGCCCGTTCCCAGAGATGTTTCTGCGTTAATGTCATCACGTTTGATTTCACAAAGAATACACAATTCATTAAAAGCAATGAAGACTACCTAGAACAAAGGGCTGTTTTGCTCGAGGAAGGCATTAGAGATTTCCTGCACCCTTTTAGCACCAGACCTTCAGTGCCAGCACATCATTTCCCCTGGTTGCGTCCCAATGGGGTCGGTGCCTGCCGGGCTGTTCGCACACATGAATAAACCTCAGCTCATTGCTTCTTGCTAGACCATCCCTATTCTCCATAGGGAGCCCCAAGAGCACCCCTTGGGAAATCCTAGAAGTTTTGGTGGGGGGCACAGGGCTGTTAGAGGCTGGTAGAAGGTACCAAGTCGGGGGGTGCCTTTCCTCCTTCGCCCTGCAAACATTTCCCCTCTCTCAGACATCACTGGGGCTGTAGGATCAGCATGGCTTTGACTGTAGGTGATGATGGCTGGAGTCTGGAATAAAAAATATGAGGATGTTACCCTGCTGGCTGCTACTTTGAAACAGTATTGTAGAAACACTGGGAGATAGGAAATGCAATTAGTAAAAGCTAGATAGCTTTTATTTTTGACTGGATCCCACATTAGGGAATAGGAATGGACCTGGTGCGTCTCTCTCAGCCCTGTTTTTTACAGTTACAGTTCAGTATCCCAAGATCCCAGGTGGCTCAGGTTACCTTCCAGGCAGAGACATCTGGTAGCTCCAGCCCCACATCTGCCATGTGAATGCAGCACGTCTGCCCTGGGGCAATGGGAAAGGAGCGGCCGCTCCATGGCATCCCCTCCAGATCTGTGTGCTCTGCATTTTTGCTTCAAAGTTGCTCAAATGTCAGTTGACAAAGCATAAAACAAAAAAAATGTTGTTTCTTTGCACCCCTAAAATCAACTTGCGTCTAAAGATGAACAACTTCCTAGTTCCCTGAAGCCTGATCCATGGTTACAGCAAAGTCCGAAGGGGCCCTGCTATTGATTAAACAACACGGGCTGGGAAATCCCCTTTCTGGTTTGTGGGTTTCATCTTCTGTTCTTCTCTTTTCTTCTTTTGTAGCTGCTGCAGCGCAATGGGCAAATATCTGCTCTGGTCAACCTGCAAACAAAATCAGAGGCTGCGACTCCCAGGGCTGCGGTGGATACAACAACCCTAGGTCCTGGGCTGGGATGGCAGGGGGTGGCTGTGCTTGAAAATTCCTTTAAAATAGAAATAAGCGTGAAAAAAAATGGGCAAGAGGAGGGTTTTTAGCTGGCAAGGTGCTCCACCATGTGCTAACCCACCTTGTTCTTCTTCTTCAGAGGAGGGAGGAAGCACAGGGGAGTGGACGTGGTGTGCGAGGACGGCTCGGTGGTGTACGCACCTTTCACAGGGAGGATCGACAAACAAGCCAGGCCCTACGGAAATGGCAATGCCATCGACAACGGAGTCCAGCTTTCAGGATCAGGTAACAGAGCTGAAAGATGTGCGTCTTGCAAAGCCTGATTGCAAAACGCTCCGATTCATTTATAGACCGTTAAACTGAGCCAAAAGTCATGAACCCAACCCAAACTGCAGTGTGCTTGCATGTGAATCCAAGTGAAAGCTGTAACTTTGAAATCCAGGTTCTGCTCATACAGGAAAATTGATTGAAAGCATTTCACTTTTATTAAAAATGTCAAAGGATGATGCTGATGCCTTTGCACATTTTTGATAATTAAAGGAACAGCCTCTGACTTGCTTATGCAGTTTCACCCACCCTAATCTCCTTCCCCACCCTCCTCCATGTTAACTTATTTCTTTTCCTATTCTCTCCTTCTTGATGCTATAGGATCATCTCAACATTTTCTATAACTTTTTCTGTTGCTGAATCTCTTATCACCTTATTGTCATTTGTATTTTACTGCTGACTTTGTCAGGCTTTTAAGCCCTTTCATAGGGGCAACAGTTTTCCCCTCTTCTCTCTCCCCTGTTAACAGGATTCTGCATTAAGATGTTTTACATCAAACCCATCAAGTACAGCGGTCCCATCAAGAAAGGAGAGAAAATCGGTGTCCTGCTGCCCATGCAAAGGGTCTACCAAGGAATTACGTCCCATGTCCATATCCAGAACTGTGACTTAACAGATCCTACTTCCAATCTGTAAACTGGCAGCTGCGCATCACGGGCAAAGCCTTCAGTCCCCCACTTGTGTATTCATTAAATTGCTTCGGCGCAGGTAGCCACGCTAGTAAAGTGGAAGCCACTGAGCCCCAAACAGTTGTTCCACCTAAAAAGCATCCATGAACAAAATGCTGGTGGTTATCTGAACATGAACAGGCTCAGAGTAAGGTATAACACATGCTTTACAGCTGTTGTTGTGTCTTGCACATCACTGCACTCGTAGATGAAGGCTGGAGCAGTGGGGAATGGATGAGTGGCTGGGAGGTGGCGGATCCTCGATGCTCGGCAGCACGGCAGCGAGCCATGCTGCGGCTCGCTCGTCTTGGACCTCTCTGCCCTCTTTGCAGCCAAACAGGAAGATTTCTTCAGTAAGTCAGAAATTTCACTTTGCTTGCAAATGAAAAATCACATTATTAAAGCGGTGCTTCACTACAAATTGCTTTGAATTTCTTTGGTGTTGTCACAGAGTTTGGGCTGGGTTCTGCTTTTGTAAGGCAGCTGGGGGGAAAAAACCTGTATAAAGCTGAAACCCAAATCTTTCCTGGGGCCCATGACCAAAAACATAAAACAACATTAATGAAGTAACTCATTCCTTTTCCCCAGACTCCTGCTTCAGGATTGCCTTGGCACACTCAGGTTTCTTTTTGTCCAAGTGAGGCATTTCTTTCCATTAGTAAATCAGCTGAAGACTTTCCTGGGACAGCAAGCTCTTGTAACAGGACAGGGCTTTTCAGGCCAACACTACCAACATGCTACTGGGAGTCTCAAGGGCTAAAGTGCTCCACAAGTGCTGCAGGCTCACGTATTTACTAACACAACTGCAGCCTCGGGTTAGCAGGGAAGCTGCTTCAGTGGGAGCTGTGTATGTCTTCACAGCAGATTTGTTTTTTCTAAGAAACTACAGAAAGGTGTTTGCTACATCTGTGGAAAGCACTTAATCTGCTGTGTCCCATTCACCTTCACCACGAGCCGCTTTAACTTTGCTATGAATGAAACATCAGCACGTCGATATAAATATACAGCGCAAACCTGCAGGAGCAGATGGCAGCCAGTCATTGACGGTGAGTCGATACAAGTGACTTTTCTGTGAAAAAAACCTTTTCCTTATACTGAAAGCAAAAGAATTTCAGCAAAAGTCCCCAGGGTTTTCCAGTCTTGACCATTTTTTTAAATTTTGTCATGAAGTTGGCTGCCCACAGGAAAGAAACACTCCCGCCTAAGTTTCACTTGCTGAAAATCCCAGGTTTTCACCCAGTTATCAACTCCTCATATTTGAAAAGGGAAGGTCCCGATCAAGCCCCCACTTCTCCATGCAAAGCCTAATGAAAGCCCAAGCTGACCTTGCTGACTGAGCAGGGCACCGAGCCTCCTGCCTTAATACATTCTACGGCAAAATTAACATTTTCACTTGATTTTAGTCCTTGGGAAACAAAACACGATCCAACACTTTATTTTCCCAGCAAAGACAGGTAAGCTCTTCCCTGGGTCCCACTTGTTTCCTTCCTCCTCCCTCAGCTGTCATACGCGTCAGGAACCTGTTAACAGCGACAGAAGATCCCATCACCTCCTTTCTAAAGCACAGCACGCTGGTACCACCAGGGCCCTGGGAGGAACATGAATGCCAAAAGAGCACTGAGAGACCCCAGCCTGCCTTCTCCCTGCCCTCGGCACAGCATCCTGCCCTCCTGCAGTCTAGAGAGGCTCCCAGGCAGTCTCTGGGACTCACTTGAAGAATTTCCCACTCCCAGGGACTCATGGTCCCCCTGGCTTGGGATGGAGCTGCTCCCAACCCACCAGCTTTGCTCCTCTACAAGTAACATTTTCACCTGTACGTTAATGACAACAGCTCGGCACTTTTCTGGTCTGTCCCCACAGACTGGTTTCACAAAGCTTTTGGGGGAGCTATTATTTAACCTGAGTTTTTCCAGCAGCGCAGGGAGGTACAGGGCTTTGGTGCAGGGATGTGGGATGCTCTGGCAGGCGCCTGAGAGAGGTAGAGGGCAAATGATAAAAAATCCTATTTTAGCTGGGGCTGTCACCCAGCAGCAGAGAAGGAAAATAAATACACATTCTATTTTAGGTTACAGAGCAGTTGGACCAAACAGTGTAAGTAAATCCAGCTATATATTTTTGGTCTAGTAAAAAAAAAAAAAACTGGTTGTAGAAGAAGGTAAAGTACAATTTGTAGCTGACTCTAGGAAGGAGATAAAAGGCTGGTAAAATACACAGTTCTAGGAATACTCAAGGTGAGAGGAAAGGGTGCTGGGGGAAGTAACGGGGGCAACTAGGCTTTCCAGGAAAGAGTTGGCAAATTCAGGCCAGGCAGAACTGCTTTTTTTTGCCTGCACCAGTTCTGCAGGGATCCTTCTCCTTGCTAACCCTTTCATTTTCTAAGTTTGTATCACAAGGTGCCAGACAGAGAGATAAGCAGGAATCCCAAACTGTGAAAGTCCTAACTGCCAAAGGCTGCAACCCAAATCTGCACTATTCCTTTCTATTTCCCTATTAAACAACTTCAGGAGGATTCAGCCAGAGCTTTGTCCTCCCCACAAGGTAGGACATTGGTAGCAAAAGGATTTTCTTTTGTGTTCTTCTGCCTCCCCATTAAAACCTGCCTAATTCAGGCTTAGCAAGTATATTAAAAAGGCAAAATAAATTCGAGATGGAGTCTTCAGTCGGAACTGTGCACCAGCACAACTTCAGCTTCATCCTCAGCTCATACTTAGCAAAGAAAAAAGGCAACAGACTCAGATCTTCTACAGCCTGCTATCTACTTAAAATGATGTGCCCAACCATGCCTTTTGGCTTATCAGCTAGCGCAACCTGCTGATTTTCCATTGATACTGCTATAGAAGCTGTGTACACAAAGCTTAATTAATCGTTGTGGCAAAATTCCTTTTATCTCAGCCTCGTGAAGTGATCAGAAGTCTGAATAAGTAGCGAGCACAAGTTGTTTTACATTGTGCCAGCCTGATTTTCACCATGAAAGCCTGTGCTGCTAATTGCACAAGTAAATTCTTCTACAGTTCATTTTTAAATAATAATTGGATTTTTAATCATTAGGACAAAGAATATTATTTATTTTCCAGAGAAATAGCTTTTAAGGTTCTTTATTAACATATTGTGTGCAGAACAGCTGGGAGGCGAGCGTTCAACATTGACTTGTTCCCCCACTGAACGCACCAGGCTAGCCAAGAAGGACAAAGCCAATTGTTCTCTAAAATACAGCTGGGAAGAGGATTTACCTTTTAAATTGCCTGCTAACAAACCTGGCAAACCTACATTTATGATACTGTAACATCATCCAGAAATAAGACGTGCAGCTCTCATTTATCCAGTTCACTGGGGCTGCAGCCCCACACAGGTTGCAGAGAGGAAGGACTGGAGTATGGACCAAATCATCAGGTTTTGGACATGAGTTGATCCCACCGAGCTGAACCGTGTGTAGGAAATGATGGAGAAACCAGCCCTCACTCGTGGGCAACAAACGGAGGATGGCAGCACAGCTGGACGGAAACCGCAGGCCTTGGCTGGGCGTTGGATTTGCCCTGGCTCAGGGTTTGGCCCTGGCTTTTGCTGGTGCTTCTGCTCAGAGTCCACTACCAGTGCCCAGGTGTGTCTCACAGTTTTCTGGCTTTTTTTCCTCCAGAAACCGTATTCCATCATTTTACCATTTTCTCATTAAGAGATAATGTTAAGATAATTAATATGTTAAGAGGCACTGGTCTAACATTCGCAGGGTTTATGGACACACACGTAGCTGGCACCATCTGTCCAAAAGCCCTGGTAACTGGCAGTGGACCCTCCTGAAACACCACGTAATTTACACAGCAGAGTCACAGCATCTTTGGAAAGGCTGAACAGCAAAATAGGGATTCCTCCTGGACAGCACCAGGCGTTAACTCATTCACTGCCTGTTGATATAAGCCCAAACACTGGCATTTGCCTGCTGCGCTCTTGCTCAGTCCATGAGAAGACCTCAAAGGCACTTACACAGCCAGG
The DNA here is from genome assembly GCA_013389905.1 of Sula dactylatra. Lineage (NCBI taxonomy): Eukaryota > Metazoa > Chordata > Aves > Suliformes > Sulidae > Sula > Sula dactylatra. The sequence continues at coordinate 122,561 of WEKW01000080.1, forward strand.
GAAGTTACTACTGACATAAAAGGGGCAAAATGGGGAACTGGCACCATCCATGCCAGAGAAAGAAGCCAGCCTTTCCCAAGCCGGCCCACCTGCTCTCCACGTGCTCCTCGCAGCGCTGCACGCTGGCTCCTCTCCATCTCCTTGCCTGCTCCCCACCGCAGGGAAGGAAATGGTGCAACGGCAGCTCCCGGGGGCTGTGCAACGCTGGCTGGTTGTTCCATATCCTTCTGTTAGTGTGTGCTAAGCAGCCAATTCATGGCTTTCACAACTGCACCTACCAACCGTTATCTTAACATCTCCATTGCCCAACACAAGAATCCCACCAGCTCTGGTTCAGAGCTTCCTCATGCCCAAGGTGAGAGGTCTGCACCTTCCAGCTTGCCCAGGAGAGATGGGAACGCACCGAGAAATCTCAGCTGCAATATCATACACTTGAAAATTGTTTTATTAAGTATACTTTACCAGAAGTGCATTAGATACATTACTGTAGCAAATGACATTTTGACGTGTTTTAGAAAGAACAGAGCAAGATACAATGCAGTTAAGATCTCTTATGAAGAAAATATAAAAAATGTACCCAGCAACGAGCAATTTGGAGTCAGCTCTGTAACACAAGTGAGATGGAAAAAAAATCACAAAGAATGGGTAGCTTAGAGGCATTTTACAAAATACCAGACTGCAAAACAAGACTCGGAGAAGAGCTTCTACAGTGTCTGTGCACCTATAACACAGTTGTACTTCCCTCCTGCCTGCCTGCCAGCTTGGCCGGCTTTCCACCCAGCCTTTTCTTCGCAAGATTTTATAGAGTGGACTGAGGTGCTGCAATTCCCTCCTTGGTAAAATTAGGAGCATGTGAGTTTACAAAAGTCTATAAAAATCGTTAGCTTTTCAAGGCAGGTCTGCCCCAGGTAAAATTTATATAATGAGATATTTTAAACTCTACTAGTGCAAACTGGCAGCCAGGAATAAATCAGAAATGAAATCTGGTTGAGAGAGGTCATTGTTGCAGAAACTCCACTGGAGAACCCTCATCTGGGAATGGCCAAGCACCACCCAAATAAAGCCTTTATTTTCAAATGGTTTTGTTTCCAGTAGGAAAAATGTTTACAGCAGCTCGTATCAAGCTAGCCAAGCTCAGAAATACTTTACTACTTCTATGCTATGAAATCTTCATTGAAATATGCCACCCATACCACCTCCCTTGCTGATTCTCTTTGCTAAGGGAGCTGAGGGGGGTTGCGGAGAGCTTGTTCCAAGTGAAGGTGAATAAGTCTGGAAAGCTGGAAAGAATATTACACAAGCTCTCCCAGCTTGTGGCAACGAAGGCTGTTTCTAGCAAGGGTTCACACAAACCCACATACCCCTTCTTTCAGTTCAGGGGTGAGCAGCATCCCCAAATCTTGAATACCCGCCGAGAGCTCTTACCAGCACCGTGTATCATTTGTAAGCCTAGACTCCATTATACTGAGCAAATTGCAACCAAAAACCCCATCCAAACTAGACTGAGGGGACATAACATTTATATAAATATTTGTTTGGTGCCTCAAGTGTGAAAAATAGCAGCTCTTTCTGGCAGGATGAGGGAGAAAGCAGCAGGGGTAAAATCAGCAAAGCCACTTGTAATAACCCCAGGGAGGGCTAAAAGATGGCTTAGGGCTTAAATATTGGCTGCAAAAAAAGCAAGGAACCATGAGCGAAAAATTTTTCTCCAGCTGCTTGTTCCATGGAGATTTTCAGAAAACACAATATACAGGTGCTCTCTGCAAACTAGAAGTTTGCAAAGCAGAAAGGCATCTGTTTCTTCTCTGAATAAAACCTGCAGGACTTCCAGAGCTTCCTGTAACTTGGAATATCAGATAGTTTATGTGACAGCGCCATAACTCATTTAAATTTCCTATTACTAAGACACGTCTGTAAAGAAAATCTAATGCTTTTCTGTAAGTAGTGCAGAAAAATCAAACCGAAGGATTAAGAGAGACACTAAGGAGCATGTTTAATAGTACAATAGCTGAAATCAAGCAGATACTAAATGAATCATTTTAAAACCTGGAATTTCTTAACTCCATGTCATTTATGCCATGCAACTTGGGTTTGCAACTGTTTGTTTCAGAACTTGAAGATGATTTAATAAGAATTTAGTTGTCAAAACCCAGGGTTTCAGTGAAAAGACTTCATGGATTTAAGTTAGGTGATAATTTCAGCTGAACAGGAAAAAAAAACATGTTTCCATGCAAAAGCATCTGTATTTCTCAGCCTAAGTGAATACTCATGCTACAGCAAACATTACACCTTTACTGTTCTCCGTCATTCTGTTAGAAAGCTCTAACGGGCACATACACCTGGGGAGAAGGTACTGGAATGAACAGCGACGGACAAACTGATTACATCCATCGCAGAGTTTTGCCCATCTTTTCCCTCCAACTCAATCCTCTGGACCATATTCTTAGTTCCTACCATTTTTGGCCTTAGTGTGCCCTTGCTTCAGGATGGGGAAGAAAAGGCGTTAAGAAACAGTTCAACCAGAGCTTCCTAAAATGTGGGATTGTTCATTTCCATCTGTTACTGTGTGCTAAGAGACCAATTATTTTATCCGTCTTTCCCAACCAGCTCTAAAAACTGTTAAACTTTGTAGACATCCTCAGTGCCTAATATGGCAACACCATCGGCCCAGAGCTGTAATACTTTGCTCAGGACTGATTGGCCAAGACAAAAGACTTGGACTTTCAAAACATATAAATACCCCAGGCAGCTACTGCTCAACGTCTTTGATTTGATCAAAGAACACCGGAGAAACAGCCACAAAATGCCGACTCTCAGTCTGGTCGCTCTGGTCAGCTTGGTGTCCACTGGTGAGTTGAGATTGCAGTTGGTCTTGACTGGTTTTAGGCAGAACTAATGAATTATTGAAATTCACCTAAACATAAATAATGCTGATCTTTTTCAATCTAGTTTTATGAAGAATTATGGTAATGTGCACAGTTAAGACTATTATAAAACATGGAATCAGGTGTGCATTTAGAGTCATAGATGAAAGTGTTCAGGGGTTTCATGGAGAAAGTGGAAGTAGTTTGACTTATTTCACAAACTAATATTAAAAATATTTATATATAGCTTTGCTTTGTTTTTAGAACATGTACCTTAAAATAAGACCTCAAGAAAAAGGGATCAAATCTATAGAGCAGGTTGTACAATATTCTTTTACCTACAGTTTCTGAAATAATAAACTCCCATGAGATCATGCCTTCCACTTTAAACACCCTATTTTGCACCACAGTACAGTACAACAGAAAGTGTTAAGAACATGGTTGAATTTTCCCCATTTTCCAATTTTGCACATGAAGTTTTTGCCAAGCAGTTGGACACACACCCACCCCAACAACACGACCAACAGCAGCAACACAGACACTGGGCACAGATCTGCAGCGGGAATCCCACCAACAAAATCCGGGGCTGCGATAGATACGGCTGTGGCCATTTCGGCGCTGACAGGTAACGCAGGGGCATCGGGAGTCTGGAGCAGTGGGGTGCGTTGCTGCTTTCCTAAGTGGAATGTTCACACGGGGGTAAGGGTAGAGGTTAACCAGAGCTGACACTTAGAATTCTGAGAGAAGACCGTTGTCTGCGGGACCTCTTCCTCATTTTTGGGACATTACCTGGCAATCTCGCAGAAGCGCAGTAACACCACCACTACTAACCGATGCATGGGTGAAGAAGCAAGAGCATTAGGCAAACCAGCAGCCAGAGTAAGGGAAGTGGAAAGCATTTCAAGGATTTGTGTCATTTATTCTTGTTGCTTATAGACCAGATAGTTAACTAACATTCAGCAACAGCTTACAGGTAACCAAGTAGATTAATTTACACAAGCTAAAAGTCTGTCAGCATCGTTGTCTTTAAGTAGGCTTCTCGTAATAGAACAGATTATATTTCCCTGAAAAATGCTTTTATATGTTGAATGACTGACTCCTGCCTTCCCTGCGTTTTCCTGTCATCTCCTCTCCTCAGGCTCTATGAAAAGTGTCCATCCCATCATGCAACTTCCAAATTTCTAAATGAGAAAATTCCAAACACAAGGTTTTATTTCACACCAGCAGGGATGTATTTTGGGGGTAGAACAGGGGTACTTTTCTATAACAGCTTGAAATATCCCATGAACTTGGGAAAATTAAAAATGCGCTTACAATTTGAAATCCCATCCCCCTTTAAAGAAGGTCAGAGTAATATGAACATTTTGCAATAATAAAAGATTTCTTTCCAGTTTCACTGCAGATGCAAAGATTTGTTAGACAAGCTTCAGCTATCGTACTGCGTTAACTGATCTATCTATGCATAAAGTTAAGGCTGACAGACTTCTCTAATTACATATTTATGTTTTCAGGCACAGCGGTAAAGGAAAGCATGGGGGCGTGGATGTCATCTGTGCCGACGGAGCGACAGTGTACGCTCCTTTCAGCGGCCAGCTCTCCGGACCCATTCGCTTCTTTCATAATGGAAATGCCATCGATGACGGAGTCCAAATCAGGGGATCAGGCAAGTAATAACAGCGGATCCATTGCCAGGCATGCACAAGTAATCATTTTATTTACTTCAGTATGGTTTCTGTGGCTCTTCAAGCGAAGTGTTGATGAATCTCACACCCTCTCTAGTTCCTACACTGAAGCACAACTAGACTGCTGCTAAGAAATAGCGGCAATCAGCACCAGCAGGATGTAGCCCTCTTCCTATGCTTTTCTTTAAGAGAAGGGAAGAATGGAGTTGAAAAACAGGTAGCAGGAAAACAACCACCCCAAATGAAAAAAAAAAAAAGGAAAGAGTAAACAAGTATCAGAAATACGTCCTCAATTTTGCTGAGAGGATGTTTTCCTGTCCCTGTTTTCCAACTCCCTCTTTTCCTCAGCAACCCAAGTAATTTTGATTTCAGGATTGCTGGTACCTTGACTACATTTCTGCTTCATCATTACAGTCTCCAGTAAGAGGCTAGCACAGAAAGTTCCTTGCTCACCCCAAGAACTGATGCAGCTGATGTTTCCTGACCTCGCTTCCTCTCCCGCCTCTTCCAGGTTACTGTGTAAAGCTCGTCTGTATCCACCCCATCAGATACCACGGCCACGTCTCTAGAGGGCAACGACTTGGGAGAATGCTGCCAATGCAGAGAGTATTTCCTGGCATTATCTCTCACATCCATGTTGAGAACTGTGACCACTCTGATCCTACTCAAGTACTTACGCCTGGTAAAAAAAACCCCAAACTACAACACCCCCCTGCTCCCCGAATAAGTAGTATAATGAATGAAAATTAAGTTATTAATTAATTTTGAATAAGGACAATATCAAATAGTGATAGTCCTCTCTTAGATTCTCTCTGACAGCAACATCTGAAAGAAAGAAAATATGCATTTTAAATACAGCACAGCAGGACTGGAGACAGTGTTACAGGAAGGAGAGTACATCAGCTTATCAAGTTGTATTTCTTGCCCCTCCATGAGACAGCAGCATCAAGCATCAGCAATAAACTGAGTCAGACGCTTCTTCTGTTTGTACTCTTTTAACTACTAGTAATGTTTTCAGTATTGCATCTCCGCAGACTTTAGGATGAATCTTTGTAAATACAAATACTACATTGGTAGTAATGGAGCAGAGGACTTGAGGAGTCCAGTCCCATCAGCCTGGGCGTAGAGTAAGAAACAAAACTGAGTCTTTTCTATCCCTCAGATTACCCTCTAGGAACCGTGATACTCTCTTTGAATTTTTGTCCTTAAAGCATGCTCCTTATATGAGATAACCCTAATCTAGAAACATTACAATCCAGTCTTAGGTGTACATTCTATTTACGTTTCCTAAAGGATGACAAATTTTGTGGAGGAAACATCCAACACAAAGCAGGACCTCAAAGTTAACTTTGATGTGCTATGTTTCTGTATTTCAAAGTTGTTCCACCATTCCCACAACAAGACACACACTGGGCAACAGTGTGCTCCGGGAATCCTACAAACGAGATAAGAGGCTGTGATAACTACGGCTGCGGATACTACGGAGCTCCAAGGTACTATTAGTGGAACACGTGGGGGTTTGTTACTGCTCCACCGAAACAGAGTTAAACTCTGTTTAAGGCATTTAAGAATTACAGCTTTGAAGGTTTAGGTTGGACATGAGGTGACATTTTCACTATAGGGGTAATGCAGCACCACCACAGGTTGCCCACATTGTTCATAAAACCTCCAGGCTGTGCCGGACCTGGCCTGGTGGTGGGAACAGTCTTGACTCAAGTGGAAGGTTGGACTTGATGTTCTCCACAGTTACCTGCCAACCAACATTTCTGTGACTCTACAGTTCTATTTAAAGGCTTGGAAGAAATGCATTCTTTTTCTTTTTTTTTTTTTTTTTTTCTCTCCAATTGCAAAACTGCAACTCTAACAGATCGTCAACGCTACATGGCATTACATCATCTACACCAGAAAACTTTTACAGATTCTTTCAGCCAGTCAGCTATGTCAACACTGTCTCAGAACAACCCATGTCCAGACCTTGTAGCGTGCTAACTGAGCTATTGCTATATAAGGTTAGGCCTGACAAGAGACTTCTCTAATTACATATTTGTTTTCAGACAAAAGGGTAAAGGAAAGCACACAGGTGTGGATGTCATCTGTGCTGATGGAGCCACCGTGTATGCTCCCTTTTCTGGAGACCTCTCTGGACCCGTTAAATTCTTCCATAATGGAAATGCCATTGATGACGGAGTCCAAATCAGGGGATCAGGTAAATAGCTATTTTTCATTTAACATTTCTTTGTCTTGAGGTCATATAGGATGTATTACCTTGCAGCTAGCCAAGTAGTTAAGCAAGGTACATGTTATGAAACACTGCATCTTCTATCCATTTACATGCAGAACTTTTTGCTGCTATGTTAGAATGCAAATCACTGACATCTGTAGAATGCCTTCGAGCTCTTCTCTTTACTAAAGCAGGCAGGAAGGTGGCAATTCCTCCCATCTTCCCCTCTTCCACCAAGCCAACAACTCCAACCACTATCTCTATTTTTTATGACCACAATGGCTTCGCTATTTTAGTATTTCCATTACTGCTATCTCAGTGGAAAGGACAAGAGAGAAATGTTCATGTTTCTGAAACAGAGTTAGTACAGAAGAACAAATGCTTCACCAGTCATCTGATGTTTTCCCTCCTCTTGTTTTCACCAGGCTTCTGTGTAAAACTACTCTGCATCCATCCCATCAGATACCACGGTAGAATTTCTAAGGGACAAATCCTTGGGAAAATGTTGCCAATGCAAAGAGTATTTCCTGGGATCACATCTCATATTCACGTTGAGAACTGTGATCGCTCAGATCCTACTAGAAATCTCGAAAGGGGGAAAAACCAGAGAGTGTGAAATGGAAATGTGGTAAATTTCAAATAAATTCATCTCAGCATCCAAAAGTTGTTTCTTCTTATCATGTGGACAGCCTATCTCAGGGAAGGAAGGAAAAAATGCATTTTACAGAATTAAAGAAGTTATACAATATGCACAGCAACAGTTTATATTACTACTGATGCAATACTTTGGGCCTTACATGATATTGCAAGGTGCTAACATCAATATACACTCCAGATACTGGTTAGGTACTGTTTTTTAAGTACCTGTAATTGTTGTGAATATTGTACCTTAGGTTAACTGACGAACTTTATACACCTTGGCAGACAATATTATTTTAGGTTTTGAAGGCACCTGAACTGAGGAAAAGTAGAAGGAAGTTTACTGAAACAGTCCACAAGGCATAAAAGATGCTGTCTGGTGTTGTCGCGCCAGATCAACCAGCATCTGTATCGAATGGCAAAAGGGACTCCACACAAGGGAAAAAAGATTTGAGTTTTTGTTGGAATTTGCATTTACAAGAGAATCAGGAAATTTGCAATGACTAATTATAAGCTTTCTCAGAAGTCAGCAAGCATGAAAACCAGCTCACCCCCTCATGTGGCAGAAAAGGTGCACTACTGTCAGCTTCTCACTGTAACCTGGACTTTTTAGTGACCCTACACCTCTCCTTGGCGCCTCAGGTATAAATTCTGTACTTCATTTTGAGGGTTTTAGTTACTCTGAAAAACTGTATCATTGCATTTTACACTTCAGAGATGGGGTTTCAGAAAACCTTTCAAGCGCATTGTAACTAGGAAAAGCCAGTACAACAGACAAAACTTGCCTTAGCTAGGACAAGGCAGAGCTCTGAAGTACAGGCTACTCAAGGGACAGCAGGAAGTAAAGGCAGCAGGCAGTGATCTACAGGTTCTTGCCAAATGCAACACCACCACTGCAGTTATTCTGGATGACCTATTAAAGAAGGAACAGAAGTAC
>WEKW01000082.1:8883-42771 GCA_013389905.1 Sula dactylatra
GCATACAGGACAACTGGAGAAGCAAGCCCTTAACTAAGCCAGTTATAAACTGCTCTGTCCTTTCTTACAATATGGGTTATCTAAGTCCAATAGTCTATCCTGTGACAGTTGATTACACTTAGTTGAGGTGAGCCAAGAAAAATGCAGATAAGATCCAGAAAGCTAATGGCAACTAAAAAGTAGCTAATTGGATTGCAATAAAAGGTTAACACTGATAAAAAATCTTCCACAAATAGAAGCGAGTCATGGAGCTTTGGTTAAAAACAAGGTCTATTTCAGAGAATGCCCAAGAAAACACCTGCCCCATGGAAGTGGACAGAAATGGTACTTTTGGAGAAATCAAAGGAGCTTTACAAACGGGGCAGAAAATAGTACTATTCAAAAAGTTAAATATGTTTTGGAAATTAGAAATTTCCAGAAAGTTGAATTGAAATGAACAAAGTTTATTCCAATGCAGATACAAAGAAGATGAGCAAGGAATACTTTATCCATTCACAAAACAAATGATGAAGTTTTCACTATTTCTCCAGATGCATTATATTAAAAGGTCAAGTCAAGAAGACTGTTTCAGACTGTTAAAAGCAAATACTCCATTAAAAGCAGATTAACACTGAAAGCACAATTGTTCTACACATTTTCTGAAAGATTTTAATGTCACCTACTAGGATGCAAAATAGACGACAACTGGAAATGCTAAGTCAGAGACTAAAGGTGAATTCAAGGTGAGAAGTGTCTTAAGAATAGAAAGAGAGAAAGAAAAACCAAGTATATCCAGCCAGGAAATCTATAAATGAATTGGTATGATGGCATAATTTATGCTTTTCCTGTAGGGACAGTGTACTTATAAATAACTAGAAGATATCAATGCAAGACCTGCAATGAGAAGTGTACTCTTATTTTTCTTTTTCTTTGAGCAGAATTCAGCAATATCTACAGGCAATTATAAGGGTCTAGCCCGTATTTACTGTAAGACAGGCATGGAATTGAATTCAAAGTTGAGAATGGGTTTTAGCACAGGTTCATGACAGTTGGATAGCCAGAGAAAGAGAATAGGTTTTCTAACATTTGCATTCTTTAAAAACTGTTCTAGGTTAATAAGTTCCTGTTGCCAAGGGTTTGACATCCCTAGGTAGAAAACAGGAATAGTACTTAGAAACAAAGTAGTAGACAAATACCTACTTGAATTATTAATGAATTTGACTCAGAGGTCAGGGTTTTGTTCTCTGTCCACTAATCATAATAGCTCAAATAACATCAGCACATTGCAATCATAGTGTAATATACCAGTAAAAAGAAAGCATATTGGCACTTCACAATAGTTTGGAATAGTAAAGTAGCACAATGATATAGTAAGTGAGATCAATGTCTAGTTAGGAGCTGTAATTGTTTATGAGTCTGGAAAAGCTGGTTTTGATGTTTACACTCAAGGTTCTTGGTGAGCAGAGATTTGGCCAGACTACTGGAAAAAGTAATGCTTTTTTATAAAGTTTGGCTTTTAGAATGATTTCCAGCCCTTATATTTTGGGTGACTGAGGATAAATGGCCTCTAGGACTGCAGACCACTCCTTGGGGCTTATCATTTAGGCATTACTAAGACAATTAGCCAGATAGCTGTGGATCCAGTGCTAGTGATTTTAGGCTGTGGGCTTTTTATTTTGAAGGGTCCTCAAATACAGTTTTTCTGGGCAACAATTTAGTCAGGTTCATTAGAAAGACATACCTATTTCTCCCCCTTTTCCACTTAGTTATAAAATTATTTGCTTTAAGAAGTCCAAAAAAGACTTTAACCATAATGCTGATTATTTCTGTCACCTGTGGCTCAGTAGATGGTCTTAAGAGTACATGAATGTATATTTGGAGCCCAGACAAAACCTCAGTGGAACCAAAACTAGGCTTTCAAAAGTCCATTCCATGTTTATGCAATATTTCCTAGTATTTCGCATGGAATTATGTTTGGTGTCTGGCTGCCCTCTAACTTACCTGCCTCCACTTTGTGGCTTCCCTAGTCAATAATTTAAACACACAGAAAGAAATCTTTTAATCTCTGTCTATTTTATGGATTTTTGGAGCTGAGTGAATTTACCAATGGGCCAGACAGGGATGTACAAAGATGAAAATAGATTTCAGACCTGTTATTTAATTCAGGAAGCATCTGTGGGTGATGGAAATTAAACAATGTCATCTATCTTGAGTTCTACTGGACTTGAGATTCCTTTTCCTCTTCTGTAGAGAAAATAAAGCTTCAGAAATCATGACTAGTCTAAACTGAGGCCTTGTTTTTAGGAAGAGGTGACCTTAAAAATCAAATTTATTATCAGATCCATGTTTTCAACAAAGCTGAGGGTTTGTAGACATGTAGTTATATCGCCCATAACAGAATTTGTGTTTGTCATAAAGTTCTTGCATGGATCCAGATCATTGTGTTGCTGAAGTATGAGGACATCCAGGTCCATTCCTTGTTCTAACAAATGGGAAATAATGACATTGCCTTTTTTTTCCTCAACTCCATATAATTTAGCTGCAGTTCCCTTTGCAAGAACAAATTGTTTAAATCAAATTATGGTATGTATACCAATAGCAGTGGTAAAGCTACTTCAAAGTATGTGCAGAAAAATATCTGGCCTTCTGTCTTTTCCCCAGAGAAGATGGAGAACAGCTGTTTGGCCAGTAAACTCTGTCTGCTCAGCTAAGTGAAATATGCACGGCCCACTGCAGAGGTGGCAGATGCTGATGCTGTTGCTGCCGACTGGTGCAACTCAGTTCTTACTCTGTGGTGGCATTCTCTATTCAGGAAGTGCAGATATATGGGATTATGCCTTTTTGGATATCTTTTTACATCAAAATATGCCTCCAGTTTTCAGTAATCTGTAGTTTAGGTACAAATATTTCTGCAGTCAACATGGTCTAGTGGGAGGCTAACCCAGCATATAGACATGGTAGGTTAAGAATCCTCTTCTAATTTATTTTTGAGCTAGTCATCCTTAGACTTCTGTTATGGTCAGAAAGGAGAAATAGAAACCTGAGAGGTGTGAGTCATCTTTTTGTAATTAAATTATTTAAAATAGGTCAGACAAATAACTCTGTAGAAGTGTTTAGGTTTTTTGTCAGTCTACAAAAGGAGTCTTGAGACTAGCTGATATATGTGTGTCCACGTTGCAAGCATTTAAAGTTAGATCAGATGAGTCCCAATATTTGTGCAGAAAATGCTCACAGTGGCTTAGAATAATTTGATGAGACTGGAAATAAATTAAAGATGATTAGAATTATTCTTTCAAAAGGTTACACGAAATAGTTATAAAAAACTTAAAGTTTAGAGAATCCAGATATTACGAGTGTGCATGTATGTATGAGTGTGTATACTCAAATGCCAACTCTTCTTTTTTATGGCCCTGTGTTCTTTACATGTGGGCAAATATTAGTATGTTATTTTAAATCATCATCCAGTACGTGACATTGGCCAGGGGCAGATATGTAGAAACAGGCGTATGAAGTTTTCTGGTAGACAATCATACAAGAATTTTTCAATGGGAAATTCCTCCTTACCCTCTACCAGATAGAGGTGCGTTGATGACCAGTACAACTGGGTTCGGAAAAAAAGGACTAAGTGGATCAGAATGTCACTTAACTAAGGAGGTTCAAAATAATTTCTACTGAAGTCCTTACCTATTCAATGCTCAGAGGAGAATAAAGACTAAAAAATAAACCACTAGACTTACTTGCTTATGTTTTTTTCTTGCTCTTGTTTTGTTAATTCTTCCACGCAAACACACATACCAATACTCAGATTCTGTATTGCTGTGCTAGTATGTTAAGATTGCTATAGGACTTATTTAACTGAATAAAATATTTGGTTGAAAAAGTGGTTGGGTGTTGGGAGCAGTGACATATTATTAATTAACTTTTGCCTTCTTTGGTTGGAAGAAATGCAGAGTTCATAGCCTTCAGCTTGGGTTAGGTGACAGTATTACAAACAAGTTAGGGAGAAAGGCTTAACTGTACTCTACAGAAATAATAAAGTTGGTAAACAAATCCCACTTGGATAACAAGCAGACTACATAGCTTTGTCAGCCTTGCTTTTGTATTATTTTTGCCCTGTGTTGTTTTTTTAATTAAATGAAGCAAGGCAGAGCATTCAGAGCATGACTCAAACTATTGCTAAAAGTACTAAATTAGATTAGTTTGGCATTTAAGTCCTGGCAATTTTGACTCAAATGCTTGCACGGTAAAGAGAGAAGCCTTGAGGAATGAGGCTGAGGTTATTCCTTCTGAAAAGTCAAGTCCACATAGTAAGCATCAATACAGAAATTGCTCTTAATGCTGTTTCTGTGTCGTGCATGTGTTGTGGTTACACAGTATGTCACATAATTTGGGAAGGGGCGGGAGAGACGGAATTAAACGCGTAGGAAATTTCAAGACACTATACATGAGGTGTTTGTAGGGCAAAAGCACTATGTATGTCTAAATTCTTTGTATTTTTTCATGGTACCTAGTGTCCTCGTCCAGAATGTGTCAATCCACTGTGCATGTGCTATCATAACATTAAGAGCTTGTGTTGCATGTGCTCCCATTCTATACACCAGAGAGTGCAACAGGAGGCTTCCCAAAAAGGGGAAACTCTCTTTACGGTAGATGGGTACCTAGATTAATAACTTTCTAAAATTTAAATTTTCTTACATGCTACGTTGCCAGAACTACAAAGAACTATGGTTCATAAACTGCAAAGATCATTTTTTACCTGTGAAGAGACTTTTTTTTCCTTTCTTTTTATTTATTTGTTTTTCTTCCTGATGGATGCTAGCTGGAGAACTGCGGTCTTAATATAAGGTGAAGAGGCAGAAACATTTAGAAAAAAAAAAGGATGACATCAGGCTTAAAGGTTAAGTAGGTTCTTGCCTACTTCAACCCCCTTGATTATAAAAAATATTAATCCACTTTATATAGGAACATGATGACCTTTCATTTATTTACCACTGTCTGAGAGCAAACCCTCTGTGCCTTCAGATGTTTGCAGAGCACCCAGCTCAGTCTGGCCTCACTTCTTACTTAGGCTTTCCTGTTACTCGAATGCCAATATTTGCCAACCATGATTACTAATGCTTGTAAGGCCATATGCTATTTCTGCATGGAATTCTGCCTAACTTGGGATGAAAATCACAGTTTGTCTAATAATTTTCACTTATCTGCATAAATCTAAGGATGGATATCAAACATGTTCATCAGAAAGGAAAGTGCCTTATGCCTATGTTTTATTTTTGAAAGTATATTGTATCATATGCCATGTTACTCTTTATTTAAATGACCTTCAACTGGAAATGTAATTTTACGTCCTAGGTTTGTGACAACATGATTTTCATTTATTACATGACAATTGTAAAGTATAGGTCATTATCAGACAGCAAGTAACTGACTTTAAGTTGTCCAGTGATGGGATTTTGTTATACTGAATAAATTTTAAATGCGTCCTTTTAAAAGACCAAAGCATTATGCTTGGTCCCATTGTATTAGTGGTGCAAGAGAAGTTTCTGCCTTCATACACATCAGTACTGGAGGCAAAGAAAAAAAAAAGATTACCTGCCACCTTTTCTCTTCTTTAGAAGTTCATAGACTGAAGTATTTTAATGTTTCCTTAATGCTCCCTCCCTAACAGAGCTCAATGTTGAGCTAAGTCACAGATCTGACTTGAAGGATCTAATCTACATGCAAAGGGTGTTATATTTCCACATGACAAGTTCTAAACTTCCTGGCTGTAAAATGCAAACCCATAAATGCATAAGCACTGATTACTGCACCTCTGGAGCAGATGTTTATTGTTTTAACAATTTCTTCCTCTTAACAGCCTTCCAGTGACACAAATAAAGCAATAATGAAAATCCACTTTGTGGAGTTCAATTTTGTAGAAGAAAAGTGAAAAAAAAAATCTGTTTTTTCTTTAATTTATAAATTTTTTTAGATCAACCAAGATTTCTAAACCCGTTTAAAAAAAAAAAAAGGAGAAAAAAACCAAAATCAAACAGACCCATCCTCAAGACATATGAAGAATTTTCAATATCAGTGTCCATGAGAGGAAACCCTGTTTTGTTTAGCCACTGATTCTTCACCTATATTGGCACATTAGTGTTCAGCATACGCTCTTGAAACCCAATGGGTTTTAAGCCCGATATACTATTGTAGCATTTTCACCTTTCCAAATCATGCAGTAGTTAATCTATTCCAAACAACACTAGTAAAAAAGAAAATATGGAAGACAGGATGACATTATAAATATTTATTGGGCCAGGCAAAAAGTAATAAAATAGCATGCATCTAGAAAATTAAATTCTTGATAAAAGAAACAGAAAACAATTCTAAAGACTGCAGCAAGTAAACATTTGCTTCCATAAAAATCACAACAACAAAACAAAACCAAAAACCCAACAAAAAAACCCCACAAAAACAATACCACCTAAAATTTAATCTAATGGTAGAGTGTTGACACATTATTTTTCCTTTATGATTGGACTCCTAAAATAAAGAAATACATAAAATCATACAGCAGCAGAACGGTACTACTTGTATGAATAATATCTACTTCAAAGTGTAAGTGTTAAATCTTAACTGTTATGATAATCTTGGACTAATAAGTGACATATTCCATACTCATTTAAACATATTATTGTGTGCAAATTTCTGCTATCTCTTAAAAAACACAATTGGTTTTATTCACAGAAATGTGCATCTCAGCACTTTTTCCATGAAAAAACAGAGATAAATTACTACTATTTATTGCCTTGTTACAAATGCATGGCAATTTAAATTATTTCTTAATGGTTTAATTAGAGATGGCTGTTCCTTCTTTAAACCTTGCCTACCATTATGAAAAAAAAAAAAAGAAAAAGAAGAAAAGAAGTGACAAGTAACTGTAAAATTTTGCAATCCATATTTTATACCTTGAGATGTTTCTAAAAAGTTTAAAATAATTGTACAAATATAACAAATGAAGTTATAATCTGACATATACAATGACAATTAATTCTACAGGGATTACTGTTCTAAATGTAACTGGCTTCTTTCTACTGTCTTTGCCAGCAAAAAAGCGGTTTTAAAATCCTGTTATCATATGCTAGAAACATCATCTCTGGTCTGAGTTGAACATACAGCTAGACAACTGTCAATCTCCTGTTTGAAGTTGACTCAGATTCAGAGGTTATGCATGGCTACCTAACCTATGGAACCATACGCAGGAGCATGAGTGCCACAAACATACTCTGAGAATCATGGAGCTGAGCACAAGAAGATAGAGGCTGTCTTTTGCAGTAACAGCTTTATGGTTACAACACTGATTTTCAATGTGGAAACTTGGATGCAATCCTTCCTTATCCTAAAGTTTGAAATCTGTTTCTCAGGGAAGAAGGTGCTAAGCTATGGTCTGTTCTGGGGAAAAGGAGAGGACCCTGTACCCCTCCTGGTGATGTTACCTGCTGTGCTGTGAACCACACAGGGTAAGAAGGACTAACAGAAGTCTAATGCCAATGACTTATAATGACAGCATCAGCAGTAAAGAAGATTAAACTATGCACCAGTTTCCCAGTTAAAGCAGCAACCCTACCTTGGTAGCCTAGCAGGTAGGTCATTCAGGTGGATAGTAGCTACATCGAATACCTTTTTCCTGCTCCTGGCATATGCTACAGGAATAACAACTGTGCTAATGCTCCAGTCTGAAGCTCCCTCCAGGCTGCAGAGCTCCACTATGCAGCAGACACAGTGGTGACAGGACACCACGCTTTGCACTAGGTTGTGCTGGTGGCTGTCACACTCCAGCTCAAACAAGAACTGCCTGAACATCCAGCTGCTACCAACAGCCTTCCCTAGGCAGGTAAACTAGTGCTACTGTTGCTTAGAAAACAGTCATAATGAAATTAGCCAGCAAGTGAGAGACAAAATTATTCAGTTAATAAAAGCAGCGTTGTTAAATTAAAAGGGTGTAGAGCAGGTAGTCTGAGCACCTCTGGCTATGCTGTTCTCTGTCTGACATCTACTATTTAAAAAGTTGTACTGCACAGTGCACAAAATGAAAATAAGTTTCAATAGCTTGAGAGAATTAATATACAGAAAATTACTTTTAAATGTCTTAGCATTATGACAGATAGAACTTCAAATATTTAAATCAAAGGTTGCTTCCAGTTAAAAAAAGGTTAAAAACCAAGCTAAGTTTAATACTAAGTCATCTACTTTACCTCCATTATGATAAATCCTCAGCGTGTTCCCGAAGAGATCTAGTGTGTCTGAATGTTGCGGAGTAGAAACTCTCTCCACCTACTCAAGCTATGCAATGTGTCTTGTGTGCAGACCCCTGCCAGGGCGCTGACCCATGGTGCAGGTTTACTCCCCTCATCATCAGTCAGGAAGGCTATTTGAACACCAAGGTGTACAGAGAGCCTTATTAACTCTCTCTCCACCAGAACAATTTACTAAATATAGAAGTGTACCGCTTTTTTTTTTTTTTTTTTATTTTTGGTTGTAAACACAGAAACACAAAAGCCACAAGTAACTGTAAATGTTTTCATTCTAAATTTGTGTGGCTATTTTTAACTCAGGACTTGTTTTTTGAACATGAGGAAGAGGAAATTGCTATAAAAAGCCACTTTCTCATTCAGACCTACTTATGTACAAAATAATTGCATTGCCATTATTCTGCATCTATCCTTTGGTGTACTCAAATAAAGGATTTGGTTCAGAAACTAAAGCTCATGTTGTGCTAAGAAAGTTTTCCTTGTGTAACTTTCTGTGCTTCATCCGGTTGAGAGAACATGGGGATGCCTTCATTAGCTAAGTGAGTTGGATAGAGATATTGTGCTGATACTGGTTGCTTATGTATCAGGTCTCAAGCCTAAATACAGAAATCTAATAACACCACAGTCAACTTATATTCAGGCAGTTCAACAGCACAGAAAGAAGTCAGGAAGTTTAAGACTTTGATGTACTTCTAGGTAAAGAGCTTTGTGTGTTTTTTAAAAAAAAGAAACATTGTATGTCTTTTACCATTTCTAAATATGCATTGTGCTGTATGGAATGGATTTTGCTGTCTTATACATCAGTATTACACCTACGTAATTCCAAAGCTGTGTTGGACTTCCACTGATGCTGATGACAAGAGATTCAGGCCCCAAATCTAAAATCCAGTACGTTCCCAACACAGAAGTGCTTAACTTCCAAGACATATGACCGTAGCTGTCTGTAAACCAGCTGTCTCTGCTGATGTGTTGGCATAACACCATCATTGCCTGTAGAGCTACAGGCACTTACACAAAGCGAACATCTAACTTTCTTTTGCACTTGAACAAAGATGCAAATAGTTAACCAACATACAAGAGGCAGATTGGGCTATAGCAAAGTTTCCTGGCTAACTAAAGTGAACTAAATTAATTTTGCAATTATAAAGCCTAAATACTAGGACTTAGTGCAAGTGATACTGTGAACATTTAGGGATTCTGAGTATTATTCAGAATAAACAGAAGCTTAAAGCCTGGATGGCAAAACCAATCCTTTCTCATAAGGGCGTTGCCTGAAAAAATACTGCGAAGGAATCCCTCCTCTGGGACATATAACTACTGCACAGGCTTTTTCCCAAGGGGAGGGTACAGATGGTTGTAAATACTCTGGCTTCTTTCCCCATGAGCCTTACTCCAGACTCCAGAGGATTCTTTGCTTGAAGGCAGATTGAGCAACTGCAGAGCTACACTTTTCTCTACAAGTAGCCATAGAGCACAGCTCCTGCTCCAAGCAGAAGGGAAGCACATGGTTCTGGTGTATTCCCAGCTGTCCATCAACTTTTGTTTTAGGCTGGGGAATTTGGCTCTGAGGAAATGTGTTTAAATTCATCCTGGCCTCTGGTGGATAACAAGAGCCATGCCTGTGTTACCTTGTGTAGTAGAGAAAATAATCACTGGAAAGCTGGCAATTATAGTTAAATGGAGGGCAAAGTTTTTAGAGAGAAGAAAAATCTGATGGCTTCCTGGCTCTGAGTTTTGTATATTTCTCTACATTTATGACTCTGTTGAAATGTTTCCTCAAACCAGAATGATGCAACACATAATCTCTTGTTCAGCTGAAACTGTAGATGGCAGAGAATACAGGGAATACAGCTCTAATCAAAGAAAATAAGAGTAGACATTGGATCTGATCAGGCAGTCTGGTTATTTTACAGCTATCCTGGCTCTTAAGGAAACAGATCTGTTTCCAAACAGAACCTGTTAGAATGCAGACGTTTTTTGACATGCTAAAAGTCTGCATTTGTTTGATCTTGACCAACGATCCGCATGTATATCAACAGAAGGAAAGCACACATCTGCCACAACAGGCATGTTTACAATCATTTTAATGACACCATTAGATTCTGTTTGCCAGTGTTCACTTATTTCAGGCTTTTATACAAAAAACGTGAGATAAGTTTACCACCTGTGCACAATGGAAACAACCCATTTAAATGAATAATTTTAATGGCAATACATAGCTCAATTGTTTTCCTGTGTTCACCACCATAATTGTGGGAGCACAATTATGTTTACCCAGAATACACAGAGTTTTTGTGTTCCTGCAGAAGTTTTCTTTTCAAACGAGCTTAGGCTAAGAGTTACTCCAAACAGAATTTTGCATGCTTGCAAAATACGCAAACATGCTTTAAGATGGGCCACTTTAGAAAGTTTTTCAGGTGACAGGTGGGATTAGTTTTAAATGAGAAATCCAGTCTTAAAAGACATCTGAAAACATCTACCCACTATGCTAAGCTCCTCTGGATTTAAACGTTTTAAGAAAGTTAAAGAGCTTGTCTTTGAGGGCTTGTTGTTGTTCCCACTGATGTCACTGGGAAAATTCATGATAGTTTCTAGAAAGCATCATTTAAATTAAGATGGAATGGTGATGTCACACAAAAAGTCAGAGAGACTGAAGATACCATTATGGCCTTCCATTGCAGATGTGATTAAATGCCTGATGTTGTATTCGTTGTGATAAACACATGCGTTTCTTCCTCACTCAAATCCTCATTGCACCGCTACTAAATCTCCCAGAACCTCAGGCATTGACTGCGCCCTATTGTGCAAGATAACCAAACAATAAGAAAAAAAATACTGTCTCAGACACAAAAAGCTTAACATCAAATCCATGAGGGTGTTTAAGTCTCATCCACTGGATGGATATTTATAGTCTAATTATCTAACATGTAATTAGCACTCCTTCTGGAGAGGGAACAGAACAGGGGATTACATCTGATGTTGCTGAGATGTTACAAGAGGTTGTGTGCTACACAGTCAAGCTTCTTACGGAAAGGAAAATCATTATATTAATACACAGCCCAAGTCTGTCCTATTGCTTTGCTCAAGGGCACTGAAGAAAGCCATTGCTAGACAAACAGCAGTGGTGAAGGTGTGAACTGCACACAGGTCACCTGCCCAAATCAATGTGCACCCATGTAAGGAAATTCAGCTGGAATCAGATCTGTACTAACACCTGGTGTCTGTTAAACTATACATGATTTTAGCACCATTTTCAAAAGGAACTTCATTATCAGCAAAGATGGGGTTCAAAATGCAAATAAAATACTCACCGGTTGGTACTTCCATGGAAAAACTGTGGGGTTTAAAACCACAACAGAAGAGAACAAACAAAAAAATTAGCTAAAAACCAGATTTTTATATTTTTCAGTTTTGTTAAATGAAGTTCCAGTGAGCAGTTCTGAGTTTTGGGTTTACAATTGTTTTTTGTTTCGTTTTGTTTTGGGTTTTTTTAATTGCTGGAAAAATGTTATTTACTTTTAGTTCCCATTGAAACATTCAAAGGAAACAAAACTCCCTTTCCTTACACACACTATGTTTATCACAGCTAGGTTAAAAACAAATCATAGAGTTTTCCTCACGTGATAATTTCAGTGTTGTCTTCTTACTGCCTCATGTTATCTTACGTTCCTAGCAGGTAACACCACTTCTACACCCTGGAAAATAAGATATGTTACGATCTTAATTTTTTTTTTTTCTGAAATAATGCCCGTGCAGAATGCAAAACTGGATCTTACAGTTTTGTTAAGTCTTAATTAAAACTGACTGTGAATCTTAAAGTAGTAAAAAATTTTAAAATATACTCAAATACAGCATAAACCTTTCTTGCAATTAGCATTTTAAATTACTGGCATTAAGCATAGCAGAGAGCCGCTGGTAGTTACATTTGCAAACAGAATTGTGAATCATAGCATTATTCAGCATCTTGTACTCTATGGTGTCTCAGAAATGTCAGGGGCACCTTTTCGGCAAAGCATTTAATTGCACAGTTACACATGTATCTAAGTACCACTGAGCTATGTGAAAATGAATTTAAACAGGGTTTGTACATATACTTACATTTAAGCACAGTATTAAGCACAATACTGAACTGGGGTCTATAACATTTCTGTTTTCTAAACAATGAGTAAGCTAGTCTAGAGCTTACTCTAAGGATGCTCTTTCATATGTCACAGGTGGGCAGTTAAATAAAATGGATTTCTTTTTCTTGAAGCTGCTTTAAGTTGTTTTTATAAGGAGAATTTTATATGCACTTCACTAAGCAAGTTCAGCAAGCTCAGCTCTGACACATGCAGTGTGTAAACCAGGTGCTCTTATTTGCCTGCTTACCGTGAATGCATGAATCATTAGGAAGCTGGATTGCCCATCACCACCTCATATGTAGTAAATGTTACAATGCAGGTAAACTGAAGTTTTGCAGTTAATCTCTCAATAAACCATGTTGACTGGGAGGTTCTCAGTTATCACAGAACCACTAAGCCGGGAAGGCATCTCTGGACATCATATAGTCCAACCCGCAGTTCCATCATGGTCAATGAGAGTGGGTTGCCCAGGACCATGTCCAGCTGGGGTTTGAATATCTACAAGCATGGAGAATTTACAGTCTCAGTGGGGCAACCTGTTTCAGACTTCATGGAAGTCTACAGTAAAAAAGTGTTTCCTTATGTTCAGATGGAATTTCCTGTGTTTCAGTTAATGCTCACAGCCTCTTGTCTTGTCACTGAGAAGAACCTGGCTCTGTCTTCTTCACTCCCCCTGTCAGGTGTTCATACACATTGCTAAGATCCCCCAAGCCTTCTCTTCTCCAGGTTGTGCGACCCCAGCTGTCATGGAATGATACCGCAGTCCCTTAATTGTCTTTGTAGCCCTTCACTGGATTTGCTCTAGCAAATGAGTATCTTTCTTGTACTGTAGAGGCCAGCTCCAGGCCCAGCACTCCAGACAGGTCTCACCAGTGTTGAGCAGAGGGGAAGAACCACCTCCCTGGTCCTGTTGGCAATGCTCTGCCTAGTGCATCCCAGGAAGCTTTTGGTCTTTTCTGCCATAAGGGCTGATTGCTGGCTCATGCTCAGTCTGCTGTCTGCCAGAGCCACCAGGTCCTTCTCTGCAAAGCTGCTTTCCACACAGTTGGTCCCTAGTGTGTACTGGTACATAGGTTTATTCTTCCCACATGGCAGGACTTGGTTTTTTCCATTGTTGAATTTCATGAGGTTGGTCCATTTCTACAGCCTGTCAAGATCTCCCTGAATGGCAGCTCAGATCTGGTATATGAACAACTCCTCCAGTTTTGTATCATCTGTGAACTTGCTGAGGGTACACCTGGTCTCATCATCCAGCTCCTTAAGGAACAGTTAACAATTTAACAGTATTGGCCGTAGTATCAATACTTGGGTACACCATTTGTGACTGGCCTCTGGCTGGAGTTCATGCTGCTTATGACAACCCTTTGAGCCTCGTGGTTCAACCAATTTTTAGTCCACCTCACTGTCCACCTATGTAGACCATACTTGAGCAGTTGTCTATGAAGATGTTATGGAATATAGTATCAAAAAACCTTACCAAAAATCAAAGTAAACTACTTTCACTGCTCTCTCCTTATCCACCAAACCAGTCACCTCAGGTCATCAGCTTGATTAAGCACCAGAAGGTCATCAGCTTGGTTAAGCATGATTTCCCCTTTGTAAATTCATGCTAACTACTCCTGATCATCTTCTTGACCTTCGTGGGCCTGGAAGTGGTTTCCAGCATTAGTTGCTCCATCACCTTTCCAGGGTCTGAGGTGAGGCTGACCAACCTGTAGCTCCCTGGGTCCTCCTTCTTGCCTTCCTTAGGTCAAGGAGTGATATTTTCTTATTTTTCCAGTCCTCAGGAGCCTCTTCTGATTGCCACAGCCTTTCAAAGGTAATCAAGAGCGGCCTCAAAATATCAGCCAGCTCCCTCAGCACTCATAGGTGAATGTCATCAGGGCCAATTGACTTGTATATGTCCAGGCTGCTTAAGTGTTTCCTTACCTTGTCCTCCTTCACTGAGGGTAAGTCATCCTTTCTCCAGATTTTCCCTGTGGTCTCAGGGGCCTGGGACAGCTGAAGGCCAGTTTTACCAGTAAAGACCGAGATGATGAATACTTCCTCCTCTTCTGTGCCCTTTGTCACCAGGAACCCTACCCCATTCAGCAGCAGGCCTGTGGTTGCCCTATCCTTTCTTTTGCTGCTGTTATACCTGTAGAAACACATCTTTTTGCCCTTCATGTCCCTTGCCAAATTCACCTCCAAGTGGTCTTTGGTTTTCCTAACTCCATCCCTCAACGTTTGGACATTGTATCCATACTCCTTGTCCGCCTGCTCCTGTTTCCATCTCTTGTGCACTTCCTTTTTATGCCTGAGTTTAGTCAGGAACTTCTTGCTCATCCATGCAGGCCTCCTGCCACCTTAGCTTGATTTCCTCCTCATCAGGATGGGTCTTTCTTGAGCTTCGTAGAGGTCATCCTAATATCAAACAGCTCTCCTCAACCCTTCTTCTCTCTAGGGCTGTATCTCATGGGATTCTTCCAGGCAGATCACTGAAGAGGCCAAAGTCTGCTCTCCTAAAGTCCAGAACTGTGATCCTGCTTGTAGCCCTGCTCCCTCCTCACAGGATCCTGAACCGCACCATCTCATAATGGCAGACTTGTATTGACAATTTATTTATGGCTAGTCATCTCCACCCATGTTAAGCGATAACAACTAAAATCCTCTTATTTCCCAGTACTAGTATCCTGCAGCTTTCCACTGCTGTGTAACCCCTTAAATGATTGTGTGCATCCAGTGTAAGGAACTACCTTGTATATTTTTAAGGTTAGTCAATATTCTAAACTAAGGAATATAATTCCTGTCTTGGAAGATGTGGTTTACAACTGTTAGATGAAGTAGACAGTTTCTTTCTCACATCTCTTTTTCTTTCTAAAACATAAAAGTATTTTGATTTATGGAGATATGAGTCTAGTCTCTATTCTAACCTCTCACTTAACTACTTTTATCACCTGCTATACAAAATCCCTTAATTATTACAGAAAAAAACATTTCTAATAAGGTTTTGATTTAATTCATTGAGATTCTCAATGAGAAAAATCATAATAATAGAAAAATCTTCCTTACTGACTAAATGAATAATAGAAAGAGAATCATAAAATCACAGAATCATAGTATCACAGAACAGCCCAGGTTAGAAGCGACCTCAAAAGATCATCTGATCATCAAAGGGAGCTTAGATGAGATCACCTAACATCCCCTCTAGTTGCATCTTAAAAAACCTCCAGTGATGGGAGGTCTACGATGTACCTGGGGAGGTTGATCCAGTGACTGATTGTTCTCACTGAAAAAAATTCTTTCTTATATTGAGATGAAACTTCTCCCAGTTAAACTTGTACCCATTGCCCCTTATCTTCTCCATGTGGATCCTTGTGAAAAGAGAGCCTCTGTCCAATTTGTAGCCACCCTTTATGCACCGGAATACTGTTTCAGATCTCCCCTGAGCCTTCTTTTCTGCAAGGAGGAAAGACCTAACTCCTTCAGTTTTTCCTTATATGGCAGGTTCTTCAGCCCTTTGATCATCATTATGGCCCTCCTTTGGACCCTCTCCAGTCTTTCCACATCTTTTATGAATTGTGGAGATGAGAACTAAACACAGTACTCCAGGTGCGGGCTGACAAGTGTGGAGTAAAGTGGAGTGATCATGTCTCTGTCTCTGCTAGAAATGTCCCTGCAGATGCAATCCAGGATCCGATTTGCCTCCGTTGCAGCAGCAGTGCACTGCTGACTCATGTTCAACTTGTTGTTAACCAGGACCCCTGGGACCCTTTCAGCAAGGCTGTTCCCCAACCATATAGATCCCAGCCTGTACTGGGCTCTTTGGTTATGTCATACCAGGTGCAGGACCTTCCACTTGTCTTTGTTAAACTTCATATGTTCTTGCTAGCCCACTCTTCCAGCCTGTCCAGGTGTCTCTGTAATATGGCTCTCTCTGACATGTCCACCTCACCACCCAGTTTAGTGTGATCAGCAAATTTGGTGAGGATGCTTTCAGTCCCATCACCCAAAACATTTATGAAGATGTCATCCAACATGGGGCCTAGTATTGAACCCTGGGGGACTCAACTTGTGATGTGCTGCCAGCCTAGGTAAAAAAAAACCATTATCCCCACAGTCTGAGCATGGCGTGTTAGCCAATTTCCTACCCATCTCGCAGATCACCTATCCAATCTGTATCCCGCCGGTTTATCTAGGAGAAGGCTGTGGGAGACAGTGTTGGACACTTTGCTGAAGTCAAAGAAGAGATAAATGAAAAGTGAAGTGAAATGCCGTAAGTTCAGCATAATGATCCAGGATATCCATGTGTCTAGTGTCATTCATTAGAAGAACTTTCCCAAGGTTAACTTTGTGTCCATGTTTAAAGAGTTGTGAAGCTCAGAATGTGAAAAATGTAGAAATAAAACACAGTCCATGCTTCAAAAGTGAAGTACCAAAATATTTCTACTGTCCTCTGCAGATGCATGGGTTTTGGTGACCTGCTCCCTTTCCCTTCTTTCCCTTCTTTCCCTTCTTTCCCTTCTTTCCCTTCTTTCCTTTTCCTTTTCCTTTTCCTTTTCCTTTTCCTTTTCCTTTTCCTTTTCCTTTTCCTTTTCCTTTTCCTTTTCCTTTTCCTCTTCCTTTTCCTTTTCCTTTTCCCTTTTCCTTTTCCCTTTTCCCCTTTCCTCTCTTTTTATTTCTTTTTACCAAAACAATTCGAACTTTTTTTCCATAACAAGTAATTTTTTTTTTGTTTTATACATTCATTTCATACAATGCATCATGCAGTTTTCAACCACAGATCACTGATGCTTGTATGCTCTGTAATTTGCAAAAATATGGTAGGAAACAGAACTTGTCTTTAAGACCCTGAAAGTTCAAGGTGCACAAAGGTCTGTCACATTGATAGCTGTGAATATACCTTGTAAAATTATAGGCTGTAATCATCCACTTCAACTTTTGGAGCAAAAACCCTGAATCTTCTCAAATAGCAGATACACCCCTATGCCTTGGACATTATGGAAAATATGCAATACTTCTGAATAAACACTAGATGCAAATAAGGAGTAGGAATATTGTATGTAATAAATTTAATCCCACTGGTAGTTTTATAGTAGCTGGGAGTTCAATTTATACAGACAATATTAAAATCTGCATATACAATCTATGTTATATTGAACCTATTGACTCAAAATAGAGGAGTGGTTGGGAGGGTCCATGAAAATGTGTTCACAAATGTATTCACCTGATGGTAAAGGTGTGGGTAGGACCACAGGTTTGACACACACTGTGATCGATGTGAATCACATTAATGTAAAGCTGAGTTTACCATTATGGCATGGTCAAAGACACATTCCCAAAAGGTCCCTTTCCTGGTTAAGAGGAGGCAGAAATTATCATCACTTGTCAGTGGGAATCTTTTTCCCATTGTGGATTTATCCTGCATAGAAGACAGTCTGGATGAGATCAGGGGTCAGGGGTCCTAAGCCCAAGGTGTTATTTTTAAAGTGTGTTTAACACCAGGGAACTGACACAGGTAGATCTAATAGAGCGTAAGAGCGTAAGGAGAGTAAGACTTTAAGGAGGTGTCTATTCCAAAGAGGCAGAAGACAGTAAGAAAAAAACAATTTGGGTTTTTTTTTCTCCCCCTTTCTCCTTGCCCCACCCCAACCCCAGTAAGTGTGCATGACTGAAAAACAAAAGAAAACAAAAAAATCGCAGGAGAAATAAAGCCAGAAAAGTGAAATCAAAGTATTGTATACAGTACAACTATTCCATAAATGAACCTGTTCAAGGCTTTGCCTGTGTGTCTCACTGAAATTACTATTTGTGTTTCTTCCAGTTAAAACAGCTACTTAATTTCTTACAGAATTTTTATTGTTTATTGCTCTAAGAGAGAAGCATCTGTACCATGAGGGGCCCTGACTCCTCCACATTTCCCAGTGTTTACTATAAAGAGAGAAAACCAGCTTGGTGTCCTCCCTACTCTGATTCAGTGTACCTCAGACATCCGCCACTGTTTTATGTATGTTCCCCTCTGTTGCAAAATGAACTTGATTTCCACCACTCCTGGCTACAAGCAAGATCTAAAACATTAAAATCTGCCTGTTTGTTTTTCAATGAAGTCAGTAAACCTTAGCATCCAGCATATGAGCGCAGAAGAGTTGTGACCCACCCAGTTCACAATGTGCCAGCTTCAAGGTCCTAACAAAACACACAATAAAGTACAATAAAACCCCCTTTCCACAGTCAATGTGAATCACAAAAGTTCTATGTCTGGTCTAAGTTTAGACTCATAGATCCAGATTCAGGTAAAGAGTCTTGGCACATCTCTTCATACACTGAGGAAATCTGGGAGATGGGAGGTTGAATCTGTTCCACTTAGTGCTATCCAAATGCCACATAAAAATTTCACTGGAAAAATCATAAACCAAATTTTTCCTAAATAAATTGAGATGTACATTTTTCCAGTCATATGTTTTCTCCTATGACAGCAGATAACAGCTGGATTATACCAGACAGCAGTTTGGTAATGTACTCTGATTTTTATTAAAGAAAAGAGTATCAGAAACAAGTTGGTGGGAGACAAAGTGGCATTGCCTGACCTACCACAGAAGATGAAAACTAATTTATAGGGGGAAAAAATCCTATTAAAACTACAGTCTATCCAGGTTGTCTCCTTTCTATGTAATGCAGCCATGTTTTCTTGTATCCCTTTATTCTATGTTAACTTTCAAACTTTCCATATTCTACAAAATGTCTGCACCATATCACCCTGAGGTTTTTTCCCCTTCTTTAAAGAACCATAATGGTCTTTTTCTTTTTTAACTGTGCCTGGCATATGTTGAAAGGTATCTTCTAAGATTTCATTTATGATAGCTCAAAAATGTATGTCTTGCTAAGACTACAAAGCAAGCTAATGGTTTTAAAAGCACAGCGATGAAAAGCCTGGCAGGGGAGTCCGTGCTAACTACATACATGGATCACGGAAGAGGGTACAAGAGGTCATTTTTTCCACTCCTTCTCTTTTTCTTTTTCTTTTTTTTTCTCCAGATACAGGATCAGTTCAGGTCGCATTGGTTACAGCCAATTGCACAGTGGCATTCTTTGCCATTCATCCTCATCCAAATCCTTAATTATGGTCTACACAATCAGAGCTGGAGTGAGAAGTCGCAGCCCTGAATTGTTCCATGGTGAGCGCTTAGCAAAAAGGCAGGAATCCGATACTTGGTCACAGTTTGCAAACACTGTGGCTGAACCACCTGAGAGGGTCACATTTTTACATTCTGAGACAATTTATTAGTAACGGTGCTTGTCACTTGAAAATCCCCCTGAAGTTCCTTCCTTTGCGTAGGCTATCTGAAGATGGCTTTCACTTAGCAGTAGTTTAAACGAGAGGCAAATAAAATAGTCAGTCCACCCACTTGAAGTAATTTACAAGAGAGCAGAGAATCCTCATCCTTTGCTTAGAAGTTGTCTGTTAAGAGCTTCAAAACATAGTCAAAACAGACCCCTTGAATGGAAAATTCCTGTCTGAGAGATTCTTTCATGTCTAGAACCAGATAGGTCTGATGCAAACATGACTGATGGTTATATATATTTTTAAAAAATCCCCTATTAGACTTCAAGGGACAAAAGAGAAGTCTTATATGTTTTTCTTACATCACTTATGTGCTGAACACTACCTATTTGCAACATGCTGTACAAGCCACAGAGAAATGTAGACTTCCCAGTCTTGCATCAGAGAACTACCTCAACTTTTGTTTTCATTTCATTTAAAAAAGGCAAACAAAAAATGGCAAAACAGACAAACAAGGACACTTTGTTAAAATGCAGTTTGCTTCATGACACAAACCCTTCAAAAATATCAAGGAAATTTGAACCTATTGATGCTTCTTGAACTTCTAGATACACCAAAACAAGATCAGAGGGTAAAGACTCTGAAGTCAATATAAGTACTCCTGAGGATTTAAAGAACTTTAAAGATCTAGGACATGTATGTGTAAGCTGTTATTAAGTGTGTGCTAAGATGTTCCCTCTGATCTGCCATACTTACTCAGTAAAAGTGAAGGTTATTAAGGTGAACAGGTCTGCTGAAAATAATATACCAAACCTGTGATGCCTGAACTGCCAGAGCCCTCTGAAGTCAAGGAATTATTTGTCCAGCTAAAGGTTACTCTTTCCATGCAATTGTTTCCCAGAGGAACCTTCCAGTCTAAATGTGCTGTGGTCAACTTATTTTTAAATTGTTACAAAGAATTTAAGGAAATTAAATTAATCCCTCTTTAAAGAACACAGCAAAAAAATAAGACATACACATTTGTCTTATATAATTTTGGCCAAATTCTTTCTTAGATATATTATCTCTACAGTCATTTACCTGTCTTTTAAATCAGGCCTTTTTTTTATTTTCATATTCTTCCAGCTACCATTTGGGAATTTATCATTTTATGACTTCTGTTTTTAAGACAAGACACAGTGTATCACCATCTAAACAGTATAACATTGGCCTTGCCAATATAGCCAACCAGGCTATTTGACACAGCTTTTTAAGCTCGTTGTATTCACTGAAGATTCTGTAGGTGATTTGAAAGCTGTGAATAAGGGAATTTCAGGTAAGGACTGGAACACACAACCTCAACAGAAGAGAAACATGACATCTAAGAGGTGATAGAATTTCAAAGTGCATTTTAAAAAAAAATCTTTTCAGCAATTTTTTTCTGTGTTAAATTTCATGGAAGGACAAAAAAATCAACCTTTACATGAAAAGAGAAAAGAAAGAGAGGAGGACAAACAACAGATAAGGCACCTGTTTTCTCCAAATGCTTTCTGTCTTTCAAAATTGTAAACATCCCTTTACATTTACAACAGAATTTACCAGCTTTGTTAATGTATCTTTTTATAAAATATAAGATGCAAGCATCCTAAAAGAAATCAGGTCTTTAGCTAGTATAGTTTACTATTAGAGCCAATGGGGTAGACAGTTTACTCAGATAAATTTCTTGTTTAGAAGTGATATGCAATTAATTAATTAAATAAATAATTAAAATCATACCTTAGATAAACTGGGGAGATGAAAGACTAGAACTGACAAGTCTGAAGAGTGGCAGATTTGACTTTTCTTCTGTACTCTTCAGAAAGAGTTCATTTTTTTATGTTTATCTCCTATTGCCTGAATTAGCAACGAAAGTAAACTATGGTGTCTCCCATTACCCCAGGCCTAAATCAATGCTATGCACAAGAATGACACCAATACTTCTGAAATAACGGTGTTTACACACCTTGTAATTTCACAATGATTTTGGCCCTTGAATTTTCAGTGAAATTGCTGATATGTAAAGTCATAATTGCTGTCTTAAGCCTTTTTTTTCTTCCTTGTATGGATGTATTTAAGGTTACATAGTTGGGAACAGCATTCTAAAGTTCCTACCCACCTCATGTCCTGACAATATAAAAATAGTAAGAAAACAATTAAAGCAATGCATAATGGCATTCTGAAAATTCCTCATTATCTTAGCAATCTATTGGAAGTTCAATACTCAGGTTAAATAGTTGATTCAATTTTTTCTTAGCTTTGTACTTTCCATGTGGTCAGAAAAATAGTGAATAATTGAGAAGTGGAGAGAAAGGCAGATGTTTGTATGTGTTACTGAGCTTCCTCTTTGCCCATAAGCAGGAAGGTTAACCTCCCTTATATATAACAATAACTTAATATAGCATTGATTTAATGACAGACAGATCTCCAACTGAAGAATGGGTTTTGCAGCATCTTTTGTAGAATATATTTTTATTTCCACTGCTGTTATGGATGAATTTTTAGTCTGACATATTCCAGAGCTGACCCTGCAGTTCTGAGTTGACTATCAGAACAAAACATTTAATACATATTATAGAGTGTAATCTTTTTCCCTGAAAGTCAATGGGAGTTTTGCCATTGACTTGAATTGGAATTCAGGTTGCCACATAAAAGAAGAGCACTTGAAACAAGCAATACATATTTGATTTGGACTATCACTAGTTATACAGTCCAGAATCCTTCATGGTGTATCCTGCTGGGAATGTATCACTTCACAAGGAAATCTGCTTGAGTCTGGTGATCAGTGAGACAAGGTACAGGAAATCAGTGGATCCTAGTAACTGGACTGTTATAAGTGGAACACATTGTAATAGTGATCAGAAAAAAACTTTGACTCCATATGCGTAAAAATGCAAGAATATAGCTATTGTGATGAAGAAGGTAAAGGTTTCATTTATTAAAAAAAAAAGAGAAGAACATTTTATAGATAATTTTACAGAGACTCTATTTCTACAACTAAAATATAAGCAATATTCAGTGCTTTTAGTGTTATGTAATAAATTATCTACACATCTGAATGTATTCAGTTATACAGAAATTTTAAAGTAAACACTCTAGTCCCTAGGCTGTATTCAGACACCAAAAAGGATACTTTTTGTGTGTAGAGCAATAATGCATTCATAATTACAAAAAGATCTTGAAAATATTATGTTCTATTTATTCTCTCTCAGTTACTCCTAGATCCAGTTATTCCAGTTTATATCTTGGATGCAGGACTGGAAGGAATATTAATTAAGTTTGCTGACGACACAAAATTGGGAGGAGCTGTTGACAGTCTCGAAGGCAGGGAGGTCCTGCAGAGAGATTAGACAAACTGGAGAGCTGGGCAATCACCAACACTATTTAGAGGTTTAGAGGAGTAACTGTACAAGGAGCAGCTAAAGACACTTGGTTTGTTCAGCCTGGAGAAGAGCAGGCTGAGGGCAGACCTCATGGTGGTCTGCAGCTTCCTCACAAGGGGAGGAGGAGGAGGGGCAGGCGCTGATCTCTTCTCCCTGCTGACCAACGATAGGACCCAGGGGAATGGCAGGAAGATGTGCAGGGGAGGTTTAGGTTGCGTATTAGGAGAAGGCTCTTCCCCCAGAGGGTGGTGGAGCACTGAACAGGCTCCCCAGGGAGGCAGTCACGGCACCAAGGCTGGCGATAATGAAGAAGCACTTGGACAACGCCCTCAGAGCCACGGTGTGAATTTGGGGTTGTCCTGTGCAGGGACAGGAGTTGGACTCAATGATCCTTGTGGGTCCCTTCCAACTCAGGACATTCTATGATTCTATGATTCTATACAGGCAGATGTATATTTTTCTCAAGAACAGAGCCTTCACCTGGAACTTGAATAGCAAACTTTTCAGTTTTTAGTTCATGTTATGGTTGCTAAGAAGGCAGCATATTTTTCAGTATGGTAGCAACAGTACTGGAATGCAAGGTAAGGATGAAGCTTGCTTATGTGGTACTAAAAGTTAATCTGTCTACATAAAAAACGGACAAAAAAGTCATGTTGAATCCCACAGCATAGGCCTTTTTTTGTTCATAGCCATACTTTGAACCAAAGCTGACATACTCATAATTGAAACAACAGGGTCTTGATAAGATATTCTCTTATAATTCCCTGGTCTCAGGCATATCCAACAGTCATCATTTCAAATTCATTTATCAGTCTATACTTTTTAATGTTTGAGAAGTTCTGTGGTATGGTACTGTGCTTTTCCACTGGAAAAAGAAAAAAGAGTATCTTACATAAGTAAAACATATTCATTCATATTTACACAGAAATATAGTTATTTCAGGAAACACACAATTAATTACATTTAATGTGGAGTGTCACTTAAGCCTGAATTGGTTTTATTAAGGGAAGAAAAATTCTGTGATACCACCATAGATGATGATTAATCTGAAATATATAATTTCTCTACTTAGTCACACCTGACTTAAAAACATTCTCTTTCACTACATTGCCACTAGTGCTTTAAGCGGCAAATGCATTATTAGACAACTTTTTCTGAGTTTGTTTTATTATTAAGACATGAATTAGGACATCTCACATACTGTAAATACATTTCCTCTAAACTCTTGAATACAGCAGACATAAACCTATTTGCAGACTATTTATTAATCTAAGCACATATGGGACTTCCATTTCCACTATTTCATGATAATGTAGTATGTAACCTTAAACAGACATGACTCTAGCTTCTCCAAGTGGGTTCAGTCACAAACAATGAGACTCATTTCCATGTCATAGCATGTGCTTTCAATTATACCATAAATTAATCCAACTTATTATAAAAATTTCCTTTTTTTACTCCTTTATTTAAAAAATGAAGTTTGCAGAATGTGTTTTAATACGTGAAGAGTTTGGCCTTGATAATTACTGACACTTTTTTTTCGGAACAATGATTAGAGTAAATGCAGTAATATATATTATAGTGATTTTTAACCAAATTTGCCATACTGCAGAACAGTAAGTGAAAAGCATTTCTGTTGAACTCTGAATGTTGCTACCAATTTCTTCATATTGCCTTTACATTGAATCTTATTCACGGCTGTGATAGCTGATGTAATGCAATCTGTGTTCCTTTTCCATTTATCTGGCAACTGTTTCGTTTATAAATAAGTTAGGTTCTCTATATTATGCTTTAAGAATGTGTCTGATTTCAGTGATTTTTGTTTAATACTAGTCTAGGTTTTTGTTGTGTTATGACAAAATACATTTAGAATAACTCTTCCAGCACTGAAGTAGTTATTCAGGATTCTCAGCACTACAGTTAGAGCAGGGTCAGGCTCTGTGTCCTCCACTAAACGGCATATTCAGAGTGACGGAGTGAGTGGCTACACGCATGGCTCACATGCAGACACACCAGTGTTTTATACATTACCAAACAAATTCCTAATCATCAATGATTTATCTTGCTGTCAAATTGCAAAGTAACATTCCGCTCACCTACAGAAAAAAAAAGTTTTCTTTGGTACTGTTTGATAAGTGGCTTCATTCTCTTACCACCATATTTCCTTCCTCTCATTTATCCCTCCATTTTTCATCATTTCCTCCCTTCACTAAGGCAAGAATCATGTGCGAGGGATATATTATCATGAAGAAACAGAACTTTTCAATAAGTAAGCTAGTTTCAACAGCTTTCAATAATACAAAGAGAGATATCATGCAGTATTCTAATA
This sequence comes from Sula dactylatra, assembly GCA_013389905.1. Taxonomy (NCBI): domain Eukaryota; kingdom Metazoa; phylum Chordata; class Aves; order Suliformes; family Sulidae; genus Sula; species Sula dactylatra. Next base: position 34,263 of record WEKW01000082.1, read on the forward strand.
CAATGTTTATTTACAATAAAGAGAAATATTCAACTTTTATCTAATCTCACACTTAATATCTTTTTGCTGCTAGTGAAGAAGAACTGAAAGACAGAAGAGCTTCAAGACCAAAAGTCACCACTGAAGAAGAAACAGGGATTTCTTTTTAATTGAGGCTACATTCAGATTAGATGTCTTAGAGACTGTTTCCTCTACTGGCAAATATTTCTGATGAGCTTAAAGAAAAGAAATCCTGGAACTGTTTCCTTATACTGAGGTATAAAGTTATTAATATGGAGCTTGACGTTCTCCACAAAACTTTGGTTATTTGCAACATCAAAGTTATCAAAGTGGAGGGAAGAATGTAGATTAGAGTTCTGAACAGGCGTCAGATTGGGCAAGACAGATATTGGCACAATTTTACTTGAGCCAACACAGATAGTTTGAGTTGAATCCACAGCAGTTTTCAGAAAAAATATATACTTTTTATAAAGAAACTCTCTCAGGATAAACTAAATAACACAAGACCAAAGTCCATGTTACATCTCAGCAAGCAAATATTCATTTAGATGTACAGATTTGTAAGGTTTTGCATAAGGATAGATGACAACAAGTCACACAGCTGACCTTGGAAATTGCAGGTTTCCAAATTCTACGAAGGTATCCAATATTCAGAAGCATAACTTGTATTTTATTAAGTGTAACATCAAAGACACCCACAGAAAGCCAGAATAAAGCTATATTTTTTCTTTGCAGTGGCAATGGTGTAACTGTGCTTAGAAGCAAATATTTTTTACTAGAAAGAAATATCCTCTGTCTTCAGTGAAACCACAAATGTTGTGCTTTGATCAACTTCAAAAACTTTTAGTGCAAGACTGCGTGTAACTTTACTCACCTCATTAGGTCTACTGTATTGAGAATGAATGTATTTCAGTTTTTGCCTAGCCATTTGCTCTAACTCCCTTCCTTATCAGTTTCATCCCATATTTCTTGTCCTCTTTGTCTTATTTTGTCCTCCAATCTCCATCACTTCATTTAATTTCCTTCTATTTTCATGTCTACTGAAATATACTACCAAAAATCATATGGATGCACAATATCAACTGCTATGATGTTCTTCCTGCTTATGTGTTGACCACTGTGATTACATCTAGTCTGGCTTGTCATCTGCCTGGGGTACAGTAATAGATCTATCCTATATTTAAACAATGTTGCAATGGAGATACTTCTGGTCTGGTCAACTGACAGCACTGTGATTCTGAAAAAAAAGCACTCATTCGGAAAAATTACTTTCTTATTCACTTGAGCACCTGCTTTACTTCAACTGAAATAAAAAAAAGTAAGTATGTCTGTAAACTGAGCATGTGCTTAAGTACATTCTAGACTAGAGTATGTGGATTTCTGTGACATTAGGTTGTATATGAGAATTTTGTTTTCTTTATTTGTCATTAGATATGACACAACTAGTGTGTAAGCCTCAAGACAGATCTTTCATTAATCAGAAAATACAGGAACACTTGAAAGGTGATTAGGGAAACAGTTTATAAGAAACAGGTCTAAAGGAAAGCTTAGACTTATAAACTATTTATACTAAAATGTCACTGAATTCTCAGATTGCAATGATTAACATAGCTATTTGTAAACAGGATGGATGATCAAACCCTTATGAAAATAGAGTGAAGCAAGCTTATTATTTGATTGGTAGACAATATTTTAATGTTATTTACTCAGAAAATGTAACAGATATTCATAAATTTGAGAACTTTGAGCATAGAAATAATTTGCAAAAGCTGGCTTCCCTAGTATCCTTCCCCTTCCATATATTCATGAAGTGATCATGAAATTTTCATGCCTTCCCTAATTCAAAAATGTTCACAATATTTTTTCCCAGGGAATAAGCCATGGTCTGCAGTTCATTTATGAACAGTTCATTTTGAAGATCTTCAGTTCACCACGTGGTATTGTTTCTGTTCCAGGTGATTTATGGTATGGTATGTACCTAACAAATGCAGCGTAAAATATGAACACTATGAATCTTATATATGTCTGGAAGTAAGCTCTCAGTAAATATGAGAATTCTCAAACTTAAGGCAAGATTGCAATTGGCTCTTTTGGACTGTCGAAGTCCAAACAACAAGAAAGTGAATTACCCTCCTTAAAGCACTCATCACAGTGTTATTTCTGCATGCATGAGAACACAGATTGCTTACTCTATACTCTTTTTTGGTACAAACAACATTTGAGGGAGCAAGTACTGCTCTATCTTCCTGTATGTGACATGGGCTAGTGGGCTACCATTAAAGATGTCCAGCATTGCTGCTCTTGTAGTGACCTATTTGGAGAATGCACAGTACTAATCATCCTTAGCCAGTATTGTATCAACAGAGAGAAAACACAACAAATAGGTGCATGGAAGAGAGAAGGAAAAAAAGATAGGAATGTGTTTTTAATAAGGAATAAAACAACACAAATACTGAAAACCAAATTTATTCATTTTGGAACTGACCCATAGCCCACAGATACCAGTGGGATTTTTTATTTTAACTTCAATGAGTTTTAGCTGAGATCCATGGAGGAAAGCTAGAAACAGCCAGATCTATGGAATAGAGGAAGAATGACCCACTAATCAGAGCACAAGGCTGTGAGTCAGGACATCAGGCTGAGTCACCTGCTTTGTCCCAGACGTTCTTAGATCATGATGCTACATCTACATGTAAACAGCATAGCAAAGTGTAGAATTGAATGACCCACTTGAGTGTGTGGCAGCTCTGAAACACGATAACAACATCAGGCTGGCCCTTAGCTCAGCATGACATGGGGCTGACACAGTTCTGCTTTCAGAACTGAGATTTTCTCTCCATGTAAACATTCTGATGCTTCACATGGACATATCACCTTGTCTGGTGATCTCAGATACTCCTAGAACAGTAGTTCAATGTAAGCATGTCCACAGCATCACCCCAGAAACCACCACAGAAGGCTGTGCTCAGGTAAATCAAGTATGGGAGAATTCAGGGGTATGTTCGTGAAAGCCAACTGAAAAAATATGCCATGAAAAAAAATACACATAATTTTCAGTCATGGATGAAGGACAAAAAGACTCCCAATATTATGGGGAGGGCAAGTTTACAGCTGATTTGGCGACATTACAACCAACTTTTAATCAGATATTATTGCACGTAAATCCAACTCGGTTCAAAAAAGATTAAGTTCCCTTCTTATCACACTTCACTTTCAGACTCAGAGGAGGAAGGGAATGTTTCTACAGAGAACTTCAAAAAGGTAAAAAATTTAGCACATTTCTCAAAATTATTTAGATTAATGTATTTTAACTTGTTTTCTATTCTTTGCTTTTAAATACAAAACACTTATTTTCTATGTCATTCTTTCCTTAGCTTTCCTGCAGCTTCCTTTCTACTTGTGTGTATGTAGCATCAGCAAAGTAACAATCCTGATGATTTTGTGTCTTTGAACTGAATGTATAGAGCTTGAAAATTAATTTCTGGGCTCTTTCATAAACAAAAATAGAGACATGGATCAGGGTGTATTTAGAAGAGTGGACAGGTTTGATATGAGGTTCCAAACAGAGGCCATAAAGGCTATCAGAGGTTAACCACAAAGGAGATTTAGATTAAGGATGTCAAATGAAGACATATCCTTCCTGGCCTGACCCTAGAGTAGTGTGAAAAGAATTAAATGCATTTAAAAAAGAGATCTCTTTAACAGAATCTGATCCTTTTTACATTGCTTTGAAGTTTACCATATATAAAAAATTACTGTTTTGTAGACAGTCTGTTATGCTTTTTCTTTGCCATTGAAAAATCATTAAAAAACAAGCATGTAAAAATGACACAAACAATAAGAAAATAAAAAGGAATTTACTATCTGCCTACTGATAAGTTAATGGACTGTATGTGTATTGAATAAAGACTTCATAGGTTTAAAAATTACTTAAGAAAAAAGAAAAGTAAAATCGCACATTAATACTACTAATATTGTGTTTATTAATATTAGTATTAAAACACTAAGGACAAATATATATGAGGTCTAGACAAAGATATCTGTTTTGGCCAGAATAAAGGTGTACGGTAATATATGTGATTGTTCTATGATAAAATTGTTAAACACTACCTTCTTTTGACCTGTTTTTTTCCAATTGTTTTCTATGGTAAATACATGACATATTTTACCGGGTCACCAACTCTTGCTTTGTAACTGCAAGGCTTGCAGTGAGTTGAGGAGCAGGCACAACCCAGTGCTGCCGGACCACTTTTCTCCCCTACCCACTGCATCAAGTGACAAGGGCATGCCCCATATTGTGGGACTGTCCAAGATAAGATAAGCACGTACACTTTGGCATTGCCTAGCACCACAGCCTCTCTTCACCTTTCCATAGGCAGTGCACAAGGTCAGGGAGCTGAAGAGACCTGAAACGCTAGGAATTTACAAGTCCTCAGTACTGCAGTGGGGGAAGAGGAGCTAGGGGTTAATGGGCAAGCCAAAATACATATTTCATTTGGATACTTTCACCTCTCTCCTTCTGTATTAGCACTGCAACCTCTACATGAAGCTTTGTTTGCTTCAATACTGTTCATTGCCATTTTAGACTCCTGGAGTACTGGAGAAGTCGTTAAGGGAGGGGCAGTATCTTGACCCCACTGGAGCAGCAGACTGAGGACAAGAAAAGACAACCTTGTGCACCTTTATGGCAACAGGCATGTACATGAGGGCTACTGAATCCACTCTACCAGTCAGACCTAAAGCTCTCCTAACTTAATATTGTATCCTAATGTACTCTTCTATCTTCTCTTAAAATTTGATTTTAGAATAACAAGTTAATGTGTTCAGCTCTGAGTATCCTGAGCTTTTTGTAGTCTTTTGCCATTATCCTCAAGGCAGGACCTCTTCAGACAGCTTAGGTCTTCTCCAGACTCTACATTGATTCTTGGATATGGTGACTTTGGGATCTTACAGCAAACTCTTTCACTAGTTTACCCTGTCAGTTGTGCCTCTAGGGCCTGGACTGAAGGAAACTGATGTGTCCTACCAAGAAGTCTCCCACTTCTTTCACTCTGTCACCCTTTTCAGCATTGAGCTCTGCCACCCCACAGCCCATGGTAGAGGCCTGGGAATTAACCTGTGGTGGAGAGCTGAGACTTATTTTCTCCACAGTCCTTAATTTCCTATAACATTACAACCCCCATGGATACAGTTCTAATTCTTACAATTATTTCTTCTATCCCAGCTTGATCCCATGATGTTTCTGAAAAACCACAAGACTCGGAAAAAAAATAAATCTTAAGAGTGGCAAGTGTTAATGTCAGGTTAAAAGACTGCAAGCTAAACCTGATCTAAGAACTCTTTGCAAAATAACAAGTTGCTTCACCTAGGTTGTATCTTTTTTTTAGCAACCTCCACTAATCTTAATCATGTTTGTTTAACTCCTATGAAAAGTTAAAGCCTTCATAGATTCTTCTTCCTCTCAACTTGGTGTGGGAGTTTCTAAAGCTTCTGCAAAGCATGGAAAGTAAAGGTGATTGTAAAAAAAAATGGCACTGGAGCAGCACACTGCAAACACTGTCACAGGTGTGTCATTCTAAGTGATGGATTGTGTGTATATCCAGTGGAAAAGAGATTGAAAACAGCAACGTTGCCAGAGTTCCAGTTATGGACGTATAATTTTTTCTGACCCAAAGAATAAAACTCCTTTTGTTAGACAATGGCAAGCAGCTGAATATGTCAGTGCACTACATCATGAAAAGAAATGGTTAAATGTCAGGTCAACAGACAGAAGAGAGGTCACAGTGTGAGGTGTAAGCTGGAAGGAAGTGGGGCTTCCCAGCTGCCTCAGCAGCCTGATGCCAAGAGCATCTGACCAGCTTCATGTGCTGCTCAAGGAGTATAATACAGGCAGAGGAGTGTCCAGCAGAGGTGGACTGAACAAGTCTCATGTAAAAGTGTGGGACAAGCCTTCTACTTATGGTACTGATCTTGAACACAGCTGCATGTCACCTGGGAAGTGGAAAGAGACCAAAGTGTTTCCAAAGAAGAAAGACCATGATAATGGGATGGATCTGTTGCCATTCTAGACTGGAACTGAAGTCACTATATAACTGCAAAATAGCCTACAGTGCTGGACCCCAATCCTTCTTTGTCTGGTTCTCCTTACCATGACATATATCACTGCAGATGAAAGAACTGCTGGACTGACGTCATGAGAGGTGAAGTGGTGAAGAAATACTGAGGGTTTCGGAATACTATGAAAACTTCTCTAGCAAAGGGTGGGCTACTGGCTTGGACAAGTGATATTAATGGATTATAAACAGGATTAGAGGTAACTGCTGTTGAATGGGTTCCACCTTTGAGGTACGTCCTCACAGCTTTTCTCGTTTAGTATTGGGTAGGACTGATAAAAGTGGAAGGACTGAGGTGGTACAAACTGAACTCATCAAGAATGGATGAAAGAACTAAAAGGTTTGGAAAGGAGAGTGGTGGGAACCAATGGTAGGAGCAAACTGATTCTTTCCTCCCACCTTGCTATGTCGTAACAGTCAGAAATGCAGGTGGGTTTGTCAACCCGCTAAGTGAAATTCAGAATATATCAATTTGTAATAACTTTTCTAATTAATTTGACAAGCTGGATTTTAAGTTAGAGTAAGAAACTGGACCTAAAGAAAACTACTGTTGAATCTGCCATACTTCTAAGTCTTAGTTTGCCTTTTTTAAGTTTCAGAGGGATTTGATACTTTGAGACTTAACTCAGTTCTACGATTCAAATACAAAGTATTAGCCCTCACTGTATTCTTTCATCATAGTTCTTTCACTATTTCATCCTTCTTTGCCAATACCGTATTCTACAATTCAGCAGTAGTTTATGATAATCCATTGACTGTTAATGAAATTAGCTCTTTATTTATATATTTAAATAAAATGAATATTTTTCTACTTAATTTTTATAATTGCATATTATTATAAATTATTACTTATTTCTGCATGTAGTTATAAACAAAGCATAGGTGCTTTGGGCCAAAGCTAATGTAGAAGTTTCTCAGTGACGTTAGCAAGGCTATTACCTGATTTTTCAATGAATCGTATTGACAAATGGGGAGTTCATCTGTCAGTGACCAGCAGTGCCATTTTTCTTTGCCTTTTGTAACTTGCTTGAACTCAGAGCAAGAGGTCACTCATCACTCTCTTTGACCATTTGTGCAAGCAAATAAGAAGCATGATTTCGGAAGTAAATCTTTAGCAACTGTCACATATTTCCCTCCTCCTGTTGATGTTAGTAAAGGAACATGTATAGACACTTTCTCACGTTAAGCTAATATGGCCACAAAGCTGGAACCTTATAACTGTTTGCTAGAGCTAAAGAATATTCAGGCAATTTGAAAGTTGGGTTTTTGGGAATTTCTGTTTGTCTGTTTGTTTCTTTGTTTTGTTTTAAATAGTATGTAGGAGGTAATCAGGCATTAACAGGTGACTAGTTTGATTGAACAACGAAATAGTTTGTCTACACACAAATTAGTTTTCAACTACTTTTATGTAAATGTAATAGTTTTATATGGGGGAGAGTGGGAAGTACCTTTGCGTTTGGCTTACTGTGGTTTCATACTTGTCATAATAAAGTTAATTTCTAACTGTAGATGACACTCACTGAGAAAAATCTTTCTTGCTCTATTCTAGGAATGTCATGTATTTGTATTTCAATAAGCCCTAGAATGAATATCTAACTGACATAGACCTCATGATCATAGCACGTGTACATATATTTGGAAAATTATGGTCACTGCTTAGAGTTTAATGGTAAAATTAAGTGCTGTAAATGATTGCCACTTAATTGGCTTCCATGTAGACTTCCTCATACAAGATTTCTCTTGGTATATATACAAGAGGAGAATTTGTCCCAGTGGATGTATGTGGCAATATAAGTCCTTGGATATTTAAATATGTGCTGTGGGATGAAGTAATCTGAGATACACCATAAATTAAATAAATTATGTTTAAAATATATTATACTATATAGAAAAGAAGCAATTATTTGAAAATAGATACCAATGGATTTATTAGGAAAACAAGCATGTGGCAGTGGACAAAACCTCATGCATTAACAAAAGCAATCCTCTGCTGTTGCAGAAGCTATATATGAGCCCTGTATCTTACTCAAACTATTTTAAGAACCACCTTTAAATAAAGAAGTTGTTTTTCCTGCCATTACTGGTGCTGAATGAAAACTTACCTCTTAGAGGTTAGAAAATGTTATTTTCTGAGCTGGTTTTAGATTGGACCTATATCAAAGTGTAGAGAATAATCAGACAGTTTTCTCAGCTTTTAGAGTATGCCAACAAAAGATTCTGGTTTTTATATACCATATGTAACAATAAGAAATCACAGTGCTGGATTTCATCTGATGTTTCAATGAGCTTTGTTAAAAACCCCCAAACCTACAGCTTCACACTTTAGAATCAATTTTAAACACAGACTCCTAAAGATACGCAGACTCTGTGTAATTTTCAGAGCCACCTAATTTCAC
>WEKW01000082.1:45215-63271 GCA_013389905.1 Sula dactylatra
CGTATTGTGCACACTAAACATGCCTTGCACAGATTCTGAAGAAGTACAGACTTCTGCCTAGAGGCTGGAATATCTTCCATAACATGGAGGTCTTGCTTCTATTTCTTGTTGGCAACAGGATTTCTGACTTACAAGGTTTCTCTGGTTCAGCTGAGCAATGTAGTTTTTTTCTTGGATTAAATGACTGAAAAATCATCACAAAATTATAAAAATGTAAGTAACACATGCTTTGCCCTAACTTTTCTGAAGAGACACAGTGTAACCTATTCATTATACCTTGTGAGTGACTTCCGCTAAAATACAGACACTGCAGGCAGAATTCTTTCCATACTGAAGTTAATTAGAAATAATGTTTTAAAATGTGCTTCTAGGTAGCTGTAACAAGAAAACCTTCCTAGAAAAGCAGCTAGATACTGTTGCTGGCAGATACGAACACAAAAGATTCTCGATGTCCTTTATGTACAATAGTGTTCATTATAACCAACAGCCAGCAAATTAGACAAATTAAAACTTAATTGTTTGCCCTTCTAACAGTTCACAACCCTTTGGACTCTCCAACAGTCATAAATACTTCAAAGGAAGGTGGGCTTTACAGCATACCATGAAAGCCATCAAATGTAAATTATGTGGAATGCAAATTATACATGCTGTAATGTGCCTGACAGCCTGAAAAAAAGAATGAAAATGGTAAAAAACCCTTACTGGATGTAGAAAAGATGAATCAGACTCCCACACACAATCTAGCACGATAGTCTAATAATTCAGTTTTAGTAGGTTTTGTTAACATTTTTCTCCCTTCCCAACCCCCATGCTTAAATGTCTTGTTACATTGGGACCTAAAGCTGGTAAATGCATGTTGCCTCCAGTGAGAGATATTTTTTCAATAGAATTGGTTCATCAGTTCTTAAAAATGGAACTAGGAAGAGTTTTTGGTAAGATGTGTTTTCCTCATGTCAATCTACTTTTTCAATTTTACAAATGTATGCTTCATTTGCAGTAAGTATGCAGATCAGTATTTGTATAAACAAATTAATTTAATACAGTGAAATATCGCCATAGTTTTTTCAACATAAGCATGCATTCTGAAGTATAAAAACAGACAAATTCCCAATTTTATTTTTATTTCACTTCATACTTCTTGCATTAAAACAGCTGTTGGAACAGATGCATAAATCAACCACTTACCAATGAAAAATATGATTTTTTTATTTTGTGAACAAGCAAAGAATAGTCTAAAATCAATAGGGAAAACCACACTTGCTATGTAAATAATGTAATTGCCTTACGGGAAAAGGAAAAAAAAATTGAAGAAATTGGGTTATGATCTACTTCAAAATGACCAACCTATTTAAGTCTTGCCAACTCAAATATTGCACACCATACACAATTCAGCTGGGAAAAATCAATTAATTGCTAATGTTTATGCTTCATAACAGTTGTAGAATTTCAGCAATGCTTCCACACTTCTGATCTCGCCATCATTTCGAACTCCACTCAAATGAACTTTTAACTGCAAAGACAAAGTTGGATCAGCGGGGATTTTTGAAGAATTCTCCTACCTCAGCATTGTTATTCAGAGTAATCAAGGCTGTTCTCTTCGCAAGAAATTTCTTTGACATCAGTGACTAGCCTGAACTTTCTCAGAATTCTTTATGTCTGTGTATTCAAGCTTCTGCTGTGCTTTTGTTTGGAAAGGTCTTTGTGACAATGGGTAAAAATGTCTTTTTTCTGATTCATTCATGAGCAGGAAAAAATATCTGGTTTAAGATTTGATTATGCAGACACATAATGAGAACAGTTACATTCAACAGTTACGTTGTAAACTACATATGAAAGTAATGGCTGCTCACTGGATAACTATTTGTCAGGACACCTCTGAAAACAGGGAGTAACTTCTTAAATCTCTAATAGCTGGTTGTTTAAACTCTCCATTGATCAGATTCATCTGACCATTCATTAAAGTGAAGTGATTTACTGACATTCATTAAGTGAATTAGTAGCTTCAAGGTACATGGAAACTTTATGAACATTACAAAGAATAACAGATAGCTTAATGAGATTTTCTCTGTTGTTTTGGGGGAATTTGAAAGAACCTGAAAAGAACTAGTACCCCAAGACTTAATAATAACTTTCAGGTGACTGAATTTGGAGGAAAATCAAATAATTTTGTTTGTTTTGTGAATTAAGCATGGTTATATGTTTATGTTTTATTTAACATAAAATATTAGTAAAATGAAATTTGTATACTGAAACACTTAAGTTAGATTTTTATAAATAAATATATATAAGGATTGATATATGTATACCTATGCATATGTATTTTCTGTTCTGATCATGGTTATGTGCAACTATGATGATTTCCTGACAAGCTCTGGATTCACCCATCTTCATTTTTCTAAGAAATAAGGACATTGACTATTCTGAAGAGTTTTGCCAAATGCCCCAAATAAACAGAATATACATGTCAATCATCTTATTGCTAAAGGTAACCCTTTAGACTGGTCACATTACTTGACCTAGTATACTAGTGAAGATGCAGATATACAAATCTGTCTATCCAGCAGCCTCCCTGGGTTTTGTTAGTTTAAACTTTTTCTTTTTTTTTTTTTTTTTTCCTAAAGGGACTGTATACATAGTTTCTGTGTACATTTCTATTCCTTTGGGTTTCGTTCTTGAAATTAATCAGGATTTTCTTTCTTGGCATGAAAGGAAGAATAATTTAGTTTTATATTTTAATATCTTCTGATCTTAATAGCTTATTAGGCAGCAATTATTCAGCATTTCTCATAACAAGTTCAGCAGGGCACCAAGTGAAGGTATCTGGCAGCAGGTTGAAAAGAAAAGGGAACAGTACTTTTTTTCATATAATGAAAATCTGAATTGTGAAGTTCACTGTCACAGTGTTGTGAAAATGAAAAGTCCAAATGAGTTAAAGAAGTTAATAGCCACAGTTTCATGAGAACAAAGTTTTTGAGGGCTGCCAGCCAGAAGGATAAGTTGTGCCTGCAGTCTGGAAGCCAGGGGAGGTGCCAATGCGCGGAGGCATTTTATTCTCACAGTCCTTTAAGTTTCCTCTGCTGACCACAGTCATGGGCTGGACACTGGCACAGGTTAACCTCTGCTCTGACATGAATGACTGCTCTCATGTTTTTATCACATCTGTCGAAGCTAAAAGTAAAAGTACAATGGTTCTGCTCAACCACCACGTATGGTGAATGTATTAACATCTAAGATTAATCAAAAATAATTCACTCAAATCATGGGAATAGCTAATTAAACTAGTGCAACAGCTATAACTTGAAGTGGTTAGGGTGTGAGCTAATTCCACCTGCAAACACGATTGTATACTGATCTAGACAAATGACATACCTTTTTTTTAAATACCTGTGTTTACTATAGTATCTAATAGTTTTGTACAGCACTTTAATCAACATTTAACCAAATCTAGTAACAAGACTGTGGTTTCTTATAGGTACTGCTAAACGATGTAATATTACTTCCTGTAACTATGGAGACCTTTGCTCTCGTTAGTGCTGCTATTCCATTTGACTGTAACCCTGAATAATCTTTAAAGAATGTTTTTAGTCATGGGCCCTTCACCTTCTGGTGATTTCATCCAGATACAATTTCCACAGGCTTTACTGGGTTAGACAGAATAAAAGAAGGGACCATCTGAATAAAATAAAATGTCACCATTAAATAGGCTTTTGTAGCTTAAGGTATAATGTAATGATATTTTCCCAACAGCTGCTTTCAGTTGAATTTGAAGTTTTGAAAACCCTTTGCATCTGATTCATGTAATAAAATGCAGGTTGTGTTACTTCCTCCTTCTGTGTCGTATACAATAAGCAAAACGTTGATACTTCACATGCAACTGTTGGTCATTAGGAATTTTTACTGTATGTTAACATTATTTGCTGACCTCAACGTTTAATGAATGAGTCACCCAATGAAAAGTTTGTTTAAAAATCAAGGGGTGGATGGATATTATTTTGGAATTAAACAATTCAGTATTTTTTTCTAATTTCTGTTGCTCACAGAATTTTATTATCTGTAACTTATTGGTTGTATTTTCATTTCTTTCAGTTTTTACAACTAGATTGGAATAAAATGAGTGCAATTCTACATATCTTCATGTGTTGCCTTTTATCCCAAGGGATTTTAAGTACAGACTAGACAAAGGGATCACTTCATCAAGTACTGAAGTACATCCATCCCTGAGGTGAAATGCAGCAACTTGCTTATAACCAATATGCAAGAATTTAAGAAAGGGAAGGAAAAATAAGCATATTCTTAGGAATTTAGTGAGGCAAAATCAACACCTAAGGCTGAAGTAATATGCCACAGTTCTGTGGTGATAATCTTTTGTGAAGCTCACTTCTTAGTGTATATAAAAGAAGTCACTTCATCCTTCATCATATGTTCCTTACTATTGTTGTTACCATGGTAAATATTGTACAAACAATGAGTGTTTTCTAAAGAAACAACAAAGACAAAGAGTTTAAAGGAGAAACTAGTCCAGAGACATGAATGTCAGGCTCAGGAAGGAAGCCAGTCCTTTCACCTGCATCTTCTCTACTTTCCACCCTCCCAGTAATACTCTCTTTCAGTAACACCCTTGATCCTAAAGACTAACCATCTTATTCAATATCTGTTGCACAAACTTCATCACAAGGCATTTTATGATATACTAACATGAAGACTTTAAGTAGTAGAGGTTGAAAAGACAAAGCTGGTTTTAGACGTATCTCAGAAGCAGGGAAGAACTGATCAATGATGCAAGAAAGCAAGACCCACATTAGCGAGATCTCATATAAACTATGGGGTACAACAGCAGGAAAACAGGAAAGTATTGTCCTGTAAAGTTAAAGACAAATAGAAGGATACTAAGAAGGTGCATGAGGCAGAATACAGGAAGAGAAGGGTGAGAACAGATGGAAAATATGAGTCAGAACAGCAATAGAAGAACAGGAATGTAGAGTCCAGAAAAGTGGGAGAGAAAGAGATTAAGAAGGTGCATAAGACAGACTGCAGGAAACTGTGGAGTCTGTGAAATGCAATGAGAAAAATAAAATTCCCAGTTGTGTTTTTCTAGGTCACTTTTGACCCAAACTGTTGAAATGACAAGCATAAAGCAGCCTTGTTTTTATGGAGAAGAACTTCTCTGCTGAGGTGACTTTTCTCTTGCTTTTGCTTTTACCTGGAGGATGTGACAGGTTAATACTAGTTCAGATCCTTCTAAATGAGCTGATGCATTTGCAACACTGTCAGTCCTTCACTCCACATGGAATACCACTACATGAAGCAATCTCATTACAGAGATTAGCATTTACTGTGACTCAGCTATCTTCATCTTAGAAATAGCAAAGAGACACAAGCCTTGAAAAGATACACTGGCATCCCTAAAGGAGCACTTTAGGGCACTTTTTCATGACTGTGGTTTAAATTAGGCTTTAATAACTGATTAATGACTGCTTATGCTACTAAAATACAAGAAACTTTCAGTGAGAGAATGCAAGATCAAGGAAATTAAGAATTATGGAAAGTCAAGCACATATCAATGCTTTTCAGAATTTCAAAAAAAATTTATAAACATTCCCCACCTCGCCCAAGCTTTGGTTTATATGTACTGATAAACTTTAGCCTCAACTGAAATTTTAGGTTATTTTGTATCCAATGACAGAAAGTGAAATATAGCCAAATCATGTCTGGTTTGCATTGGAACCATTAAAAAAATATTTTTTGTCTCAGTTACACTTAAAACTATAAATCCCTCAGAATCCTATGAGTTTTACCAGACTTTCACAAAAAACTCCATATTCCTCATTGTTCCAAACTAGATATGTTAATAGGTGCCCAGTATTCATTCAGTTTTAATGAGATCTGACTTGAAAAAATGTTATTTTTGATTTTCCCATAAAAGTTTTGGAATAACAGCAATTCATCCCACCAAACTATCCCTGTATAATAGAAGTATTTGAAGTGAAATGAAAGAATTTGCATAAGAATTTGCTACAACCATTTTCAGGAACAAAACAAGTCACACACGTATCTGCCCTAAAACCAACTTCTTAAATGCTTCACTCTGAAAAAAAAACAACCCTCTAATCTAATAGCAATTGTTCAGTGATTGGGTTTGGCTGCAATAGTTAATAGTTAATTTTCTTCGTAGAAGAAAATTTCTTCTCCTATGGTGGTATGTTTTGGACTTGTGACCAAAACGATGTTGATAGCATGTTGCTGAGTGGTACCTACACAGCCTCCAGGCCTTCCCTGTTTCTCACACTGCGCTGCCAGTGAGTAGTCTGGGGGTACACAAGAACAGGGACAGCTGACCTCAACTGACCAAAGGGATCCATACCGTATTATGTCATGTTCAGCAATAAAAGTTAGGGAGGGTGGAGTTTTCCAGGGGACTGGCTGACCATCTGTTGGCTTATGCAGAGAGACTGCCTTTGCATCACTTGTTTTTCTTTGGGTTTCTTTTTTCCCTTTACCTATTAATCTGTCTTTATCTCAACCCATGAGTATTCTCACTTTTGCCCTTCTGCCCCTTGGGGGAAGTGAGTGGGTGACTGTGCGGGGCTTAGCAGCCTTCTGGGGCTAACCCACAACAGAGGTATAAATATTTCCACTGATCAGTGGGAGTATTCTGGTATTTGAGAATTATTGATGTTGATTATGTTCATCATGCACCAAAAAATTAAAATCACCTTCCTTCCAATGATTGGAGTTTTTCATAATCTTCATATTAGTACAAGTATTCATCATTGTACATTATAATTGCCAAATAGACCTTATCCTACATTTAGCTGATTGTTTCCTGTTAAACATTTGCAATATTTCCACGTCCTGTTGTGATGTTCCAGTGTCACAAAAGAGGGTAGATCACATCATATTTATTTATCTTTATAAAGGTTTTGTACTTTTTCACCATAAGACAATCAGCAGGAAAAAAGTGACTTTTTTCTTTAACAGGTAGAGACGGAAACTTTGGAAATTAGCACTTCTACTCTCCAGGCTGGCACTGTATTTAGTAATGGTCTCTACAGAGAATAGTACCAGCTGAAATTAAATCTCGAGGGAGACAGATAAAGAGTGGAAGGATCCAAAATCTAGCTTAAACATCTGGATAAAAAGATCTGATAGTAACACTCTCAGAAGAAAGTCACAGAGTTGTCAGGCTTTTTTTTCAGTGATTTCATTTCACTATGTTTAGGGCCAAAAGGTTTAAATTCCCAAAACAAAACATCCAGAACCAAATCCAAAACTAATCAACCCATGTGCACAGCCATCCTCTCTGGTTTTGATGGAAGATTTCTTTACCTATATCACTGTTCTTTTTTTGCTCTTAACTTTTTTTACAGCAAAGGAGAAAATGTATTTTTTTTTTTTTATTGTATCTATTCTCTCCCTGTTCCACTTCAGGACACTTAAAAGAAAACAAAAAGAAAAATGTAAATCACACCAAGAAAATGAAAATCAAGAAGAGAGTTAAAAGGTGCACCTATGCTATCAAATAGCTCTGTTTCTGTTTCAGTGATGGTCCATGCTACATGCAGGTTAAGCTATAACCTGACTGTTGTTTTCTCTCCTAACCAGTCTGAGCTGGCCCCTCAGGATGGATGGATGGATGTCAGGATGGACTCCTTTACCCAGAGCAGACTATGCTCCAGAAACCTTCAGCTGGTTGGAAGAAACTGATCTCTGACCCTCTCACCTGAAAAGCAGAGATTTCAGCAGGAAAAACAACAGCCTGAACAGATGACCTGAGTGCCCAAATGACTCAGGTGAGTTTGTCTGTCTGTGCACTTGTGCCCCACACAACCACCCATCCTATCCTTTACTTGATGGATAGGCTCTGGTTGGACTATCATCAGCAGTGACACATACCTCTCAAAAGTACCTGTGAGAAGCTGGCATTTTCCTCACACAAAAGAATACTCTGTCAAAGAGTTCCCGTCAACATTTGTGCAAAATCATCTTAAAAATATTAGGAAAACCACTGCTAACCAGCCAATGTTGATTAAGCAGTCAGGTGGTTATTAATGGTATTATTACAGCTGCTGCTATTATGAAAGGATTATGTTAGTGATTTTTCAGGAAAACAGCATCTGCAGAAAATGCCTTCTTTGTGATCAACTAGGAAAACCTCTCAACAGGTGTTAAAAATGGCATACTACCATTCGCGGCACCTAATCTTGTCTCCTTAAAGCCAAAAAAATGTAATTGCCCCATTGCAAAAATATGTAATGAATCAGAAATGAAATAGTTCAAAGAAGGGAAAGGATTGCCAGTGGATGCTCAAAGTTTCTGTCTCTGTATATATCACTTTTTGTGTATATTTGGTGAAGGTTTATCCCCCATGCCATTCTACTCTTACAAATGAGCAGGTAATTTACATCATTGCAACTGAAGCTTAGAATATCTCTCCTTGTCTATGAATGTATCCTGCAACGTGTCATTCTACCTGATCCAGAACTTACATTCAAAGATCCTGACCTAAAACCCATTGAAGCCCTGGAAAAACTAGTTCTATTGAATTTCAGGGAGGTTTTGACCCAGTCTAGAAGGAAAAAAACTGAAAGGCTTGTTTCCAACAGCAAAAAGCACAAGAAAGTTCCCTGTGAACTTCCCGCTTCTCCTTCTGTGCTCCTGCATGAAGGAATCTGACCAAGTAACTGCATCGTTGCCTATTCCTTTCTATTAACACAATTTTGTATTTGTCTTAATAAATCTGATTTTATCATTCCTATTCTCTTATCTCTTCAGTTTATTCTCTTGCCCTAAGATATGCCTTCAACAACCACAGTTAATTCAGTGGCTATGAGTCACTGGAGAATATTACACCTTATCCGATCTAAAATTTCTCTCATGTCATTGCTTCTCAGGTGGTCTCTTACACAACTGACTGCTATACCCTCTATCACATGCATGGATGTGGGAATGGAATGTTATTACATGACCTTCACTTGACACACTGACCTTCATTTAACAAGTCACCATTAATGATTACTCTCCACATTTGGTTATTCTTAACAACTATGCATTCAGATTTCTTTAGATTCCCTCTGAAATTATAATTTGTAAATGTAGTAAATGCCTCATTAAAGTTATACATTATTTGATGACAAAACAAATCTGTTAAAGGAATTGCCTTTTGAAAATATCTTGTAGATGTACGTTTTGTACCATGTAAATCAATTGGAATGGCATGTGGCTGATAAAGAATCCCTCCAAAATGGGATTAATAGCACACTTTTATTTCAAAAGAAAGTTGTACATATAAATTCATATTTCTGAACAACTGACATAATACAGAAGCAAGACCCACAGGGATATTAATAATTCTGTTATCAAAACAAGTTTGATTATTATATTTACAACATGATCTGCAGCCACCCTTGACGTGATGAGGAGAAAACAAAACACTGAAAAATGGCTCACAAAGTTGGCACTACACACGCTGTGCAAGCCGTGAGGGGGATGTGAGCAAGTGACACTGATTCCAGCATATTGCAACAGCGAAGTGATTAACTCCACCATAATAATAATGTTCTTTTAATGCATCTTTCAGGGGTGTAATTATAACTAGTATTACTGAAGTGCCAGCTGAGGCCTATTATTCCTTGTACCATGTGTTATGCTACAGACACAATGAAAGAGTGCCACTTCATACTATTCATACTATTACAAGATCTGGATACATACCATCCCCTGCATGTCCATGTTTCTGTTCGTATGGGAAAGGCACACGCTAAATGAAGGACTGTGGTGAACTTTAACTAGTTCCAGGATCTGGAAACTGGGAGATCAAGGCTGCACTGCAGAGCACATTTGCACTGCTTGCAGAATAAAAGAGGGAGTTTTCTCCCGCTCCATTTTTCATGTGTTTTAGAGAGACTAAGAAAGTTGTTTTCCTTTTTCCATCATGGCAATTGTATGGTAATGTTCACTTTTCTAAAGCTTGCAGAGAAATGCTGTGAGATTAAACCCTAAATGCTTTCATATGTAAAAAAAAAAGAAGAAAAAGAAGAAAAATACCCCCAAAACCATCCAAGGATCTGGTTAGTCAGCCAACAAATCCAGCTGGGGTGCCTGAGCCTCCACTATGCAAAATGCTCCCAGTCCTACTGAAGGTAATAGCAACTCTTATTTGTGCCAGCTGGGGATCTAGCCCATGAGGCCATAAAGCAAACAGGGTAAAAAAATCCCATCAAACTAAACATAATACATATCATTTAGGCTACCTCCAAGGGCTCCTAAACTAATAAAATCTGAATTGAGAGGAAGGACATAATTAGCTTTATTTGTGTCATATTTAATGTTATCAATGATATGACTAATTGGCCCCTTTTCTATCTGTTTCTTTGTTTTCAGGCTTGCCTTATTTTTTGCTTGTACACTTGCCACGGGTTTGATGTTAATGCTGCTGTCTGGAGTTAACCTCTGCAGGAAAGAAACATCTCTAGATTTGCACCAGGGCAGCTGAGAACAGAAGAGTGGATTCATCATTATGGACCTGTTCCTACATTCACTGTAACCACTGGAAAACAAAATATTAAACTGTCACAGTATTTAAATTTTTACTTATTTTTAAGTATTCTGAAGTAAGCTTTACTTATTTTAATGTGCCCTTAATTTTTTTAAATGCATGACCACAGTGAAATAGTAACAACTGTTAAACGTACCCGTCTAAAAAGCAGGAAATTTCTTTTCTATGTGAAGAACATATTGCTCCCTTGAACTGATCATGTTCTTCCCCCTTCATTTTTTATAGTGTGTGTAAAACCAATACTGTATTTGAAAATTTGCCCCACTGCTGGTTTGCATTCCAGCATTCTGACAATAATAAAGAAATTATTTATAAATTTATTCAGCATCCTTGTTACAAGTTAAAGTAGATTGCTAAATTGTTTGGTAGACTTTAATTTTGAATGTGAACTAAATAGGATCTTACTATATTTGATTTCACCTAATATATATCATGCAGAAGAAACATAATATCCACCCATGAAACTAGCTTGATGATTGATTGAAATATTATGTTACATTATGTAGTAGGGGCAAAATACAGTTAATTAAAGCAAAAGATTAGGACCAATGAAATATGAACTCATTGAGACCTGAAGTTTTACATATACAGGGCCTGATTCTAATTTATATGGCTGATGTAAAATGTGAGTCACAGGAAAAACAATCAAACCACACCTTTAAAACAAGTATAACTGATAGGATTACTGCTTTCATTGTCTTGAAATGAACAGAAAGGTTGAAATCAAAACCAAGCAAAGAAATATGGGTTAGTGAAATTCAATTACTTCTGTTTTTCTTCCTTAGTGTAGCTACCATTGGAAGCTGTTTTCAGTTCGGGTGCCCACGCTTTCAGAGGATTTGAGGGAGTGAGCAAAGAGATGGAGAATATGATTTATAACATAAGACTTTTGAATTTAGATCCAAATTTATCACATGTATCATTAAGCACCTAGTACAGGCATCTCAAGATTGGAAATGAACACTAGAGAGTCCTTCTATAGTTACTACTGGTCTTTCAGTGGAAAGAAAGTTATGTCCAGAGGGCAATAGTATCAACCTAAAAATGAATCATCCAGTGGAAGCTCTTACCTCATCCTAGTGAGTATATAGAGGACTCTATATACTCAGAAATTAATCTGGGAGAAGTATCTGTAACACTACATTTTTTAGGCAAAGAAAAAAAAATAAAAAGAGACAAGGATTCTAAAATATGTGGACAAAACATTATAAAAATGAATCATTGGAACTGGAGTTAGAACAATTAAAATCAGTAATTCAGAAATTGTAATTAACTGTTGTAGCAACCTGGATTTTTCTATCAAGTGTTCTAATTCTACTGTGACTATTGGACCTGAAATAGGAACAAACCCAGAGCGAGTAAAAATCTATATCATGCAAGTTTGGTTAAACAGCTTTATAATTGACTGTCACCAAGCTCTTCCCCTTCCCTCTGAGTAATTAAAAATCTACCTGGTCTGCACTTCTTTCCAGCCATAAAACCATTCTGGAACTGTTGGGACCTCAACATGCATGTTCCTTTGAGCCAGAGAAAAATTCTGTTCTTGTGTTTTTGCTGTCTGTGTTATCCGAATGCTAAATCCCTTATATATGTCATAGATGGTAAAAGAGTGCAGAATTACAAACACAGACAGCAGATATGTAAGCAAAGCAATAATTCCTATGTTTTTAGACTTGAAGCAGATTGCTTTCTTCTGCTCAGTCTCTTCATGCTGTGCTGGACACTGTACGTAGAGCCTGGGGAGTCAGCAGCAGTCTCCAGGTGGACATTCACGCACCATGACATGGATCTGGCTTGGCGAGTCCAAACCACCCACCTTGCGGCATTTGGCTCCAGAGTGTGCCCTGGGAGCCAAGCCCAGGGCACTGCTGTTCTCTGCCTGCTGTTGGCTGGTATCATCTCACAGCACAAACCATGCAAAGGATAATGTAGACCTGGCTCAAGAAACAAGGAACCACAAGAGCCTCCATTCAGCCATACACTTTCCACATTCACCTGTTGGGAAAGTGCAAACCCTAGACTTTCCAAAAAGAGGCATTTTCATGAAGTTGTAGCATCATTTTAGGAAGAAAAAATAAAAGGCAAAAAAAAGCTCACTTCACTAAAATGGATCATGCACAACAGCACTAAATCTAAACAGTGTAGAAAGGTAATTCACAGAAATCCATTCTTTTTCATAACCTTTCTAGTTTCATTAACAAAGCCAGTCTGCAGATTGGACTTTCATGTGACTGAGTCAAATCCACTCTGAAATTCTGTGGTCATAAACTGGAAATATATTTTAACAATGCTGTCCGCTTTTCTTTGCAAAGATTTCCAGCGTTATGGAAAAAGATCAACATTAAAAAACGATTTTCTGAAATGTCTCAATACTGATTTCCCAGCTTCTTCTACAATTCTGTTTAATTAAAGGTAAATTAAACCCAACCATGTCACCCAATTACATCCACATTGCCCATTTTATTACATGTGTCTAGGCTGACAGCAAAAAGAATTACCTTCAATAGAAGAAAAGCAAATTATTCTCTATTTAAACTGCTGGGACGGCATTTTAATTCTTTAACACTTGATAAGCACTTAACAGAAGAGGACAAAATTACCTTAAAGAATCAAACCTTCTGTTTTTCAATTGACTTCAGTAACATGAAGCTTTTTAATTAAGTACACCAGAGCAGTTTATTGCTTTAGCTGGTTCTCTGTACCTTTGAGTCTTCTAAAGTATAAACCCTTTTATGTGGTAATAACATTCCATATAGGTTTTCAAACAGCATAAAGGTATTGGTTTAGCCTATTTATGCTTAGCTCTCTACATCTGCTAAGTAATTGCTTTTTTCTTAAATGAAATATTAGAACACTAGAGTGTGTACTTTGTATGTACAGACACTGTGGATAGTGTATAATAAAATCATTCATGCTGCAATAATTAAAGCTGTGTCAGCATTTTCATTACAAACTCCATTTTTCAAGTGTTTATAATTCAGCCATAAAAAATTGTCTTGGACTCTTTCCACCATATCTGAAGGCCAAAAAAATACATCCATAAAGAAGTTTACAAGTTTTGAACACTTGTTTTGCAGGTGTAGAACTTAAAAACAGTTTTGATTTACAAATGAAGCTTGACAAGTAGCCACTGGCATTTTTAAACTCAAACAAATCCAAAACACTTGAGATTATCAGGTTCATAAAACCATGCTTTCTGTGAGATTGTATTAATTGCTGCAAATGGGTGTTGTCAACCTTCATCAAATTTGTGATTGGTCATGAAAATACTGGTAAATGCTAACAATAAGTAAATTTGTAGCCTACAAGATCTTAAATATAATAATGTGAAGTGTGATTGACGTATTCTTTTACGAATGTAAGTATATATACATTTAACTCTTTGTAAAGGTGCTAAATCAAAACCCTATGCTAAATCCAAGCGTTATGGAAGTCAGTGTGAGTTTTGGCAGGATTTTCTCTCTGGAGACAGCAGTTATCTGTTTTTTCACAGATCCAATACAGCATGGGCATCAGCTGTGTCTGCTTTCCCACAATACCCTGTTAATATGCCTTAAACCTGGTGTGAAGGGAGCCATTGCAGTGATAACAGAGTAGCTCACTTGACATGTCATTAAATCTTTTTTCTCAGTCTGCTAAAATGGCTGCCAAGTAAGGTCACTTGGATGGAGTTTCTTGTAACAGGTCAAATGGATGGACTATGGATCCACAACTAATTTAAGAAAATAACAAACAGGGCTGCGCTTCGTATATCCTCGTCACCTCACACATACACTCATCAACCTGTGGAAATTTGGCCTGTGAAGACATGGAAGCACTGATGCATGGACCATAAAGCTTTGCTGGTATACTGTGTCCTTGCAGATGCGCAAGGAGTCCTGACAGAGCTGTTCTCTGCGGTGCTGGCCATCTGCACAGCCTTCTCAAAACTCTGCTTTATCAAAGGGAAATGCACATCATCTCTATTGAATTAAGGGTGGGTTTTTTCCACTAATAGTGTTGAAGTGTGATATTCTTTCAAGTAGAATAACCCCTGTAACTTCTGTCCTCTCCTCTTCTGTCCTGTCCTATCCTGGTTATAAGTCAACACTGTAGCACTGTAGCATTTTTCAGCTGTGCATTAGCCAATGGAATATCTGTCAGGGGTGAGTCTTTTAGCCTTGTTGACGGAGGCAAACAGAAATAGGCTTTGCCCTGCAGAGCAAAAAGCTCTGCAGACCACTGCCCTCAGGCCCCGTTCACACCCATTCTTCATATTATTTGGCTTGGAGAATCATAAGGCTTCATGTGGCATCTATATGGCCCTAAAACATGACTATTGTTTTGTTTTGTTTTCATCATGATACACGTGAAATATTGTGAAGGCTGTGGTTCGGCTGCTTAAGTGGTATTTTTAAAGAATGATGCCCATGATCATGAGATGAATGCCTTGTTACGTGATAGGTTGGACTAGGAAGACTGTTGTGTCCCTATAGAGACCCCTTTGCCCTCTTCAAAATCTTGAATATGTCAGTAGATATGTCAGGCACTATCTTTGGAACAGGAATATATTTGGGCTTACTAATAAACTAGTTCTTTAGGAATTTTACAAAACCTGATTTAGAAAAATAGGGGGTTTTTTTCATATTGCCACAGCATTGAAAAGACAATTTATGTCTGTGTGGATACACAGGGCCTATGGTTCAACATTACGAAAACTTTACCACGTATGAGTTCTCGAGATGGAAGGGTCTATTTGCACTGTGAGAAAAACTACTGAGGAAAAAAAGCTTCCAGTAGAAATCACATTACTTTGTACAATGCATGTTTCTTTCATTTTCTCCAGTGTAAATTTTGAGAGTAACACTAATGTTATTACACAGGTATGACACACATCTGTGATATGCACCATGTGAATTTGCTGTGCTGATATTTCAAAGACTGGTTTACATTCATGGAGCTTTTAAAGTCCAGCACAACCTTCTGGAAATTTAACAAACACACTTTTGACCTCAACCCTTCCTATGTGCAATGCTGTGGCCAGTTTGTCCAAATTTTACAGCTTTTTAATTTCAAAGTTGTCAGAGTAACAAACCTCATAGCTGGCGTTACTTTAAAACAGTTCAAAATAAAAATTGAGCCCTGCTGTTAATTCCAAGGAAGCAAATGAGATAACACCTGAGTTGAATTTAGTATAGTAAATCCAAAATAAGATTTGGAAATAACCACAAAACAATCCTATTGTTTAGTCTAGTTGAATTTTTTTCTCACACTTAAATTTAAAGGAAAAAAAAATAATGAAAAATAAATTATTCTGATTCATGGTTTCCTTACCACTGTTTTCTGAGGTTTTACACCAGAGTATAAGCTACTGAATCAAACTTGTAGTCATTGTGCATAGGATTTGTGCATATCATGGGGTTCATATATCTTTATCACCCTTTAAAGAACAGCAGTAAAAAAACGCCAGAAAGCCTTTCCCATTAATCATTTCAAGTGAACTCACATTTTTAGAACAAGGACAGAGGCATGTTGCTCTTAAAATGCACTCCTTTGCTGTTTGTTTTAATAACATTTGCACTCTAATGCCTCATAGGAAGAAGAGGGCAATACGCAGCTTGGTTCTAGAAAAGCATGATTTTCAATTTCTTCCTGCAGTTTTATTTCCATTATTCCTGAATATTTGTACCTACTGCCATCAGAATCCAAGCTGCTCACCTCCGTTGAAGACCAACTTACCCGTAATTATGAGAAAAACCATTTGACAAACTTGCACTGGAATATCAGAATGATAAATCAGAATGACAGTGTTATTTCATACAAGCACTTTATGTGACTATCCACAAGTCCATATATTAAAAACAAAATCATCAACAATCAAAAAATCAACACCTCTTTACTCTGATACCATTGAGTTAAATAAGTGAGAAGAACAGCTTTATGGTATTTTAAGACATTCATTCTGACACAGAGCAGCAAGACACAAAATGTAATCGTCTGAATGCACCAAAAATTTTGAAAAACATTTTTTTTACTTGAGGTGATTTAGTTTTAATATGGACAGCAGCAAGAAATCTTTTATTGCATCCAGATTCCTAAAACATTGGTTTATCTTTAAATCTGACCTACTTGGTATGAAACATTATTTAAAAAGTATGTATCAGACATTCAGTACCAAAGCCTAATTATCAATGAACATAAGCTTTCTAGATCAAAGGCTTAGTTTCCATGGCAGTACCTAAAATGCCCTCTTAAGTAACAGCTCATGCATCAAATCAGCATTCATACTTACTTAAGTTAAGGAGAATGAAAACCAAATTATGTTCATTTCTACCTAAACTCACAGAAGTAACCAAGGCTTAGGAAAGTAAAATTTGCAAATCTGCACCATATTGGTGTAAACAATTGGTGTGATTTGAATGTAAATAGCACTAACAATGCTTGCTAACTAGACTTGCAGTATGTTGGCCTTAGCAGAACAAAGACCTGAACTATCTTAGAATAGATGCTTTATATGAAGAATTATAATACAGATGAAGAGAAACTTTCCATTGCTTATGGAAAATATTTTGGATTTGTGGAATATACATGATCTGAGGTTTTCCTGTAACCCTAGCTAATGTCCTGGTAACCTTTTGATGCTCATCAGTAACACATTGTTATGCCTATAAGCACTTTTTCTACATCTTTTTCAATTTAAGACTCATTAAATCTTTAGCAGCCGTGAGTAATAGTATCAAAGAAGATAATACAGGATTCATTGTGTCATACAATGCCTATAGCTTCCAGTACACTACCAAATGAGAGTAAAATTAAAGCCTTCTGTAGAAATGTTAGTTATAGAAAGAAAAAAGACTTGCTTACTATTTATGTCTTCAGTGAGGTTTTGTTAGTAAACAATACAGTTAAATTATGTCTATTAACAAAATATTTTCAAAATGACTACTGATTAATTAACAAATTCTTTATTACTATAGATTACTAAAGTGTTAGATGCTGTGCTTCCATTATAAATCTTAAGTATAACTGACAAATTGCCATTGGGCTCTTGGCTGAACATGGAACTAGTATAGCTAAAAATCTCAAGTCTGTGCCTAATCTAAGACTTCTAGGGTTGTATTCATGCATTTAAACAAAAGGCTTAATGAAGACAAACTTAGGTCTGAACATTTAAGTGAATAACTTATGCTTTCAGGTCTGGATATTTTTTCACATCCTGATCTTTATTTTTTTTTTTTCACACACAAAATTAATTGTAAAAGTGGACAATATAATAATTCCAGTAACTGACATATTGCTGTAAAGTACACTATCAGCACTAACTAATAATTAATATCAGAAATAAACATTGTTGCTCAGCATATTGCTACTTGCTCCTTTTTGGGTAAGGGTAATGATGATGAAGTTTATGCACAAACCCAGAAGTCTTACACTCCTCAGTTGTAGGTGAGGTCAGGATTAGACTCTATGATATGGAAATGCCATATTTTTCATGTTCAAATTATTTTGGCACTGAAGCCAA
>WEKW01000082.1:63406-74856 GCA_013389905.1 Sula dactylatra
CAAAGTGGGGAGAAAGCATAGGACATAACATTTCTTGTGAGTATATGTGTGTATATGTATGTGCATGTGTATATCAAAAAGATGGTGAAAGAGAGAAAAAAAGTAGATTAAGTGGTTACACTGCACACAGTCAAAACCCACAGTCATAAGAAACAAATGGGAAGAAAAGGTATCACATGATGCTTATTTAAAATATTTAAAAGTTGTTCTATTGCAAAAATTCAACACAAAATAATAGATGGTACTACATGCAAATACATAATGTCTGAATTTAAAAAAAATACATTAAAAACCAATAGTTACACAGTACGCATGACCAAAACACAGGACACTTTTTTAGTTTTCTTGAATTAAATTGGCTAACAAACTGGGATAATTTTTGTCAGGTTTGTTTATGTAAATAGAAACTAACTAGTTGATAGAATCTTCCTCCTTTTTTATTCCTATCCCTAAATGCCTTACAGAGCAATACGTTGCATTGAAAGCAAAGGATAAAGTACCACTCAAAATTTGTTAGGCTGAAAAAAACCAGAGTAATTTGTTTTGATCTAGATACTGGTAGAGTACTTGATGTGAGTATGATAGGAAGAATGCGCCCCATAACTCTATCACCCCACTTGTATTTTGTTGTACCTTAACTTCATAGCTATACCATATCTAGGACATTTTTTTACACAGTATTATTATGTAGGAGTGTTGCAAAGTTGTATTCAAGATACATACATACTGACATAAGGTAAGCTGGAACTGCTTGTGAATTCACACTTGCACATTTTACAACTGTGAAAGAAAAGCAATGCTGATTATGGCTTTTAAAGTCTAAAAGTCATTTTCCACTGGATTGAATTTAAGAGAGAGAAAATGCCTATTGCTATTTATTAGTTATGTTATTTATTAGTGATCCAGTTCTTTGAAAATGACTTTCTATTAATCACGGTCTGACCTTGCCATTAAGGGGCAGTTGTTGGAGCCAGAGAATAACTGCGCTACTAAAGTGGATGAACTGAACTACTACAGTGTTCATGCACTAGGGGAGTCACAATGAAATTAGATTCTCCCCCTGTAGGGGGTAGACGTTGACCGCTGTCTGATGCCAGCAACTGCAGGTCTTAATATTTCTTCTGAGGCGGTTGTTTTACCTTCCTAAACTTCCAACTTCATCTCTTTCAAACTGCCATATTTAGAAGCTTACTGTTAACAGACTGGATGTTTTTCAGCAGCAGAGTAAGGCTAACGGCTATCATGCACAATGGATAACTGTAGCAGCCTAAAGCCACGGCTAATTAAAAGGACCATATATACTTGTCTGTCCAAGAGCAAAGAAAATAACTCTTCTGCAGAAGGGAAGACTACTGAAAGCATTTTATAGGCATAACTGTGCAGACTCATTTGTTCCACTTGCAGTGTTGACAACAGCCACCAACCTGGGTAATAGTTCAGAATAAATTAAGCCTAAAGTGAGAAGTGTCATCTCATTGGATCCTCTAGAAAATAAATTCAGACATACTTCTGGTATGCATTCTTACAACATGTCATCATCTACTTGAGAAGCTGGCAGATTCTTTTTATACTGCATGTGTTTATTTCTCAGACAGAACATTTTGTATAAGCAATGGACACATTCTTTTACATTGGCTGACATTCCACCTGAAAGTCCATCACAGCAAGCTTGTTAATGTGCTTCAGTATATACGGTACAGTAGTAAACAGACTCCCAATAGCAAAGTAAAACTCTGGTAGGAGGCTCGAAGAATATGTGTGTGCTAAGATCAAATCTTGACTTCAAGTTCAAGCGCAGTTTAACAGCGAATCCGAAGTTGTAAATGCAAAGTAAAGGCAATTTTAAGGCTGCTTTAAACCAAGCATGAAAGACTGAGGAGTCAAAGTTGAGTTTCTGTACATCTGGTTCTAATATGCCTCTTGCATTTTAGACAAGCAACCTTCTTTTTTTGTTTCAAGCTTTACTATCACTGTAGTTGATACAGTTTGTTAGTTTATAGTTTGGCAACATTCTCAGTATTGTTGAATCAATGGTTTGGTAAACAAAATAATGCAGCTTTCTTTTCCAGGTTAAATTACTTTTATTTTTTAATGCCTAATGTTTCTAATTCTTGCTTCCTCCTTTCCCTCCTCCATTCCGCTCCCCCCCCCCCCCCCCAAAAAAAAAGGTTTAAAGTATTTTACTTTCTTCATTCAAGGATTTTCGTCCAAGCATTTTATAATGAAATGATTAAACCCTACTTCTCCTCAGTAACCAGATATTGTTCAGACACAGATCTTAATAGAGAAATGGACCTATATGTTACTGATATCATTATATAGCTCAGTTTTAGATAAGAAAGCTGCTTCAGACCAGCTGTATGGTCTGAGCAATCAGACTGAAGTGGCAGGAGAAGGGCACAGTGTAAAATGAAACAGGAAGAAATACACAGGGGATCTGCATGCAAACATTATTCTGCTTCATTTCTGCACCAGCCTTTAGAGGATTCCCTCAAAAGTAAACACAGTTAATTAATTCCCAAGTAAAATAAGTAAATGCAAATTTTTCACTTACTGTGTGCTGTGCTTTGTCCGTGCACTGAAGAGAAGAGACAGTTCTGCAGCGCTCACCTAGATCCAGGTTGCTTTCTAAATTAGTCATACATGTAAGCTGGAGGAAGCTTATTGACTTTTTAACTGTGCAAAGAGCAACCCATCTCACTGCTGCTAGACAACCCTTCAGGATACTGTACTGAACTTCAGCACAAGACCACGGCATCTATTACGCTTGAGGCTCTACCATTTCACCTACACCTGGGTGGATCTATCAAGCTTCATCTCTATTAGGGTGTTTGGACTATGTGGTTTAAAGAAAAAAATAAAAAGAGAGAGGGGGAGTGAGGGAGAGAGAGAGGGAGAGGGAGAGAGAGAGAAGGGCTTGCCGTTGTCACACTTGTTTCCTATTAAAGAGCCTTACGGTGGATTGAGTAATTGTGTACGAAGGTAGTCTGGCTGGCAGATGTGTGCAGCCCCAGTGGAGCACTAGATTCAAGGCAGATGGGTTGTACCAGGGCGCAAACAACACTGGAAAAAGAGAGGCGTGATTAAAACAGCAGGCCGTCGTTTTACAGTGCTGGAAGTGGGGATAGCATGAAAGCTCCCAGGAACTAAAGCTCCCCAAAATGGGAACTGTACAGACACAAGCAAAGTGCAATAAAACAAACCTGATAAAGCGCAACGGATGATTAAATTGAGCGAGTTATGCAATACTGAAACTATCATGATTATTAATGAGCCTCTCTCCCCTCCTCCTTGCAGGAACTTACATTAGAAATACTCAGTTGCAAAGAGCATGAGCATGAGTTTATTCAAAACAGAATCCTGGGCTACCGTACAGTCTGAGGCATCTTTTGGAAATGGATTAGAGTTGCTTTGAGGGTTTTACATTGTCTGTCAGGTCTGGTTCAGTTTAAAAGAAAAAGAGAAGCTGAGCGGTAGGAGTGAATCTGCTGTTAGCAGTTATTTCTGAGAACGGTTGAAGCAGATTATCAAAGAAGTGAACAAGGTATCCTTATTATAAACTTCAGTCTGACATACATACGGCCAAAATCGGCCCCAGTATAACCACACCAGTATATGTCAGTGGTGATTTTGTCATGCTGCCTCCCCCAGGTTATTGAAACTTGGCTATGGCAGATGGTCAGAGAATCCCTGTTATCACAATGGTTTGTAATAGTACACGTTAAACTCCTATGCAGACATGAGAGAAGGGCTACTTGTACAGTACTGAAATGTTCTCAAGTGCAGAGCTTCCATGTGTGAGCTCATGTGTGCACCGGCTGTCTACTTTGAGGTTTAAGTAGAACTTAAATAATGCTTACCCACTTTTTGCTGGACTTCTACTCAGAAATTACGAGTCTGATACAATTCCCCCGGTGAATCTCTACAACAGTTTTTTTCCACTAACAGTGAAAGACACCACAGCGCAGATGGCCGCATCTGAGCTGATCACCCTGGGATGACTTTGTGATCAATGGTGAGAAACAGGCTCTGCTAGAAGGCAGTTAGTCTGAGCCTATGTACGTATGTAAAAGAGGTCGAGCAAATCACATTCTGGTCCTATTGATTATCATGACATTTCAGATTTGAGTTAACTAACTTAGCTAAGGTAAATCCCCCACTCTGCATGTCTGATCCTCAACTAGTTTTAATTAGCGTTGATAACTATAGTTATGATGTTTTATAAGAACTGAGATTATGGTCATGCAGCCCAAAACAATACTACTACAGTATTCTAGGATACCACTGTAGGATCCTATAGTACTTTAGTAGGATACTATAGTACTTTATTGTGTATAGGGAATGCTAGTCCTTAATATCTACCAGCTGTTTTATCAGGCCCTTTAGACAAGAATGGTTTATATACAAAATCCTATGGATATTTCCCATGTAAGCTCTTGTTATTAATTTTTCAATAAGGCCCATTCATATCCAGGTAATTGAAACAGCAAAGGAAACATAAAAAATGGGCAAATATTTTTATTTTTATAGCAAAGTTCCTTTTTTTCCATGTCCTAGAATAGTTTTAGCACAACGGGAGTTTCACAAGAATGTAATTTTCATTGCTCCCCCAGTTTAAGAAGCGAGATTGTTGGCATGTTCTTCTCTCTTAATGAAGTTTCTTGGCCACACAAAAGAAATGAAGCAAGAGTTAGGGATTAATGAGCCTTAAAATTCATATAGGGGAGTTGCCTATGCATAAAGTTAGAAGAAATCTAAATTTAAAGTTCATCAAAAGCCTTAAATTTTGAGTCTGGCAGTAGCAGAATGTCTCAGGCCTCACAAGACTGAACAGTTTGTTGTCCTTTTTATGCTTAAATTTTTGGAATCCCTGGAAAGCAAGGCGTTACCTTCAATCTAGAAGCTTTTTGTCAGCCTTCTACAAAATGGACTTTCAATGTTCAAAGACAAACAAATGGATTCTAATGCACAACCCTACTGTCCAGCTAATAGCAACAAGCTTTCTGGAATTAGATGCTTTCAATGCCTACACTTTCCATGAGATAGGAAAGGATTCCCTGGCTCAGATTTAGCATGGGGGAGCTGCACTCTTTAGCGTGGTAGCTGAGACATTCACCTGAGGCAACAGAGTTGGAAAATATCTCTTTTTCTATTTACCACAGACTGTTTATTCAAAGACAGTTTAATGAAAAATACACAAACAGTCTTTGACAGGAGGCAGAGCTAGATTTGATCCCTTCAGGAAGAGAAAGGACCAAAGCAAGGATCAGGATATTTATATTCCAGAAGAGGGTTTCAAAAGAAATATTTTAGAGTGAAAGGCAGCTCTATTACAGGCATCATTTGTGCCCTCCTCCTGCCTTCTCTGATCTTCTGAAATGAAATCAGTAAACATACACTTTTAGGGAAAGAATCTAAATGAAAAATATACGTAATCTGTCATGTAAGTAAGGCACCTCAAATACACAGGAGACATTTAACAATACCTCTTTTCCTGTGTCCTGTGGCATCTCCCTCAGCACGCTGGGTGCTGAGGGTTATGTTCTCAGTTCCTTGGGTGCTGTGGAAAGGGTAAGGGTGTGTGCACAAAAGACTGACTTTAGGCCAAAGAGAGCTATCCTCACCCAAGGGTCCCTCAATAGTCAGTGAAGTCAAATGGGTCAACAGTGGCAGCAGCCTGTGGACTGGGGAGAATAATACTGTTTATCTCTAATGAAGTCTGTGCTCTCAGTTATCTCCACATCTAAAATGATACAGTTTTCATTTTCTGTGCTAATTCTTTAGCAAGATGACTGACCTCTGTAAAGTCCAGGTAGAAACTAGTAGGGCCTGTGCCTTCTCTGTGTTGTTCATCCAAACATTGGGAGTCACTGGGAGACAGCACTGTGCTACCTTGCAAAGACATTGACATATCTTGAGTCTTTTGCATCTATTTATGCAGAAATTACTGCAGCTGTTATTGAGGAACTGCTGTGGGGTTCTGGCATGTCCTTTATATTTTAAATAAGCATTTTCCCAGGAAATCTGTCTTTTGCCATGTAGTTCCTGGTACTTAGTTTTATTTGGTTTTGAGAAGAGAATCTTCCAGAACGGTGGGGTTGATTCTCCTCTGATTTACACCTCTACAACTCACTGTCTTCAGGATAAATCCCTTCCTGTCATCTCCAAGAGTGTTAGGGTGGCTCTGTTGTCTATGAAACTGTTACATGACCACCCAGTATTAAACAGATGTTCCCTAGCTCAAAATATAAATAGAGTCTGGAACATGAAGCTGGCTATGATTTATTTAGGTAACTGTGACCTTGTATGGAAATAGTCTCACTTTTTTCTTTTTGGCAAAAAACCCTTTGATTTTCAGCAAAAGAAAGCTCCTGGGCTAGAAAAGGGCTTTTCCTTCACATATAATTATATTGAGATTTACCTGAGTTACAGGATGTAAAAAAATCCCTTCTTCAGGAAAAAATAGGCAGAATTAAAAAAAAAAAAAAAAAAAAAAAAAAAAGAACAGAATATTTTTAGAAACTGGCTCCATAACCTCCCTTTAGTGAAATGATTCAGGTAACAGCCAGCATCTCAACAAACTAAATGAATCGAGTGTATTGTTGAAAAAAAAAAAAATTCAGTCAACATTTCCCATAAGATGTCTCTGATTTCTCTCTCAAAAATCTCAAGAAATTGTAAGAACTGCCCCACTGGACTGCTGGTGTTGCAGGGGGGACTGATGCTCTGACAACAGACTGGTGGCAGTACTGTGGCTGTAGTGGGAAGGCAAGAGGATATGAGGTGACACCTTGAAGAGGCTCAGTGAGTTGGCTGTGGAATGATGGAGCTCACGTGGAGCAGTTGTCAACTTAGGGATTTCATGACACCTTCTCTCTGGCAAGAGAAGCTCAGTCTTTTTATTGGGGATGGATAGAAAAGCTCACAGAAACTATACAACCCTTAAGAGGGTGATGCTGACCTTCTAGGTTTGATGGTCACTCCCTGAAACCAGTGGCGGAGATGCCTATATGACACACCTCTCTGCTACATCTGTGCAGGTTACTCTGTGTGTGCGTTAGATCAAGCTCCATCTAGCAGTACCAGAATTGCAGGTTACACACTGAATGAGTGTATTTTGTCCAGCAAGTCTCTGTTTCTTCAGAAGCAATGAATTTGTGGGGAGAAGGATGAAGAAATTTGTAAGGGAGGGAAAATGGGATGTTGGGGAGCCGACTGCTACATTGCCAGAACAGCTCCTCCCACCTGCTGTCTGCTCCCAAGCGGCCTGTGATGCAATAACCTGTCTTTGAGGATCCCGTACAGCCCACACACTACTACAGAGGGCCTCTGACTTGGGCCAGGAGATTTAGACTGCCCTCAAATTGTTTTTTTGAGCCTGGATAATGAGTTGTGTGAATTGGATATAACTGGAGGGGGGAGGACAGTGCCCATAACGTTGACTGCCCCTTGCTGCGGTAAGAAGAGTTCAGGGCCAGGGCTGGGCCTTGGGGACTGCAGTCTCACTTTCTGTTAATTACCTAGGTTTCCCAAGATAATGTTTTAGAGGGTCTCCCCCTAGATATAACTCTGTTCGTTTAACTTCCTTTATGCAAACTTATGGTTTTTAAATGAGGAAGTATTTCTTAATCTGAACACCCAGACAGGGCAATTTATTTTTCCAAGTTTCTGGGTGAAGGCCTGAGATGGTGTCACATAGGAATTTTAGAATCCCCAGCAATCAAACCCAGGCACTCTCTATTGCGAAACTGTTCCTGGAAAAAAGATCACACTTTTGTAGTTAAATCAACAGTGTAGGAGAAATAAATTGCACTAGAACTCAAGATATTTTTTGTGGTTACCAAATGTGAATATTCACTAACACCGTATTGTGTATAGCAGGGTCTGTATAGCCCTGACTCAAATGTGGCAGGAGGTGGTGGAGGGCAGAAAATGTACAGGCATCATGTAACCACATTGCATGATCTGGGACCATGCCCGCACCAGCAAGTGATAATTGGGATTGTCACCTCCAAAAACAGTTACTTCAGACATGGACGAACTTCAAATATAGAGATCGTTGGGGTCAGGGGTCTAGGACATGCTGGAGGAAAACCAGATGGTTTAAATGGTCTGTGAGCTAATAGAACAAAACTAACCAGTTGGTGTAAATACAGGTTTGAAACTAGCCAGATGAGCTGGGAATTGGTAAGTGTGCTGTGGCAGGAGAGGAGGGGGGAGGAGGGATGGTAATTAAAGCCTTCTTGCCCTATTTGGACAACAGTTTGCCAACGGGACGCAACAGACCAGGTTCTGTGGCCGCGATTTTGCCCAAATCTTGGCCAATCTGATAGTCTGGCAGCTCATGAAACCATGAGGTGCTATTTCTCGGTCCTGAACAAGGAGGGAGGGAGGAGCTGTGGGCTGAAGGCAGTGGGGTTTCCCTTTTGGCAGTGGTGAGCTCACAGCATCTCACAAAACCTCAACTTAATTTTTAGTTTTTTTAATTTTTAATTTTCTTACTGCTGCAAAAGATGTATTAAGTTGTTCAGAGCTTTCCCAAATATTGAGTGAATATTACCCAAAACAGGGGCTTAGCATTACTCCAACAGAAGCTTTTCTATCAGCTTGACAATCACAGCTGTTGCAGAATTGGGTCCATTTCTGTATTAATGCCTTTAAACACTAAATGAAGAAAGCATTTGTGAATTAAACTCCTTGACAACAGAATGTGAAAAAAATTACAGTACGCTTACAGATCACAGGACTTTCTAAAACGGCCATCTGCATAGCTGTGCCCTCTTGAAAAAACTGATTTTGTTTTGTAGAGAATTTATGGGTGCACACTGCTATTTTTTTCATCTTTATTAAAGAGAGAAGGAAGGAATGTTAACAGGGGGAACATGTTCATAAGTTTTTACTACTGTCTCCTAGTGGAGGTGCTTAGGGAATTACATCATAGTGAGTTGTTCCAGCAAGAGCATAGACATGTCTTTCGGGTTGTTTTTTTCAGCAATTACCAGCAGTTACCAGTAGGTAATAAATATTTCTGTAGTGACTTATTACTGTGCTTCTTAGCAGTGCTGATAAACTTGCACTGCTGTTCTCTTGCCACAAACCAATTGCATCAAGAAACGCAAAGATCAGATTTAAGAGTAAAAAGTATACAAAGCAGGTTAGTATGTTTTAGGACTCATGTATCTAATCCTCCTCCTCCTTCAGTAGCCCCTGTTAAACATATTTCTTTTCTGTGAAAGTGGCTGAAATCCAGAATAACAGGATGGGTCTAGTCTGTATAGAGCAGCAGAGCCTTTTCTCTCAGTCCAAACTTGCACATATCATCTCTGCTACCAAGTTGAAGAAAGTCTCTAATTAATTCTGCAGACAGAAAGATCTTCAGAGTACCCCTACAGCCTTGCCCCTGTATTTTTTCTGATACAATTTCTGAACTGGAAAAGCAGTGGAAGCCGGTGGGTTTTGGGGTGATCATGGGTATATTGCTTTATTTTATTGCTCCTTAGTCTTACCATCTGTCAAAAGGCAATGATACTGCCCTCCAGAAAGGTGCTTTGAGATTTATGGATGGCAAATGCAGAACAAGCAGTAGTTTTTATTATATTACAAAGTGGGACTTCCACAGGCTTAGTTAAATGTCATAAAATGCATACTTCAGTAGGGGTTTATGTATTTTTCAACTGTAATGTACTTTTCTGTAATTCTTACAGGACAGAAAGCTGCAAAGGGAGAGAGAAATTAATGGCCAGTTTCTTACTACTTTAAATTAGCATAGCTGTACTGAACTGTACCAGGCTCTGCGAGCTAAGAATTGGGATTTCCTCAGTTTTACTATATATAGGAATTCTCTTTCTCTTTGAAGATCCGTTTCTTTGATGTCATCAGGGGAAAATTCTTTTGGTCCTTTAAGTGATGATATTGGTATTTCTGTAAATAAAAATCTTAATGTATAATTCTTCCTTCACTCTACTTTACAGATTTTACATATGTAAGCTGCTGAAGTTTACGAAACAAGAAACTTTGATTATGACTGTTTGGCCTATTTCTCATAACTATTAAAGAAGGCAAAAGTAAAGCAAATCTTAAGGCCTTTTTACACAGGAAATTTCAAGTGGAAGTGGAAGCTGTTTCTCATTGTTCAAATTCTCATTCTACAATAATTTCACATTTCAGAGAGGCATGTTACATGTGTCATTTTATTTATGTCGTGGAACCCTACAAGGCAAATGCAACCTATTTAGTAAGTCCAGATTTTGCTATGACCACAACTTAAAAGCACAGGAAGCTCAGTTTCTTTAACATAGCATTTGCCTCTCTCNCCATTCTATTTGCAATTTCTACCAAATTATTCTCTGTTTTTCTACTGACCAAATTTCCTTCAACATCCCCCCACTCTGGCCTCCACATTTTGACTTTTCCCTGGTTGGGGTAGTGAAGAAAATAAATGCTTTCCTGTTTACAATTGCCAAATCTTATTCTGGAACCAAAATGAAAAACTTGAGGTTTGGAGCTTATTCCATATTCAGCTCAGTCTCCAAGAAGTTTTGGTGGTTTGACTGAATGGGCTCAGATTCATGTCATCTCTGCTCAGATCTCATCACGGCTTCCTGACCTGGATCACTGCATCGACCTTTTGCTTACTTGTCTAACTGAGTAATCTCTGGGCTATGCTCATTTTTAAGGCATTTTACTTTGCTATCACTATATGGCATCATTCAGGCGTTTTATACAAGTTCCATTTCCTACTCATTTATTTACTTATCCTTTCTCCCCTTCCTTGTGTCCCAGGCATAATTTAGTTTCTGTTTTATGCTCCCATTTTTCTTAGTTCCTTCTCAATTTGTAAGTCTTAAACTTCTTACTCACTGATATCTCACTCTGTCTTCCTCTGGCTTCTGAATTACTTTTCCACACACCAATTTCTCTTGAATCTACATAGCAAGACCTAAAGCACAAACTTCTATCCTTGGAGCTAAAAGAACTGCTTTTGATTATAAGGAATTAGCTGGCTTGACCATGACATCTCCTTACACAGGGACAGAATATACTCAATGAGAAGCAACATGGTTGGCTGGGTGGGCCAGGAGGAGGAAGAAGAAACAAGATTCTTTTGCACCAAGCCATATGGTACAGATGCGGCATTTGTCAGTCACTCTGCTTTGTGCTTGGCCCTGGCTATAATGACATTCACATAACTTCTTACTTAAATCTAATTCTTTTGGAATATTTCAGTTATGCCCCAAGGTGTTGTGTGACTTAGAGTGCATGACACTTTTTCTGCTAAGGCAAAGAGTGAACATCCCAAAGGGCACTTTTAATCTACTGTTATATATACTTTTAGATACACAACACTTACAGAGACAGGGTTTTTTAAAACACATTTTTACAGTAACATAGAGATACACTGGACAGAAACAGGGCTTCATTGCACCAGACACTGGAAATAGCCCCTTCCT
>WEKW01000083.1:5572-106194 GCA_013389905.1 Sula dactylatra
GTAACGCGGGGCGGCAGCTACGGCCCTCTGCGCGTTTCACCCCAGAAATATTTTTCTAGCAGGAGTTAACGAACAGGAATCGGCAGTTTAACGAAAGGAAGCGGGATAAGCCGTGAGCGAGTAGGAGAACTGACTGGTCGCCGGATTACCAGCCTTCCCCTGCTGCCGCAAGCAGGAATGAATTAAAGGTGGTAATATCCCAGACACCTTCAGGATTAAGAGATTTCAATAAGCGTTACTGCCTTCCGACACAAGTAAGGACACTTGTGAGAGATGGAGACAATCTGGGAGAGCAGAGGTAGTAAGGAGTATCAATAGGCTACCTAACGTGGTGTAATGATGGTAGACACCTCCCAGCTTTTTTTTATAACAGTAATCTGCAATAAAATATTGGTAAAATTAATTCACTCTCAATTCAGATTACTAAAATACATTTGCATTTCAATTGCTTTTTAGAAGTAATTTGCCAGCAGTATCCTAGCTTGATAGCTAGTGAAAAAGAATTTAGAATATATATATATATATGTTTAAGCTGTCATATATTATACAGGTAACAGGCATCTTAGCCCACCCCACCAATGGCTTCTGCAAGTAACAATCCTGTCCGTTTCAGGACTTCAGGACTGTGACTTCCGTGTGAGCCTTCAGCTAGCAACTCAGGCAGGAGAAAATAGCAGCTGTGTGAACTTGTCTGGCAGTGGAAGGCTGTTTTGATTACTGAAGGGAAAAGTTTGGGATGTGAGACCTTGGTCTGAGACACCAACAAGAAACTTGCAGTTACAGAGCATTCTACCTCACAAGCTTGAGTCTTGCAGCTTACCAGGTCTGATGTCCAGTGCTGGAAATGCAGTACAAGACTTCCTGGATGTGCACAGACCTAAACAGCTGTAGAAATCAATGCTGTTCTCTTTCAGCCTCCAAGTAAAAGTCGGCTCAGCTCTGATTTTGTTGTTTCAAGGCAAATGTAACTGAATATATTGTGTAGCAATTTCCATTTCTTCTTTTTCACACTGCTCTGTACCTTGCTCTGTCTAATTCTTGCTCTCATTCTGATTGTTTTAGAAATAAGGTTGACTAAGAACTGGAACAAGATGGCATCTGTGCTCCAAAATGTCAAGGCAACAATGGCCTGGCGGAAACACCAGCTCCTAGCTGACTTCGATGAGAACGAGAGCCCTGTACCCGACAAATTCAAGAGAAGGGCTCCTTTGAGTTCTCTCAATACCATCCGCATGTCTCTAAGGAAGCGAGTACCCTTAAAGCAAGTACAGCTGAATTTTCATAAGACCCCAACTTGGGAAAGTCTGGAAGCAAGACAAAAGTGCCAAACTCTTCAGAGTATTAAAAGAACAGCAAAAAATGCTTTTGGAACAGTGTCCCAGGTACTTTGCCTTTGCAGTGGAGCGTGGATAGAATTTAGTCTTTGCTTCAACTTCAGTGCTAAGATTTCTGGACTCTCTAGAGTATGCCATATTCCAGAGGGTCTCCCACACACTTGCACACTGTAATGGCTGTCTCACAGCTACTAACTAGTAAAATTCTTAATATCCTTGCTAAAGCATAGACAGGGAAATTATGGATCTGGCAGAACAGTGAGGAAGGTGAAAAGAAGAAAGATGAGATGTAGTTTCATAAAAACTTTTATTTTATTACTAAATAAATGCTTTTCCTCTACTGTATTTCATCATGTATGGCAGAGCAGCCTTCACAAGCAGGAAGGTGGGTAGAGACCGATGTTGCTTGCAAAGAATTTTTTCAAAGAAATGTCTAGTGCTTTGGATTTTTTTTCTTTTACTCCTTTTCCTGTACCCGTATTATTTATTGGCATGTGTTTCATTATAGTCAATCTAAATTTGGACCGACAAAACCCGCTAGATGGTAGCAGGGTAGCAAACTGGAGCTTGCGCTTCCCTGTGGTGGAGACCAATGATTTTAACTGCATCAATTACATGTTAGGGAGCCCAGCTCTTTCCTGCAGAAGAGCAGCAGGAGCTCTGTTCCAATGCCTGCTGAAGTCCTGGACAAGCTCCAAAGACTAGGGGAGCAAATGATTCTATCAAAGCAAATGGGTACAGAGGGTTGAGAAGCATTCATGCTAGACTAAACCTGATACGAGAATGAAAGCTAGGGATTTAGCTCAAATGTTCCTTGTCTTTCTGGTTCCAAACTCTACGCTAATTGAGTTCATTTAGCATAACACGTCTGTCTAATGCTTCTTTCAGAAAATACAGAAGTCTTGCCAAAGCCCAGTACACTCGATGGTGACCTGTCCAGCTGAATCCATCAGCAGAAGCTGCGCAACCACTTCTACCAAGCAAAGAAGTACTACACCTCGAACCCCTCGCCACAAGAAGAGTGTCACTCCAGCAGCCAGTTCCAAAGGCACGCCAAGGTCCAGCAAAAGAGCCTTGCTTGGGCCAACAAGGGTGTCAGAACACAGAGAATGGAGGGGTTTCTCATCCTGGCTTGGTAAAGATGCTGTGTCTCTTCGGAGATCAAGAAGAGCAGCAGCACTGAAGAGTCCTTATTCATCACCTGCTTCTGCCAGCAGAAAGATGTAAGCCACATTCTTTTATAAACCTTATTCCTTTTTTTTTTTTTTTTTACTGTGATTGGAGTATCTTGTAAGGTGAAAGGCTAGATACGAAGGTTGCTATCCTATTCCCCTGAAAGGGTGTGCTGTTTGAATAGTTAAGAAAGTAGTCAGAGGCCCCTGTATAGACAGGGACTGAGCACTGCATAAAGCTGAAACGTGAGACTTAATTATGTGCTGTGACAAGAACTTTTTAAAAATCACTGTCCCACCGAGTGAGTTTACACTATGTTTCTCAGCACCAGTCCC
Source organism: Sula dactylatra (assembly GCA_013389905.1). Classification (NCBI taxonomy): domain Eukaryota; kingdom Metazoa; phylum Chordata; class Aves; order Suliformes; family Sulidae; genus Sula; species Sula dactylatra. The sequence continues at coordinate 8,415 of WEKW01000083.1, forward strand.
GATGTGACACTAGAGACATGCCCAGGTTCTTTGATGACGCCTTTCTGGTAAGGAAAAATGCTCTTAATGAATCTCACTCCTACTTAGAGCTAACTTTTCTGAAGTTGCTATTTGTATTGCAATGATACCCTGAATAGCTCCGCTTATGCTGAGCTCTTTATAGAGAGTAGAGAGATTCTTGCCTCAAAGATTTCACACAAATTAGGTAAAGGGCTGTGAGCTGGGGAAATACTTCATAATGCACACATAGGTTTTTGTTTTGGTCAAAGTCATACAAGAAATGTCAAAGTTAGGAGCTGAATCCAAGCCTCGCAAATCTGAACTCGTGTTTGAATTGGAAGATAGCTGTCTTGGGGATGAATGGAGACGTGAAACAGTTGGTCAGTGGAATTAAGAGCATGATTGCTACAGCCCTAAACTTCTCTGGGTAAAGTTTGGAGGTAACTACAGTTGTTTCTGCAGGGATAGAGGCTTTGGTAGTGTCACCTAGTCAGTCTGTCCTGTTTGATCTTTAGTAATCACCATTCTGTTTGCAGAGAGTTTGACCGTGAGTTGGAGCTGGTCTCCTCAGGGATTTGCCAACTGAAGGATATCTCGCAGGCGTTTGATGATGCCATTGTGCAAGAGGAGAGGTAAATACCGCTGTCCCTCAACTTTTAGTAACAGGTTACCTCCCACTCGGACATTGCCAGTTGCAGGCTAAGTGATCCCTGTAACTCAGGATGAGGAATAGTTGCAGAACTTTCTCAGCTATAATGTAGCAGAGCCTTTCTTCAAGATACCTGCGCAGATTACATCTGCCGTTGGACTTGCAGCTTCTAAAACCTGCCAAATGCTCTCCTTGTCTTCAGGTTTCTTGCTGTGGAAGTCAAATTTTTCCCAGCAAGAGCCTACCTTTGACCTTGTGTGCGAACAGTACCTCCTTGCCCCTGTCTAAAAGCAGTGCCAATCCAGACTGGCGGGGTGGGGAGGAATCCCATTGCACTGATGCTGTCATTCGTGCCTGCACAATTTTAAGAAAATCCTTTTATTCGGTAGCATTAGGTTAACAAATAGTCCATGGTATCCATAATTCAAAAATTTAGAGGACGCAAAAGCCTTTTGGATAACAGCTCGGTTAATCCATGAGGTGGCAGACTGCTGTGTTTGTAAAGGTTCGGTCATTCTGAATTAGACATATTAAGACAGTAAAAACTAAAGGTCAGAAGGCTTGTCACAGGGCAGTTGCCTAAACCCCTCCCTCTCTTAGAACATTCTATATCAAGCATTCAGTAATTAAATGTCAAGCACCTAAAATCCTCTAGAGAGGGCGTAGCATTAAGTACTTTCATCTACAAAGAGGTAAGGGCTTAAAATCCTACATAATTCCAAAAATTCAATTTTTACCGATGGGACCATTTCTAGATAACTATAGGTTAAATCCTGTGTTAAGTTAATGATCATATCCATTGAAAGTTCACTAAATCTCACTCCTAATATTCTCCCATCTGTTAGTGATATGACAGTTTCTCTCATTCGTAACTGAAGATAGTATCAACCAGGTAAAGTAGTTGTTCACTTACCTTGTCTATACCTGCATGCATCTGTGGGGAGAAAACCTGCTGTTTGGAGAGAGAAAGGCTTATTAACTCATGCTTCTTTCAAGTATTACTATGCGGAACCACAGGCTTCTTCCCTCATGTTCACCGTCATGTCTCTGCTACAGCAGATCATCGTGCAGTTGTAAAACTTCATCTCTACATTGTGGATTAGTGAAACCTTGTGGGTTCGCAGTGAGCCGTAAGTTGGGCTTCTACACAAACAGCAGCTCTTCTCACCCCAGACCAGAAAACTACTGGTACTAATGTCTTTGTCGCTCGACCTCAGTTTTCACTGATTACTAATGAAGATCACAACGCATGACAGAACAAACTATTACCCTGAGCTGTCTTAATTTTACAGCCTTTCTTTTCCATTCCTAGCATTGTCTTAGCAGTTAAGACGATGCTATCACAATAACAGCAGTTGATACCTGTATTGCTGGCATTTTTAAACACAGCAACTGTACCTAAATGAATGGGAACAGGAATTCTTTGCTCTAAGTTTCTAAACATCACTTCTAGTGTCAATTAATCGAAACATTACCAGGTAAATGCCTCTTTTACCTTCACTGAGATCTGTACTGTGACATTAATATCTTCATCTGTTATGCTGGAAGTGTTGCTTTTGTTAAAGGGAAAGTTACATCCTGAATGCTATGTCCTGTTTTAGCAACAAAGATCGGTGTAAGAAATTGATTATTGCAACATTTCAGGAAAAACGAGAGCAGTTGCAAATGCTTGACTGAAGCTTTAAACAGTGATGTGTACTGCTTCCACCAAGCGATTTGGTCCAGTTCTCCTGCACGTGTAGATGCGTACAGCGTGCTCTGTCACTGGCTGGTTCACAGGTTGCCTACTGGAATAATTGTGAAATAAACATTTTTGGAGGTGCCCTTACAGTCTTGTATACGACTTTCTGTTCTGGTATCCAATTGCCGCAAGTTCTAGTGTTACAGCTCCCTTTTCTTCTTTTCCATGGTGAAGCAAACCTTGACCTCACACTGTTTAGAGCTGCCAGCTCCATGTATTGTTCTAATGTTTTTCATTTTAATGAATTAGATTATGTCACAAGAAATGCTCCTGTTCCTAGTTAAAGTATTGCAGTACTTAAGTTGTGTACTGCCATTTATGCTCACTGAAGGTAACAAAATATTTTCTCGCTGGTGTTTAGAACTATTACACGGTGAAAGTGTACAGATCCTAGACCTCTTCCTTGCTCCCATCACAATTTTCCAGCAATTTGCGTGACAACTGGTTAATTAACCTTACTGACTTCATGCTGCTAATGGCAGTCTTGTTGTTGTTCTGCAGGCAACACGCAATATCAAACTACTACTATCTAATGGCACAAAACTTACAGTCTGCACGTCGATCTCGGAAACTTCCTCAAGCTATCAGAAGGCAAGCAAAGAAAGTCCATCGAGCACTTGGTACCTAGACAGAGATGGCTGTAACTATTGTTAGTTTATGAGCATATATAAAGGAGCTCTGTGCAGCACTTGAAAGGGTGCACTCTGGACATGGAACAAGCCATTACATTTTATAATCTTTCTTGACAAGGCAGCTCAGGACTTCCCTTCCCTCGCTTTCTCTTTTCAAATGAACAGGAGAATCAAAATTGGACCATCTTGAATGTGGCTTTCATAAGGCAGTAAGTACTTTGAAATTTATGTTGAACTGACCAGTAGGAATGGCCAGAGCAAGGGCCCCAGACTTATGAATGGTGATCAGAGGTCATAGTAGTATTTAGACCGGTATCCAACTGCCATGAGTTTTAGTACGAGTCCTTTGCATACTAAAAGGAATGGTCCATTATTTTAAAAGCCTAACAATTTTTTCTGCATATGAACAAACCAAAAGTTAAGCATCACGTTTAACTGGAAGTTAATGAAACACTAGTGGCTTGTTGAGTTCTGACCACAACTGACATTCCAAGGCAACGGGTTTTTGTGGAGTCACTCATGCCACAAGAGAGAAGCCACATAAGGACCTCAACTCATGCCCTTAAGGATTGCTATAAGATTAGCCTAACCCTGTTTTAAGCAGTGGGGTCCCAGACAAATCAGAGCAACTTTATGTAATTTCTTGCTGCTGCTTTAAATAGCATCTTGGTAGTTGAGATAAGCATTACTTTTGTACTACAACATCTGTCTTTTAGTTATGCACAGAATACACACTACTTCTTACAAGCATAACATTGGTCACTACACTTAATGTAACCTCTTACAACTCCAGTTATTAGCTAATATCACAGTACAAGTATTTTATCTGATGAAGTATACTAAGCATTTGATACCTGTATTTTGTTACTAATTACTTTTTTAAAAAAGTAACATTCATTTGACAAGCCTTTTTTGGTAGGTGATGCAGTTTAACAAAGTTTAGTCCTTTGAACTAAAGCAAAGATTTCTCAGGCTTCTAGAGTTCAACACCAGGGCTGTTTTCCATGGTAGCAGCTTTGTGCAGGCTTCTCAGATTACATTCACTCCCAGATGAACCTTCAAACAAAAGACTGATTTGGGAAACTTTTGCTCTGCTTGATAACTTTTAAGATGCACATGTAATTTAGTAAAACTGGAACTACTAAAATTTTAATGGTATTAAGTATAAATATGGGCAGCAGTCATGTTCAATTCTGATTTATGTGTAAGTACTGATTTTAAACTTGCTCCTGACTTTTCTTTTTTCTCGTCAAACTAGACTGTTTTAAAATTCTGAAACAGTTAGTGAGGCCTGGAAACATGAAAACAACCCTGACCTCTGGGCTTTCAGATGACTGAGAGCTTTAGCTGGTGTTATTTCTTGATGTAGTTTCTGTGTGTGTGTTTTTTGTGTGTGTGAGTTTTGTTCTTTTTTTAAACTACCATTCTGTATGGAACAGTAGCTTGAAGTTATTCTTTACATGTACTGAAACTACTTCTATAAAGCTTTCACAAAGATGATGTCTCATTACTGAAATATTTTGTTATGTGATTTCTCAAAAGGAAGGAGGGCTGGAGTTTTGTGAAAAGTCAACCTCTAATCTAAGTATTATTTCAGATACTCAGATGTATTAAACAGTCTCTGTTTATACCGTTTCCACTGGCTACTAGGACAGGCACAGTGACGATCTAATACTTCCCACATCACTGGTAAGAAAAATCAGTGACACTGTTTGCTTAAAGCAAGGAAGGTTTTATTTAAGTGACTGATCTGTTATAAGATTTTAAAAACCAGCTCACATCAAAATCTATACCAGTTGTAGAAATCTTACTCCTTATTTCATATTAAGAAATTCATTATTGTACATTTTTGAATCTTTACAAGGCAGCCATAAGAAATATAAACATTTGTCACCAGATAGAACCTTCTTACTGACAAACAATATTTAAAAGTATGCACTTAATAAAACTATAGACCGAAAGAACATGTACAGTTTCAAGTTTATAGAATCATAGAATGGTTTGGGTTGGAAGGGACCTTAGAGATCATCCAGTAAGCTTCCTTGTATGAATTCAGTTGTAAGTGGACTGCCCCCTTCCCTCCCGCCCAAAGAGAAAAATAAGTTATTCAGAAGGCTTGGGGTTCTGTGAGAGGACTGCCATTCTGGGCCCTACCCCAGTCCTCCCAGAATAACCTCATCTTTAAAGCTTGCAATCTGCAAATGATGTTTCAACATTGTAATCTCCGGTATACCACCTCCCAGCACATCACAGTAAACCTGCCTCTCCCCCCACCCCAGTTCTGTACATTCTTACACATGAGAAATGAACTGTCAAATTTCTTTCAGGTTCCCCCACAATTATACCCAGTTTCAAAGGTAGCTTACTGAGATAAATACAAATAGAGGGTGAACTGTTATCCCCTTACCTTGGGCTTGAACTAAAATGAGGGAAAGAGGAAATACCAACACCTGACTTCAATTCCAGAGTCCATGGCACAGGATTCTAGCTGCTCCAGGCCATTTCTTATTTCTGAAAAAAAGAGCTCTTTTCATCCAGAAAAATATGTTATTACCTCCATTTTTTTATGGGGGATTGAATTTAGGATCATCTGTAGGAACCTATATTTACACTTGAGTGATTAAACATCATGGAAGTCAAATTACCTTGTTAAACCCACAATTTCTGCTGAAGCTATGAACACAGACCGTGAGGAATCACTGCTCTTAGAGAAGCTGAGGAGGTTAGTTGGAAAGTTTTGTGTTTATGGGAATTCTATCCTGTATCAGCTCCAGATGAGGATGGAAAGTGCCACTTCCTCCCCTGCATGCCTGAAATGAACAATTCAATGCAGAAATCTTGAGTTCAAATCCCACAGTTCAAGCTCTAATCAGAAAAATGATGAAATTGCAGTGTACAATCTCCTCTTCTCTCCATTATTAAGCCAACGAGCTTATTAAAAAGGTCATCTAGTACTTTTATAATGTACTCACCTTTCTGTGGCTTAGATGCAAGAGGGGGAAAAAATGTGGGGAAAATTCCATTTGTTCAGTAACAATTGTTGCACTTACAAATTTTAAAAACTGAAAAAACCTATTGGTTTCAGGTGTTATTAAAAATGCTTATAAACAAAGCTTATAGCAAATTTAAGACAGGAAACAATACAGAAAGAAGGAAAAATTTCTTTTTTTCCCTTCTAAATTTATTCTGTGAAGTACCTGATGATACTATAGATCTAAGTATTGAGGATTTGCTTAAATACACACATCAGTAGTGCCCTGGCCTAAATGGGCACGACTTGTTCACTAATAACAGCAAACTAAGGCCGTTTTGCAGAATGGTGGAGCTTCCAGATAAAGTGTCATTGTTCTGCTTATTTTAATAGTAGATTAAAGTGTGTGGGTTTTTTTCCTCTGGTTTACTGATAGTTCTATTTCTACTTAACCAGTGAAAGTTTTAACTCTGTTTAGAAATGACTTCCCTAGGTACTCGGGGAGCAGGTGAAGTAATCTGTAATAATCAAGACTATTTTCATGTAAACAAATCAAAATGGCAGCTCTCATGAACCCCAGTGAACAAGAAGAATTAACAATGCCATGTCATTTTTACACCTAACAAAATTTTATGCTGAACAGATATAAACCATGCCACAAAACTAAATAGGAGTACTTTGGTCAAGCAAGAATCTGTTCCAAGAACACTAGTGTATGCAAACACCTAAAAAAAACCCCATTATTCAAAATAAGCAGATTTGGATCAATATCACTATTCAGGTCTGTGGAATATTTTGCACTCTTTATACAACGATATCTTTTTTCAAACTTACCTAACTAGACAACAAAATTGAAGAAACAGCCATTGTTGTTTTTTTTTGTTTTTTTTTTTTTTTTTTTTTTTTTTTAAAGTATATTGGTTACAAGTTTGCTGTGAAAGCAGAACCAAAACTTCACTTAAGGTGTCTTCCAGTAGCTACACACACACACACACACACACACACACACAGAGAAACAAAACACCACAGTTGTGAAGGTGTGTTTTCACAATATCTCAGATAAGTCTACCACTGCTATTAATCACAGCCATTTTTTTACAGTAATTTAAAACTGGATCCATATCAACAGGGCAAAAAAGTAAATGCTTCCAGCTGTGGCCTGCTTTGCACTGACTTGTATGGCTGCCTTAGCACCCACTAGAATAACAGTTTTGTGTGTTAGCTTCGCTTATGCTTCCTCCATTCTGCAGGTTAAAAGAATGTGCTTTTCTGTAACAGACTGGAGGCACTGAAGGTGCTGTAACTACTGAGTCGAACCTGTGCTCCTTGGGCACCCACCATTCCCACCCGACTTCTCTTTCCCTTCTGTGTACGCTTTAACGCTTCCATAGCCTATAAAGTTTACGTAAGTGCTGTCTGCACAGAGACTGCAGTACTGAGGACGTGCAGAGAGTACCACGACTGTAGGATCAAGCTTATCCTAAGCCAAGCAAATGGCCTGCTTAGGAGGACTGATAATCCTTCCGTGAAAGCACGAGTAAAACTGAAATCCAATTGCAGGCCGAATGCCCGTGAACCACCGCATGGAGTTTCATGTGGACAAAGCATATAACTAAAATTCTGACCAGAAGGAAATGTTTTAAGAGAAAACACAATTGAAAAATTAAGCTGAAAAAGTAGCGATTCATCAGCCAAACCTCAGGGGTCGCCCCAAACATAGCTGGGGGTGGGAAAAAGAGTCTAGTGGTTGAGCATGGATGGGGGCCCCAGCCATTGCCACAGAATATTTGTTAAGCTGCCAGCCCAGTTGTGAGATGTCTAAAACCACGCTCATCTTGTTCATGCTCTCAGCTCCAACAGAAGTTGTTTTACCAGTTGTGTGGCAACTGGCTAGTGCTTTCCAAACAAATGCATCTGATGTTTCAGAAGATCAGCTCGTAACTAAAATGAAGCCTTAACCTCCAAGCCAATGCCTGTTATCACTCTTTGCCAAAGCGCTCAGCTGGAGGCATGTGATCAGGAGATAAACCATTCTATCCCTGAGCAATAAGTAGTGTTGGAATTGCACAAAGGCCATGTGAGCTCTCATATATTGTTGGAAACAAAGTAAGGGAAAAATATTTTCAGCTTGATTTCAATACCATGTGTAGAAACGTGGAAATTGTTACCACCCTAAATCATGCACACACACACGCACATTTGTTTTACTACTATCAGCTCATAATATTCCTAAGAGAAGCCAGCACAGTGACTACTGTAAAGGTGACCCAGTTATTAACAGAAATACACAAAATCAGAGTTTTCATGACATGGTACCCTGCAAAATGACATTGTGTCCGCAAGAGTAAAAAACAGACCTTAACAACCTCGGAGATTTCTCTAACCTCGTGCTCAGACGCTACTTCCTGTAATACAGTCACAGAATTACACATTGATCCCTCTTTGTAGAGGAAGTAGGCCTTTCTACTACAGCAACTTAAAGCGAAAAATAGATTTTGGAGTCTCTTGGATGACAGAGGTAGATGGCTAAGGCAACATTAGCTTTGAACTTTGCAGCAGGAACAGTGACTACTCTCAGAAGACATGCTACACAACACCCAGTGCTTAAAAAGAACTTTACAATCAATGTTGCTTTTAGGTCCCCTCAGCAGATTTAAAATTTGCCTAGTGAGTTGTTTCCTCACAAGCCTTGGATTCCCACACCTGTTTAAAACTAACAAGCAGGAGCCTGCCAACACTGAACTGACGGGAGGGAGATGGAGTCCGGTGTACCCGTGCAATCTCCTCCTAGCTGCAGAGGACAGGAGAAGAAATGAATTATGTGACTAGAATTAATATACACGGTGGGCCAAGGCAGAATGCCGAATAATTCCTCTAAGTCTGTGGGTTAAAGAACTAGGTGTGATACTACTGGGAAAGCATTTGTAAACCTGAAGACTGCTTCATTGTAGTTTGTGGATATCTTTCATTTAGCTTCTGCAGCTGGCTGACTTGGCAACAGAGCATAAAACCCAGCCCCCTGTAATGCAGTTACCTGCTCCCAATTAATGTGAGCTACCAAACTTTTAATATCTTTCCTAAATCTTCACCAAAGATTACCCCCTCCCTTAAAGGAAGCGTTATAAAAAACAAATTACTGATGTGCCAGAGATCTTCCAGGAAGTTTGAAATAGGTAACTGATGATCTTGCCAAGTAATGTCTAAAAAAATAAATCAAAGATCTCCATTTATAAGCTGCTTTGCTGCCTTTTAAGGCAAAAAAGGCACATCACTATGCCCTTCAGAAAGCACACTGAAACTTTCGGGTGTATAGGGAGTATAGACTTAGGTTTACTTCTTCACTGTCTTAATAGTTTTCCATTGCATTTCTTTTTTGCTTTACATGTCGACTTTCAAAATCATTAACCAACAGACTCATCGAAAGACTCTTTCTGGTCTAGCTACAGACTAGGAAAACCTGAAAGTAAGGGGCGCGGTGCCCAGGAAGGCACACCACCCTCTCCGCCCCCGCTCCCTGAAATTAAAAGCAAACAATAAAACAAACAAACCTGAAAAAGAAATCTCCTATTGACTTCAAGCTTTCTCAGTGTCAATAGTCTGGTTTTAACTTTTAAAGAAAAGGTTCTTCTTGTGCACTTGAACCTTCGTTGCAGGGTTTAAAACACGCTTCAGTTCAGTCATGGAAGTTCTCAGTGAATTTAGTGCAGTGGAAGTATCTGCAAACTGCTGCTATGTTAAACCAACTACAACACTTTAGAAATATTAACACTAGGGGAAATTTCGCACATTTTACTTCTTGTAAATTCATTGAGAGATCGGAGAGAAATTTAAATCAGTAGGAAAACATCTACTTGGCACCTGTAATTTGGCATGTCCTTTCTCTGAAGCCCAAATGCTGTAATTCTGAATGCTACAGATTGTCTTTAGACAGCAGTTGCCATAAAGCATGAGAAGGTAAACAATTTACCCATAGGAATTCCATTTCTTTTTTTTCTCCTCCAGTTTAAAGATTCTAGTTAGAATAATGAAAAAAGTGATTGCTCTAAAGTTTGCAGATCCCTCAGTAAAAAGGGCTCCCTTTAGCTCACCATCTTAGGATCTGTCTCTCGGACTGAGATGATCAGAGCCATCTCCTTACTTGGAGTCGTCCATGCATTTTGCACAGTCACCAAGTTCCACAAAACAATGTGTTCTTTGTACACTTGCACATTACTTTGTATACAGCAACACTAACTGCTTCAAACTGTGGCAGACACATTTATTTCTAACATGAAGTTTTTATGATTTGGTTCATAAGTGGAGTTCTCCCATTTACTTGATGTCCAGCACCTCACACAAACACGAGTGCCCATGTTGGGGTCTGCTGACCAACACTGTAAGCTGAAAGCAAATCTTGGGTTTAAGGCACCCAAAAAGCATCTTGCTGTACACATCCTGACCACCCATTATTGTATTTCCCACCTCTGCTTCCCTTGCAAGTGTAACACTTTATCGAAAGTAAAGTGGAAATAGATACGACTATTTAACCTTTAAAGTGTAAACCGGCCCTGTAACCGATGGGACCTACTGTTTATACTGGTTTGGGTGCAGCTAGTTAGCTGCCACCACAATCCTCCTTCTGAGTAAAATCACCCTGTTACAGCTTCTTCTCTTATTGCACATTTTATTATATCTATTGTAAAAAATAACCAAAGATACTTCCTGTTGCTTTGATGTTATAAGCACTTGCGATAGTTTTAGATTGTTTTAAAATTTCCCAATAAACACGTCAAGAGGAACAAACTGGAAGTTCCCCAGTTGGCGTAAGAAGGCAGATTCCAGGGCAGGGAAGACTCCGAGGTACAGGTTCCCCTCTACATCTTAGTTTGAAGCTGCCTAAATATTACCTTTGAGGCATGCCTACAAGTTTAATGGGGTGCACCCAAGATCTGTATTCCCAAGCTTCCTAAGGGACAGATTCAAATTTGTGAACTCCACCTCGAACCCAAGCAATGGAGGGCAAATGCCTGTCATGATCTTTGTCTGATTCGGGCTGGCTCTGGGCACGCTCTGGCTTGGGGTTTGAAGAAGGCGGGTCAGGTTGCTGTACAGACATAGTCCTGCGGAGATGGTTTCTCTTGCGCAAAAACTCAGGTTGGGAGTGGAGGCCAAAGCTGCCTTTTCTCAAGATCATCCGAGAGTTGTTCTTTTTGGGTCGTGAATGGAGACTGAACTCCAGCGAGGCCAAGTGGGCTGCATAACCTTCACTGAGGAACTGAAAGAGGAAGGAAAGAAAGGGAGTGACAGATTACTGCTGCCTCGACCTATGAGCTCTATGAGGAATTCAGTTCCGATCTTTGGCATCCCAGTTAAGATACCTACAGAGTACTAATACTCCTCTCTCCCCCACTTTTTTTTTCAGCAACCTGTTCCATTTTGTCATTCAGCAATACACGATGCATGCACTTGCAGATACAACCTATGACCACTCAATTCTCTGAAGAGAACTCACCCTGCCAAAAAAGGCCTCATCTGAAACCAGAACTGCCCTTCTTTCTCTGAAACACTGTCTCTGCTCTTCATCCTTTTTATTTTTACGTGTGCGTGTGTGTTTGCGCATGCATTCACACACGTGCATTTCCTTGTTCCCCCTAGGACTTCCTGATTGAGCAGCAAGAGTTACTTACTTGACACTGCGCCTGGTATTTCTTCGTTGGTCGTCCAACTATGTAGATCTGGGATGGCGACAGAGCCAAGACATTGTACACAGAAATATCCTTCATGGAACCGTATGCAGCACAGATTTTGATGTGGCACTGAAACAAATATTACTTCCAAAGTGACCGCTCTATTGAACACCATGCACTACAAGGATGGCACTTGTTTTGCAATGAAGCAGCAGATGAGTTCATTGTTAACAACCTCATTCTGTAAACCACAGAAAGCTAAATCTGTCTGCCTGCATGCCAGCAAGAACTACAGATATGCACAGAGGAAAGACAAGCAGTTCATTTATTTATTTGTCATACCAGGAGGCCCCTTTGGATGTTTTATCAGCCTTCCTTGCTCTTTAAAAAGTGAGAAAAGAAATGAGGAATGGCAAAAAGACTTTGTGATGGCCAGTGAGATTTACTGTTCAAGGAAGGGAGATCTCTAACTTCACTGAATGACATTCTCTGGAAAAAGGTTTTAAGGCTATAAAACAGGTTTCTAGTACCTCTTGCATGAGATTCCGGAGAAAAATGGTCTTTTGTCGCAGTGGGTCATGAACAAGTCCATCTGAGAAGAAGATCATCCCTTGTGGGAAGTTGTGTTGAGACAACCACGAAACCACACGCTGTTTTTGCATATCTGGACGGCCAGTAATATAGATAATCAGATATCCCAGGTCCTGCCAATGCCTGTCAGAAACAGCAGGTAAATTATGTAGGTGCAGAAAGAGAAACAATACCCACAGGTCAGGTCAGCATTTCTTTGCTCAGCACAGACCCAGTTAGAAGTCGGACATTGTCCTTCAACAAGTGGAAAGCAGCATGCCTCAGTCTCTGCTCCTATCGAAAAATTAAGTAATAATGTCTATGTCTTGAGGGAGATGGAGGGAAGCAAGAGAGAGTCTTATAAAATATGTTACATAAAACGAGAGCTATTTAAAAATTTATTTTGAATAGACCTTGCTACACACCAAGTCCTGCTACCTTTGAAACCTTTAAAGAGATTTCCTGCCATTTCAGCTGTAAGGAGCGGAAACCCTTGAAAACTGACATCCCTCCGTTCCCATGCAAGTTCCAAAATAAGAGCTGTCCAGTGCGACATTAACAGACTTGCAAGAATGTATAAAAAGGTCTTTTAATTTTTCCTCCAAAAAACGCTCTTGCATTCATGGCACTTGATATTTTTGAAGGAGACGTATGTCCTTATTTGAAGTTAGTGAAACACAAAATATGCCCTTTGCTAATCACAGTACCATGTGGAATCATTATTAATTCACTGCACACACTTTAAGGCCATATTCCCAAGAAGTAACTTTCAACCTTCAGGCAACTTAAACTACAAATTTCAAAGTAAACCACAGCATTCTACGATTCCTCTGAAAATCAGGCAGACCGGATGTCCAAGCAAATATAGAATCTGCAAAGAATCCTGGCCTTTAAAGAATTGTTGTTATTTAGTAAATTCCCCTATTCTGCCCTCTCCCTTCCTATTGTGTTCAAACAGGAAAGTCGGAGATTTAGAAGGTGACAAACCTCACTTACCTGACGACATCAACGGCCCCAGCTCGGACTTTGGGGTCACTTCCCATAATTGAAACACTTGCTGCAAATGACCCATCAATGCTGAACACAACACATTCCATTCCTCGGGGAAGCACAGTCAAGTAACTCGCAGCACTGCTCTGGTCCCCTCTGGAGAGTCAAAGCAATACATACATTTAAAAAGCAAAATGTCAGATTGTATTTTCTGCATGTTCTAGTTAAGACCTGAAATTAGATCTTTCTGGATCCAGAGCTTTAAAAATCGCTGTCAAATAGGGCTTCTGATTTCAGTCCTATGTAGGGCAATTAAAACTTACACTCTTAGGAAATAGCTTTCTGAAGAGAAATTTGGAAGCTGGCTTTAATAAGAAATCACATGTGTATAAATACCTCAAAGAAGTAGGAAAAACCCCCAAAACAGCCTGAAGTACTCAAACTACTACTCAAACATGCTATCTGTCTATATATGTCTCTATGTATATATATATGTACTCACATAAGACATGAATGCTATATATATGCACACATACACGTACATACACGCATAGCACACAGAAATTAGTTACATTTCTTTTCTGGCAGTCTACAGTTACTGGCAAATGATTAGAAATTACAAAGGAAGAATTGATATGCATCTTTTATTGGCATGTTCTTACACAAATCAGCTTTTCTCCATTAGATAAACAGTTGGTAATACTAGCATTATCCATCCCTCTATCCTTACAAATTACAATGGGAGTGCCAATCCAGAAAAGTCAGAAAAAAAAAGAAAAAAAAAAAAAAAAAAGAAAAAATAAAAAGCCAACCCAAAGCAAACCTAAACCAAAAGAGAAGTGCAATTACAGATGGCTTTTCTCATGGAGAGGCAAGTGAAATGCAATCTTCTCCTGATGGCGCATTTTCCCCAAGAGGTCTGGACACTAAGACGCTAATAAAGCACAAAGTGATCCAAAGCTCTTGCCGTCTCATGACCTCATGTTCCCTAAAAAACCTAATCTGAAGACTGCATCTTCTTTCCTCTAGAAAGATATTTATTGTATGATCTAGAACTTTTTATCTGGTGATGAAGAATCATACAATACATGTGCAGAGCTTAATGAGCAAAGACAGGACAATTTATTTCATTCCTGTTTGAAACTTACTCCCGCAGTCTAAAAGCCCATGGGAGCTTAGCTTCTGAATACACCTTAATTCATTTTTAAGTAGCTCTCTTTTCTTGAGTTGATTGTCTGTTCTATTACACTGAGGTAAAACATTTGTTCCTCCTCAGTTAGCACTACGTAAGACTGTAAATTGACTTTGGACTTGGTTAACTGGTGGGTAACAACACATTCTGTTTCAGCTAAATTCATCCCACTGATTTAGCCTGCAAAGTAGGAATTCAAAGGAAGCTGTAAAGCTACTTCCTAAGTGGGTAGGCAATTTAATTTTACATGCAATATTAAACTAAAACTCTGTATTAAATCAAACTCAACTTTTATTGAACATAAGATTTTTTAAAAGCACAGCTACCCAATCCTGCAACTAGGCCAATAAATTTTATTTCACACTTCTTCATTCTTCATGCTTTACTTCGCATAGAGTTATTTAAGAAATGTTGGAGAGCTAGGAGAGCTGACTGATTTTACTTCAATGAATTGTTATTTTCAGGTGCTGGGTTTTTTTGGTTCTGTTTTTTGCTTTCTTTTTCCCAGTTTAGAATAAGCATGGTCTTCAGTACAGAATTAAGGTAACTCTTTTAATCAGCCTGACATCAACAGATAAACAGGTGGCTGAGAGCAAGGCAGTACATCCTCTACTGTTAATTTCCATAAGAAAAGCTTCTTATCAGCCTGAAGAACACAAAGCTATACCCTTCAGCAGTCTTTTCCCCAATGAATAGGCTGCAAAATATGCCAAGTCATACATTCTTGCCACAAGGAGACAGATTACAGTCATCCAGTCCCCATATTTTGCAAGACCAAGTGCTCCAAACTGGCCAGTAAACAGATGATCACTGCTTCAAATCTAAGCTGACACCACAGTGACAAGACCAAGAAAAGATAACTAACTGACCAAAACCTCCCTCTGCACCCTCTTCAATCTTACACACCTCGGTGTCTTCCTGATCACCACAACCCATCACAGCTGTAGTTCCAGCTTGGAGCCATTACCTGACCACCATTTTGATGGGATACACACCAACTCTCAGTCTCTTCTGTTTGGGTATGTTGTAGGATATCCGGCCACTGCTGTTGGATATCTCTGTGTCAAAGTACACCCACCTACCCGAAGATGGCTCCGTCATTATGAAGATATCAACCTGCAAAACCAACAAAACAGTCACCTAGTGTGATAGTAGGCAACACCCCCCCATTTGCAAGGTCTGCCAAGCCTAGATCACATTAGTATCTCCAACTATGGCTTGTAGTAAAAGCTTACAAGGAAGTCTGAAGGAAGTTCAAAACTCAGTAAAAACTTCACAGAGGGTCCTCTCAATCAGAAAATCCTTCCTAACACACAGTACAAGGGTTTATTGCCTTCACCATTTAAAGCACTCAGGTTAGCACTGCAGGTGTCAAGCGAGGGTATAGAGATCAGAAATTTGGCAGGAACCCTAAACTAGAAAAATGATAATTTCAGCTTGCATGTGTATATTACATTTTTGCATATTAAATCTACAAAATGGAAAATTTCATCTGGTTATTAGCAAAATGAAATCTTTCTCAAATCGCAACCTTGCCTACAAATGCAAAACCTAAACACTTCAAATTATCAAGATTTTTTTTCCAAAAAGGTTTCATCAGTATGGTTTTCTTCAACAGAAATATTTCATCAAAATTATCATAAAGTGTATGAAATACTTTGTTTGACTTGAACTGGCACTTTTTAGCAATCAGTACATCAGTAAATCTGAGGGAGGTATCTGCAGCGCTTTCCTTCTGTACTCAATTTTTACAAAACTTAGGCCTACAAGGTCTATGTGGATTTCTTCAGTGCTCAACATGCAGCCAGATACTCTACTAGATTGGCCAGCAGCTTACGAGTTGACGCTGTTTGTGTGGATATCCCTGATAACTCTGCAGATACGCAATATTTCTTGGACATAATGACGTTACATGACATTGGGATGTAACTATAACTAGCACTAAATTTATTCTGAATTGATGAAATTCAGAACTGAATTTTTCTGAGGGATGAGCTTTGCTGCAAGGGAAGAAATGACAGGTGTTGCTGAATGAGAAGTGTTATCAGGATCAAACAATGGATTCACTCCTTGCTTCTGCTTTTTGACTGCAAAGTGAATTCACAGTTTGAATACAGATGTGTACCAACTGTCTCTTTAAAGTCTTCGATGGTGTAAGAAGGAGAAAGCTTCAGTTTGTACCCTAACTGATTCTGAATTTCCAACTTTCACATGCACCATTAGCAGAGAGAGGGCCAAGGAAAACATTTTTATGACTTGCTAGGGAAAAATCTAACTTCCTTTCAACCTCCAAAGGCATATAAGATCTAGCCAGGAACAGAAATATTTTCTTTTGAGAATCATACTTCTAACTTTGTTTTATTCAGCCATTCTGTTCTTACCTTCTGTTCTTCCCCTTTAACAAATTTTCTCACGTCAAGCCATTAAAGATGGGGGCAGGGTGCGTGTGTGTGGTTCAGAAAAATAGTTTTGAAGTTTGCATTAGGCATTCTGAAAAGTCTGCACAATTACAAGTCCTTTCAGATCAACATTATCATTTTTTCAGTATCAATGTGAAAGCTACTAGAACAGCATTCTGCGGTGATCATTGAACTGTTCTGGCTTGGGTTTCCCTCTCCACATCAAGAGATTATGAAATACAGCCCCTCATGTAAAGTTACTTCAGATCCTTGGAGGGACCACATACAAGTGTAAAAAAAAGCCACAGACAGTATTTCTATTAGTTTTAACTCCCTCAAAATTAGAATGAAAACTTTCAGTAATTCACCACTGAGTATGGAATTCTCCCCAGTGCAATAATTAGTAGTAATCTTAACATTTTTACTTAGCAATTTCTTTCAAGAGATTTTAATGACAGGTTTCTATTCAATACCCAAGCATAATATGAATCTGTTTTACCACTGCAGAAACACAGCTTATTGTTCATCCCTATCCTTCTGAAATGGGAATATGAGTTCAAGGCACCAGCCAGCACATAATAGCCTATTTAGGGAGAAAAAATATTAGACTATAATGCCCAGAAAATAATGGGCTAAGTAAAATCCCAAAGGGACACCTCTGGCCTCAGGAAAAGCACTGAAATGCTGAGATGTATCTTCAACCTAGTTTGCACTTGCACACTAAACCGAATCCAGTCTACAAACCTGCAGAAATGCCAAGAAGCCCATTTTAGGAATTCTTGGGAAAACAAGGGTAGACTCCAGGACTGATCCTTGCCTCAGTAAAAACTGGCATGTCAACGCTTCAGTTCCACCCTCAGCTCAGCAGCACTGGTCTGTTAATTTCCACACAAATTCTTACACTCTCAGTGAATATGAACAAGCGCGTTCACTTAATGCTTGGCTTTGTTAGCTGTAACGCTGGCTACTGCAGGCAGCTTTAGGAACGACAGTTCCAATTGTGTCACGTTACTACTTAAAACTTGAAATCTAATCTTTACTCTTCCATGTATAAGAGAAACAGCAGCCACCTAGCCTCTAGAATCCCTATTCCTTTATCTAGTTGTCTTACCTGGATAGGAGTATATACATTTTTCTTTTAGTGATTTGCCAACCATTATCAAATTCTTTTTCCTCCTTGCTCAAAAAGTTAATTTTCTCCAGTAGGTGGTACAATCAGATGGCAGGTTCAGAAATGACTGCACAGCACACTCATCATTAACCAGAGGAGATGGGCAGCATCATGTAAGAAGGATGAGAGCTGGGAAAAAGGCAAGCTATCAGGAAAGCCCACTTACAGCATATTTTTGCCGAAGTGGTGGGGGCTAGTGACATACTTCCCCTCACTGTAAGGCTTTCTCTGGTACTATACACATGTGCTACATTCAACAACTGTTTCAGTAAAAGCTGGTTCAAAAAAATAAGCAAAACTGATTACTCAGACTTTACCTTTTCACCTGTTAAAGCTACCATGTCCAGAGGTCCGTACATAAAGCGCCCAACTAGTACTTGAGGACCATCTTCTGCTGCAATGACGTCGTTAGCTCGGTGATTAGCAGTCACGTTCTGAAATAAGAGCAGAAGGTGGGAAGGGTAGTATTGGCTTTTGTAATAAGGCTACTTTCTCCATTATGTTGTTATGAACAGTGACACAGAAACACAGTCCTGGACAGTGTGTCTGAGGTACGTCACAGCGCACCTTAGAGCACCTAGCAAAACTGCGTTCCTATTTCAGCCCGAGCCTGCTTTCCAGTAACGGTGCGTTCCTGAATAGACTTTCTAGTGAGAGGCCTCAAGATGACCAAATAAGAGAGACCGTTTAAGGGAATGCCAGTTATCTTTCACTTCAAGTGGTGCCATAGATTTGCACGATTATGTGCAAGAAAGACACGCACATCTTAATTGACATTTCTAACTCAAGTAGCATCTCAAGAATGAAGAAAATATTTTTTCCTTGAGTTATGGATTCATCTAGCATAGAAGAAAGTAGAAGAACAACCTCTTTGCTTAACTGAAACTTAAGACCCCTCTGTTATTTAAAGAAAGAAATACACTTTCTCCCAATATGTACTGATAAACCAAGAACAAATTTTTCCTATTCCCTAACTGTTAATTTGTTTGCCTCTGGATTACATTAGCAGTTTTCAGCTCTTTAGTAATATTCAGTTATGTAAACTCACGCTTTAGGAGATCAAACTCCATTTAAATTGCCGCCAAACCCAAGTTCTATAGCTGCCATAGATATTCAGATTTATCCTTACTCTCAATTTGACGTGTGTCCTTTTGCGTAGCCATTTTTCTCGTGGATTGGATGGACTTAGTGTTGCTGGATCCAGGTTGTCATTTTCCTTGAAATTTACATTTTCATACCTCATCACCTGAAATTATATCAGTATTTCAATAAACTGTGTGTATATTGAGGAGTCCCGGTATTTGGCAAAGGAAGGGAAAGGACGTTGCTGCCCCAGCTGAACGACACTGCAGAGCCAAAAGCACAATGAGCAGAAAGAGGTACAGGCCATATACTCACATTAATTGTATAGACAAATAAACTGCTTTCACTCTGTTGGCCAATACTTAATCTCAAGTACTTATTGAACAGCTTTTCCATTCCCAACAGAGCTCACACATTTCTTCCAGAGAAAATGATGCAAACATTAGGATGGTATCAAGTGACAGTCACATTGTCTGCTCATGGTCTGCAAAGTCAACAAGGCAGCTTAAGACCACAAAAGTATTTTTTGATGTCCTTTATGAGGCAGAGGTCAGATTCCTGACTCCATCTGTATTGATTTTCTATACATATACCCAGACAGTATGGTTCTTATCACCTTTTGGATATTACTCACCACTGCAGTAGGTGATAGGCTCAGGATTTGGCTTGTGGCTAGTAACATCTGAAGATAAGAGGACTGTAACTTGTGAGCAGACAGAACTGTAATATGTCATACAATCTATGCATTCTTACAACCTAAATATCACACACTTGCCAAGCAACTTGCATGTCCAACTCAGATTTCAGGACACAACGCACAGATTTCAGAATCTGTGGGTTATGCCCTGATTCAGTTGAAACCACAAGCCCTGTCTTACCGAAATCTGTGGGTTGCACCCTGGGATCATGGATAGTGTGAGGCTACTTCATTTTGAATGAGAAATAGCTTAGTCTGTCTCTTTCACAAGCTAGCAGAAAATTACTGAAGTTGAACAGCTGGGTTTCTGTGTTGAAGTTTTCTGCCCTGGGTACCCTCTCTGGAAGAGTGGCCTAGAATGCCTTTGAAAAATGTCTCCTATGAAGTCCCTGGAGTAAAATCCTGCTGCATTCAGCCTTAGCAAAGCAGTTAGCTTGCAACAAATCATAGTAATGCTGAGAGGTCAGTGTGGCTTTTTAACAAATTGGCATAAATTGTATTCACTGAAGTCATGTGCAGGAAATATAGGTGACCACAGGGCATTCAGGAGCTGATAGCCTTAACCCCCAAGCAAGGGCAGAATGTCCAGACTATGCTGGAACTAACCAGTCCTTTATGTAGTCCTGTAAGCTCACATATTGCTTTAGAGGCACATTCCAAATGCTTGAAGGGCTTATTAAATTCTGAAAGCTGTAATGCACATACAAGGCTAGGTAAGACATGACAATGCAACGTGATATGAATGCGCAGAGATAACAAGTAGAATAAATTAGGAATGATTGCTAATAGACAACTGGGCTCAGGGATGCATTTGAAAGGAAAGATGGGAGAATGTTCTGAGGGATTCAAGGCAAAAAACATCCTGAGAGAGAAGATGAGATGACAAGAGCTAGAACAGAGCTGCAAGGGAGAGGAGAAACATCTATATACAATTATCTAGGGCCCTTGAACAGAAAAAAACCCAGGGATTTGCATCCTGTCACTTGCAGTAGAAACATCTCTACTTTGGGATTAGCATCAAATAAGATTTCTGTTCTCATTCATGGAAATAAGAAACTGTTCTAACTCGTGGAAAAACTCTTCAGCAACTTTTGCTTTGCCTCGATTAGTGACGCTAGTGATAAACAAGGTTTTTTAAATTAGCTTTTAAGATTCTGCTTTGCTTAATCATACATTTTGACTGGAATCCGATATACTAAAGGATGCTCTGAAGGGACAGTAAGAGGTTGAAGGACTCTTAGAATTTCATCAATTAAAAATCAAAACCTCCACAAGTGGTCTGGTTACCAACCAGATCGTCTGCTGCACGCTCCACTCACAGGCTGCCATATAAAGATGGGGACTCGGTACAGTTCACAGTATGACTCAGCAGCAGTTCTGAACTGGAGGGAACTCAGCCACTGAGCTTCTGTGCCCAGGAGCTACCAGGTGAGCCTCAGGGGAAGTAACATCTCTGACACCAGCACTGGGAGTGCAGTATTTTGCATTATTGTCTCTACTGGTTGCCTGGCAGCAGCTGTTTCATCATTCACTGGATGTAAAAAACCACCCTGATTCTTGGGTTAATCCAAATTAAACTGATGGTGACTGGCTTTTGGGTGAGGGTCACTTTGGGTTCTTAGATTCACTTATCCTGCAGGTTTCACATTATCCCTAAGTCATTGCGAACTGCTGTCTAATTACTGACACAGTAGCAACAAGAGACCCATCATAAGACCCAGAAATAAATTCTGAGACAGAGCACACAATGCCTCAAAATAGTATAGCTACAGGCGAGACTTGATTTTCTTATGGGAGTAGTACTTTCAAACTCCTGGTTTATTAGCAAATGTATGCTAATAATTTGATATTTAGTAGAGAAATACATAATTAAGTAAGGCTGGAGATAGCCTATTCCTTCAAAACCAGGAGAAAATTAATACATAATATTGGGTTATACTGATCTGGGCATGGGAGGGGTGAGTAAGGTATGCATGACAGTGCAGTGTCCCAGTCACACAGTCAGTAGTAGAACACCAGCCAGCAGTGCTAATGGTGGGCTCGCTGTCCCCTTCACCTCTCCAATAAATCCACATGGCATTCCTACATCCAGTGGTATGTGATGCAGCCACAGTTAGCCATCTAACTGAACTTAAAGATTAGAAGGCTGATCGCCCTTGGAAGACGCAATCAACAACCACAAGGTTATTTGTTGCGGAGAAAAAATAAAGAGATCGATGACCTGTCTTAAAATGAAGGCCACAACGTCTGTTGATTCCCAGTAGCTGGCATGGAAGAGATGCGGCAGGGCCACAGTTGGAAAGGCTGTCAGCACATCTGGACAATACAAGGCATAATCTATTCGTTTCGTTCCCCACCACTTTGCAGTAACTACAAAAAACCCAAACAAAATAGCATCACATTTCTATAGGATATCTTCTTAATTTAGAGTCTGTTAAAGGAATCTGTATCAAACACGAAAGCAGTGTTTTCACTGACTGCATCATCACTTAAATGTCTGCAGTCTAAACAGTTCTACTGGGTCCAAGTTTTAGGAAGCAGAAATCACCTCAGCATGATTCCCATCGCTTCCCGGTCCATGGAAAATGTACAGTGAAAGACTAGTATTTTCATGACCATATTATAGAGTAAGAATGGCAAATTCCCAAATAGTGAACAGAATATTGATATATGACTACGGTCTGTAACAGGACAATAGAATGATTTATAGCACTTTTAATTATGGGTAGCGAATCTTATCTATCTGTATTTCTTCATGCCTGGAACATGCTTCTAAACCCCCATTAGTATGAAGCCCTTAATGACTATTTATAAGTGGCACCTTAATATAAAACTGTGACTTCCCTTCTATTACTTTATCTACTTAATTACAAACAGAAGAGGAAGCTAAATTGTGTTATTTAAAATTGCAGCAACTTAGGCTGTTCTCATTCTCCCCAAATTTCCAAACAGGTAATTTTCCTTTTCATAATAAACTTTTCCACAGAAAGGATGAGGAGGGAAGTGTTGTTGCTATATCAGACCGCTCATGGCACCAGGCTTCACTCACTGTTGGTGAGGTATGCTGATGGCAAGCTTTCTGTTGACCCTGAGTTTTCACTGTTTGTGCTGGCCAAGCTCAACTTTCTTGTTTGTCCTTGTGGTTGATCAGATGTGTTTGGAGATCCAGGTCTCTCCTGAGAGAAGGGTATGTTCAAAGAGCTGTTCTCAAGGAAGAGAGCACTGTGGCTGTGGATAGCATCACCTGCAGAAATTAAAATAATAAAAAAAAAAAAAAAAGAAAACAACGGGATGAACAACATGGCTTTGAAAGTAGTGTGTGTGTATTTTTTAATTTATTTTTTTAAATACAGCGCTAATGAGCATTTTCCTGAATCATATCAGATTTAATGAGCATGGATGAAACTCCTTCCGAATGAGGAGGACAGCACGAGACAGCATGACTAAATGGGGAAAGCACATCCTACTGCCATCAAAATGTAATGGCAGCTGGGTGCTTTTGGCCAAGGTCTTCCAAACTGGGTAGTGATGTTGGGAGGCTATTTTACTTCACACTCAACCCTATGCATTTTAAAGTCATTCTAGGAGCAGAGCTACACAGCTCTGAGAGTCTGTGACACTTCTCTTGTCCTCCTCCTTATACGAGCAAAACAACTTTAGAAAGAGAGCCTTCAGCAAGGCCATCTACTGGTTTGCATGTTCCCAAATGGAACAGAACTCTCATTTACTCATGCCACTGACAGATGAGCTATGGGCCATGGGTAACACCTCTACTTAATGAAACAAAACACAGCCTTCCTCCTGAGGTGTTCTGAAACATGTAAGAACAGACGTGCATTTAAATAAAAGCATTAGTGATAATTTTGCTTGAAGCAGCCTGCACATCCCTCCTGTACCTAGGAAAGGCAGAACCTCAACTGCGAGACAGGATATACAACGAAGTGCATATCAAAAGCAGCTGACTCCTCAGTGCTGTTTTTCAGAGGACAAACCTCTTGGAGAGATTAAAACAGTGAACAAAAGAAAAAGGAGAGCCAGTTCAATGCACATAATACAAAAGAAAGCAGACGGCCCCTGATGATGTATTGCTCTATTTCTGAGCATATTTGAGTCTCATTCAGACAAATTACTGTAATCACGCTGTGCTCATCTTTCACATGGTCTTGGGTTGGGGACTATGTCATATGATTCTTTATGTAGTGGAGGCCTGGAATAAGTTTCTCTTCAACTTTTCAAGTCTTACCAACTCTCAATGCAATGAATACCTCAATGGTGCATACAGGAGAACACAACAACAAGTTGCTGCTTTCAAGGACACCATTCCTTAAAAAAAATAAACTGGAATCATAAGTGTGTATACATTATCAGAAATGGTAAAACTTGTCACCATTAAATGAAAACGAATAGCAGCATAGCTCCCTACAATCTCCTCCCTTCCAAAAAGCAGGCATGGCTACAAAGATTCTGGCTTGTTTTGACATAAGCCTGAATATCTCAACTGCATGAAACAACACAAGGAGCTGCCCTGCAACTGAATCAGAGAAACAATTAAGTTCTAACATTTTGTGATGGGTATGTAGTTTGGACAGAATATGTTCAATTGTAGTTTCCATGGGAACATGTGCTTCGAGTTTTCATTAAAAAAGCTGCAATGTACTCTTTTTCAAAGGAATCTTGTTGATGCCATACAGTAGGGAAAGCTATGTGTGTCTATAGAAAAACTCGATGGAGGTGAAAAGAAGGATAATTTTATTACTTCCCTTGTCTCAGGCAAAGTATACAGACTCGAACTCAGACAACTGAGAAGAAAACACAATGCTGCTTTCTTATTACTTACCTCACAAAATGAGGAAGTATTATACACTCTTTGTAGTGAAAGAAGCAGCACAAAGAAGTAAAAAGTCTGATTCTATGTCATACTAAATACTGAACAGCAAGGCACCTGGGCCTTCTGACAACAAAGCCCAAATCACGTGACCTAAAATATCACAGCACATCACTTAACTGAAGAGAGTAGCAGAATCCACAGACATAAGCAGTAAGGAATAAGGAACAGGGTGGTGCCAAATTGCACCTCAGTAGGGGTGTCTCTGAACCAGAACCCTGATCCAAACATCAACCAACAGGAAATTCCACAGAAGAGGGTGCAATGAATCCCATGAGAACTATATCTCCACGAAGTGCTCGAGTGGCAGTGTTCTGATGCATACTCTCTGCTTCCCCTTCCAAAAGATTTACTGAAATTAAAAAGATTGTGCTTTTAAAATAAATTTTCTGCTTCTGAATTGTTGTTGCTCTGCTGAAACAGTTGTAAAGTGAGCCTCATCTAATCCTTTCTTCCCCATTATGATTTTGTAACAGTTTTGGTTTTTCATTCCCACTAAAATGGAGATGGAGAGAGAAGTAAAAATAGTAACNGGGCAGCCTGCCTTCATCTCTGTAGGTCAGGTCTTTGTTGAATTGTAAAGGAGGACAGAGAGTACTGGATAGAGACTAATAAAGTACATGTAATACTATTTTTTTCTAAAAACCCCGTGCTCAACTTTAGACTAGGACAGTCTACTTGCATAATTCTTCTATTTAAATAGCTGAAATGGATACTTCCAACCCAAAACAACCCTTCTCGTGGCTCTGAGGGTCAGTAAAGGTTCTTATCATTTAACTGACTAATCTAAATTTACTATCATGCTTGATAAGAAATAAAGGCAGATTGTTTTACAGGGTCTCATCTTGGATACTTATGACAGTTACAGCCAATAAAAAGAGGCAAAGCAACTTCCTCAAGGCCACACAGTAACCATCTCCAGAGAAAATTAACAATACTTTATTTTATGCTTACACCGTTCAAGAAGTACTGTGCTTTTAGACCTTAATTTCTGTCTATCCATAATGAAGCAGACCAGTTGGATCAGCCACAGTCTGCACTGGCACTCCTGCACATTCCCTATAAATAAAACTTTGCAATAAAAAAATTTTGCAATTATTTCAGTTGTGCTGCAAAGTAAACTGTGAGGTAGAAGCTCAAACAATAAAGAGGATTATTATTATCTACATTCTGCTATGTCAAATGTCTAAAAAGCAGGACAGGTTGAAACCACGTATTTTGAATTAATACACAACAACCATATTTGTAACCCCCCAAGCAGATAAAATGCATCATGTCATAAGCAGCAAAGCAAAAAAAGGAATTAAATCCCACATGTTATTAAGTGTCAAAAGACATGACTGGTGGTAGATCACAGACCCGTCACAAAGCTAAGGCTCACTTATAATAGCTACAAAAGCACTTTGATTATGAAATGTCAAGTAGGCAGAAGCTAAGAAAGCTACTGTTTAATGAAAGATCAAGGCAGCGTGGCTTTCTCTGGGCTGTGACATAACCTGAACTTTGTACCTTGCCCTTATAGTAAAAAAACCCCACTAATTATTAAATCACTTTTGTCTGAACCATTATCTACTGTTTTGTCTTCTGTCAGCAATAACCACAGATGAAAGAGTTATGAAGATAAATGTTTTCTCCACCTGCTCTGTATGTCTGGCAGTGATTTTCATGCAGTTTCTTCTGCTTTCACTTGGCTGTATATCACAGCAACATGAGGTAAATATCCCCTTAAGAGGTGACTTCTGGAAAAGTGGGATGCCTTATGTGATTATTTCCATTCTATCTTCGACCTATGCACTGGATAGATAGCTCAGATATTAAACTTTCTCTTTGCTAATTTTTCCTTCTGTTTGCATATAATGTGCTGACTCTCCTATACATTCAGAAAACTCAATTTACATCATGTCTCAAATAATTTTATTTTATTAAGCTATTTTATCACTAGCCTAATAATGTCACCACATCCACATTAGGAATTTTATCAACAGAAGATACAGTTGCAACTGGCCAAGTAATTGGCAAAAAGAGAAATAATTCTCTGGGCTAGTTGAGTCTCTGTGATTGCCAAAATCAAGCCTGGTAAGAGTAAGCTTTCATCATTATTAAGCTCTTATCAATCCATCACACACACCAACAATACCACATTACTGCAAACTGAATGACCCTGGGGGCAGTGATAAGTATTGATGCCTGCTGGATGCAAAAGGCAATTGTCGAGATAAACATGTGCCCTCCTCTTTAAGTCATGCCATTTAATTCTTAGATGTTTCCTGAATCTCAGTGGAAAAAGTAAATTTGATAAACTAAAAGCTTCAAGATAAATCCTATATGCAGAGCAGCTGGCTCCAACAGCTTCATATGATTGGCAAGAACTGCAAGACAGATACAGAACCCCCCCACACACTTTTCGTCATGTTCTCCATGGATTATCGCTGAACCGTTCCTATGAATCGTATGATGAATGGTGAAATTCTCTTCTAGTAATGAAGTTTTTTCATGCGGCTTCCAGATCATAATTTTTTTCCACAGAGGCACCTATCAGGAATGTCAGGCAGACAACAGAATCATTCTTATTTTAATCATCAGTTCTTATGAGAAAAGCAACAGGGAATGAGATTGTTTAATGACATGAAAGATTATCAGAAAAGGCTGGTTTGGGCAGTGCATAATAACCAGAGTTTGGTGTAACTAGGGCTCATCATAACTGATTAGTAAACTACCATTACAGTTGACACCATGAAGGCCCTCATTTTAAGAAACACTTTCACAAGCCCAGGTATCAGAGAAAGGAAAAAAAAAACTTCACAGTCACTGGAATTACTGCTTTGTGAATGAATAACCTTAAATTCCAAAAGTATCCCAAAGCACTTACACTTCAATGAGAGTATTCCACGTTAATTGAAATATAACACAGTGAAGGTGTAAAGTACAGCAATGATTTAACTCTGCAGAGAGATTTAAATACAAAACCGTACCATGGAACATATGCTGGTCAGTAGCACTCAGGTAACAGACAGGCTTTCCAGATTTACATGCTCTGTAGGGGAATCTTCTGACCCAGTGCCTTAGATGAACTCCAGAAAAATGCCAGTTGTTCCCAAATCACTTATAAAGTCTCTGCTTCAAGAATCACTGTATCTGAAGGGTTTGCTTTAACACAACAAAGCTGGTAAAAAGTACCAACGAAAGATTTTCAATTTGAAAAGCAGCCTAAGGGAACTATTCTTCTTAGGACAATTATTTAAAGGAGGGTTCAGCTCTTCAAGGTAGCCTTAGATATGTCTCAGTGACAGAATCAGTGCCTAACTAACCAGCAGGATTTCCAAGCACGCAGTCAGGCTTTAAAATAACTCAGAATGCAAAGCAGGGTATGTATTTCCATTGAAAGAAAACTCAGACATCAGGGTGAGGAGAGAGCCCATGTTCCCTAGTTTGGACTGTCCCTCACCTTAGCTATCCTTAAGTCAGTTCCTGAGGAACTGCCAGATCTTCATATGCTTCAGTGAAGCCAACAACTAGAAACTAACCTTCTGCAACTCAAGATCAACTGTTGCTTTTCAAACATTGATTTAATCAGATTCAAACTAATTTGCATCCAATGTACATCATATTTGAGCAGATAAAACAAAGGAGTTACGTGTATCCTACTGTACAGAACAGGTTCCCAATGATAGGATTCTTCTAGCTCCAACAAATAGAAAACTGCCATTTTACTGTATTAGCCTCCAACCCTAAACTCTGAATCCTGAAAAGCCTTTTGAAATACCCTGCTGAGGCTTGAATTAACATCTGAATCTGTAGCAAAAAGAATAAATTTAAAGTACATGCATGTAAAGATACACACTGATCAATTCCTTTTTTTCATATTATGACAAATCAAGATATTTCGCACCTATATGATTTTATCTATGAAGTCAAAACAGCACAATTCCTTCTACTAGCACCTTGCTCATCCACATTTTCCTCTTTCCTCCCCACAAATCAGCCTATTTCTGTTTTTTCCTGGATTCAAACATTTATTACCCAGCATAACTATTGTTTAGTAGCCTACCTAGGAAAAGAGCAATCAAAAGACAATTTGCCTAGTGCTCTAATTTGGCCTAGTAATATCCGCAATAAACCAATGACAAGGGACCACGAGAAACAATATGTGAAGATCTAGGCAAAGGTCAACTAACTGTAAAAATAAATTGTTTAAAATGATAAATTGTTTAAAATTATAATCAAAGACATGGAATTTTGCAAGTGACACTTCAACTAAAGTGGTATCACCTTCCAACCCCTCATTAACACAACAAGTATCACAAAGCTCATACGTAAAAAGCATTTTTTTTCTTGGTATTGTTTGGTTCCACGCTTGCTAAATATGTCTGTGCCATTCGGTCCCAGATGACTTGTTTTTAGCATGTTAGCACATTGGTATTTCAAATCCTCTTGAGCTGTGTAAGGAGAGAATGCTTAAGAGAACAACAGGTAAGGAGAGCTATGAAAACAGGCACTGTACCTAACTGGTGAGATCTTCCATCCCCAAGTGGGTATCTCTGGTACCGTGGGACACTGAATGGAGGCAGGAGATGGAATCTTTTCTCCAGCAATGGTTCAAGTCTGCAGGCAGAGGGGTCAGCAGAGTGAAAGAAACTGTACACTTGGCTGCAAGCTGGGCGGACCTGGCATACTTGGATGAGAAGAAGACAGAGAAAGAGAGTTTAGTATTGCCCCTTTATAATTTTCAAAGAGTCTATACAGAAACATGGTTAATATGATCTTCTGCAAACTCCAGACCAGCACGCATCTGGTCATAAGAAATTTAACTAAACTGTTTGCTCTTTTGTATGTAAAGAACACTTCACTGCGAAGCAGTTTACAGAGACACCACAACCTGAGACGCAGGCATGCAGCAGTCGTGAAGACCAGCCAGGGAAATATCGTCTCAAAAGAAGTTTAAAAATCTTGGAAATGTGTTATTAAGCATTACAACTATAATGCTCAGCACTTCAAATATTTACCAGCAAAATGGTTTGATGGGCCTGTTACGTCCCGAGGACTTAAATCTAGGTGACAGCAGGAGCAGGTAAGTGACAGAAAGCACAGCAGTTTCTGAAGTCACCTTATGGAAGCTGAGGTACAGAAATGAGGTTGGTCATACTATAACAGCAAATCAATGTTCATTATTCTTGCTGAAGGTGTGCAGCTCCTGAGGTTTTCAGGCTGCAACTGTAAATACAAACCTGAAAATCATTTCCTCAGCTAATAAGGCATTCTTTTGACTAAATACACAGCACCGAAGCATAACTTATACTCAGATGGGTGATCACACAAGACTGCTAAGGTCTGTAAAACAGTTGGTGTAGTCACTTCTCACCACACCACAATTCAATCACACTGAATCTTGCCAGCGCGAGCAAATCAACTCATCATAGACTCATTAAACTTAGTACAGTTTGTATAGCACTGCATTACATGTTAAAACCGTCAGTTTATTAACTACAAGAGTAAAGGAATGACTAAAGTATTCATAAAATATGTTTGGGAATATTATGTCTGCTCCCCAGGAACTCCACGCAAACAAGACATGTTTTCAAACCTGCTGTCTTATACAATCGACTCTAAATGTTCTTTTGATAGAATTACTATTTCCTTGCAGTGATAACAAAAACCTGGTAACATGCAAGATGTTTTTCCTTAGAAGACATGTTTAGTACAGCATTGTGCACATGCACAAGCCAAACACATGCTTAACTGGAAACCATGAAGAAAGACGTTAAGAGTTTAATATAAGGTGTCACGGAATATTAGATCTAATGGCGTCTATCTTAAGCGACACCTCTCACCAGAGACCCATCACGGAATTAAAAAAAAAAAATCAAAAAACACACTACTTAGGTTCTTTCTCATGTTTATGAGCAACAGTCAAGGTATTTGTACGTAAGCAAATCTACAGTGAGAAAATTTGATCCTGTACATCTTCCTCTGCTGCAGTCACAGACAGTCACTAAGAGCTGCATCAGAAAACACTACAGTCTTACAGATTTTCTCAAGTGCTTTTCATGTTGCTGGAAGGACTCTTCTGGCGCTTGCTGCTATTAATAGGGACAAATCTTGAAAGAGACTATGTCAATGTTACCAAGTCCTAAGCTTAAAAAATTGATACTGAGTTGTAATAGTAGCATTGCCATAAACAGGTCAGAACAATGCTTTGTTTTGTTCTGTTATATAGGAATGTTTGTTCTATAAAGGCTACAGCACAGGCACACAATGTTTTTTCCTCAAACTGGTAAGACAATTAACCTTTTATTGATCATAGTAAAAACCTTCTCAAGATACTTCAACATTGAGGCTCCAGTTCAGGAAAACATTAATTCTAAAGATCAGGCACATATTTACATATCTTTTTGAACAGGGTCAGAAGCAGGACTCTCTCAAAAGATAAAAGTTCAGTTGCTCAGAAAAGGACTAGAATGGGCTCATGAACAGCTAGGACACAATGCAAGACCCTGAGGAATTTGTGACGTGGGAAAGAAAGAAGTTCCTCTAATTTGATATTCTACCCGCTTCTCCAAATAATCCTGCTGGTAGAGTGCCAAATCACACTCAGCCCCGGGTAGCTGTTGAAATACAGTATTGTCAGATACTCAAAATGCATTAAACCTCAGAAGCCACATGTCTACCCAGCCCACATCGGTACAGGCAGGCACCTTGTCAGCTCTGGTTAAACCTATAATGCAGGGAGAATGGCACAGCCGTTCAGAGAGCAGCTAAAAGCAATCCAATGGCAACAGATGAAGACTAGACTGCTCCTCACACGGTGTCAGAAGTTCACTGCCTAAGGTAGATGTGATGAATCACATCCATGGGGCCACTTTATTGCATGTGCTCTGTGCTAAACTGTCTAGGAGACTTATCTTCATGTCATGAAGATGTCAATACCCATAGCCTCTCAAGAAATGCTCTGGGGCAAATATTCCAACAAGACTATACCTATATATGATCCATCCTGCCAAACCACAAACTTCTTTCTTTTTTGGATATGCACTGTGCACTATCAAGTACCCTTTTTTCTTAACATATTCTCCCAAGTGGGGTACGAAATGTGCCCATTGGTTTATTGCACTATGAAAACTGAGTAAATTCTCCCACGTATTCCAGTTAATTGCATCACAAGAGAAGCAGAAGGGAAACACCAGCAAGACTGCAAAGATCCAAGACTACTTTTGACGACTTTCTTCAAGCTCTATTTTGTTCTTAGTATTTGGCAGAAAAAATGGAAACAGGTCACCTGTGCAAGGAGCATTTAAGCACAGCAGAAATTAATTCTTTGTAAGGAAAGCATAATTCTCTTGCACAAATGTGTGAAATAAATTCTGTGAGGTAAAGCATTGCACTGCATTATAATTAAAACTGTATTTTGCCAAGCCTAAAACTTTGATGTATGTATTTAGGGGTCTAGTGCTTATAAAGTAGAGCAGTAAACTCTTATTATATTATCCTACAAAACCAGAGCTTCCTTCACTGGTGGGTACTATATTGGTTTATTCTTTCTTTCTTGTCATGCTTCATATTAACTGTCAGAGCCAAACATAAAGGAAGTGCCTAATGTAATTAAATGAGTTGCCTAATTGCACCTTCTAATAACTTCTTGTACAGGCACTTTTTCTGTATACGTCTGCCTTGTGTATATGCACAGAAGGCAGAGACAAAGAAAGCCAGGAATGCACACAGCAGTGTTATCAAATTGTCAGCATAGGGCAAATTATGATATTCAGTGGCAACAAGAAGGCATGTCCTCTGAGGTATCAGCTGTTTTCATGCCCCTCTTCCAACCTGGCAAAGGAATATTGCACATCATGTTCCAAAGGAGATTACTTCCTACTACTGTGGCATTTAGCAGCATTAATTCCCAATCTGATCATTGAGAGCAAGTGCAAAACACCCTACCATTACAACCATCCTAAGGTAGAACAGTGCCGCTTTGTGGATGCAACTGAATGCTCATTATATATTTGGAATTCTAAAAATCATTGACATTTTCATAGGGTAGCAAGCCTCTTCCAAGGATGATCAGCACACAGAGAGTGGAAGAATCTGGCAGAGACACACAAACGATCAGTACTTTAGAAAATAAGAACTGAGACTAGACAGTGGGAGGACCACAGAAGAGAGTGCTAGAAGGTAACCAGAGCTGTCAAGGAAGCACTAAGGGACCAACAGAATATTCGACAGAAGAGAATTAAAAGACATTTGGCAAGGAAATAAAAATTGGAATGAAGATTTGGTTTTAGCCACACTCTTTTTAGTGTAAAGATAAATAAATATTCAGGAAGTAAGACACAACAAAATGCATCTGTTCTGCAGACAGAACAGGCAAACCTCTGGATATAATTTTCTTCTATTTTAAAAACTGGCTCTAACAAAACAAATAAATAAAAACATCCTGAATTTTATTTCTCACATTTCCAGGTAGCTTTCTACCTTTCATTCCAGTAAAAAGGGCACCTGACTCTTCTCACCTAACTTCCAACTGTCTGCATGATAGGTTTCAATTTGTCTGTTTCCCTCTCAACTGCACCATAATTATGACTTTAAAATGGGATTCTCTTACCAGATGTACCTCTAAAGACTAATTATGCTTCAAGTAGCCTCAGCTCAACTTGGAACGTGTTTGAAATGCCAGTCAGTTGAGCTACTCTCAAAGCATGCTCCCTGCAGGGTACCAGAGGGAGGATGGAAGTGAGAGCTAATTTGAAGAAAATAGTTTAAAATATTAGTGATTAATGTGAAATTTTCCTGTTAGAGTGTCTGGAGGGTACCAGAGCTGAGACTGGGGAAAGGAGGACTATTGGCTAGAGAGTTTAGAAACACACACTCCCAGTCCAGTAAAGTATTTAAGTGTTGAAATTTGCCATCCATCTCTACCTAATCCAAATTCTTTATAGTCATCTCATTCACTAAAATCCAGTGTAAATTTAAATATAGATGAGAAGGAAACTTTGACCTGTGCACAGAGCTGCCACCAAAATACTATAGAAGACCTCAGAAGTTGCATTTGCTTTTTGCTTTCCAGTATCTAAAGGTAAGAATGTAATTGTACGGTACATCATTTTATTCCAAACTGGTAACAGAAACACTTGCTGTGCAGCAGAGCTTGCTTTAGATTCCTGTAGCAAGTGGAAAACTGTGGAATAGACACATTTTATCTTGCCCCAATCTTACCAGTTTCACTTTCCATAAGCCATGTCTCAGACACCTTGCTAAAGGAAGCTATCAGAACTTAAAGACTTTGCGTTTTCTCTTCTCTGATACATTCTCATCAATAAATGGCAAGCGCATACAATAACCAGAGTTGTGGCAACCTTCAGAAACTCCCTTCTTACCAGTCAGGGCAAAGCTGTCTTTTTTCTTCTCTTGCCTTGCAGCCTTCCCCAGTAACACAGGTGAGTTTCAAGTTCAAAACAGCATTATGGGCTCATACAAAACATAGTCGAAATATGGTAAGTCACTTTGTTGTTAAAATTACCACTAGAGACAAATCCCAGTAGCCTCATTTTTACTTTGTCCATGCTTTGCCTGGGTATCAGACAGGGAAAGGTTGTGATAAACTCACTGTCCCAGTGATCTTACTTCAAAATAGAAGGTTTCAGGAAGGCAGCTCTCATCTCTGTGAATCCAGTTACTTCTAAAGGGCACGTTTGTATGGACAACAATGAGTTTTAAACATTAACTGTCTCATTTTTGAACACACAGATGCCTTCACATGCAGCACAGCATTCAAGGGAAGACTTTCAGATTGCACAGAGAATTAGACACAAAAACTGTATCACCTCAGAGCAATCCCTCTTGCAAAACGCCACAACTCCATTAAATTTTCATGTATTTTCAATACATGCATACCTTCCCTTGAAGTGAAATGTGAATTTTATCTGTGCTCATCAGGACTGACTGATGAGAGGGCTTACCACACACAGGCAACTGCTGACAGCCACCACTGGCTACACACGGAAAGGTGTGTCAATGTCTGCCACTGAGGTACTCTCATACCAAACACTGCCAGTATTTTCTTCTTACTGTGCAGTAACTGGCATCTGCTAATCAGCATTTGTCCTCAAAGACTCTAAAAAGGTATCTAATGAAACAGATGCATGCTCTGTTTCATGTGTGATTCCAGAGTAAATGTGTCCATTCCGATTCATTAAATGGAAACATCTTGCAAAAATAGGAATTCTAGCTCAAAGAATTTGAATCCATGCATGCAAATTAATACTGATAGATTTTCCCCCACAAAGTCCTAGCAAAAAAAAAAAAAAAACCAAAACCAAAAAAAACCCACCCAAACAGAAAAAACCCCACCACCTTCAGAGGGAAGTGTTGCTAATCTTGTAAAGGAATCCTTAAGACAGAAAAATAAATTGCAGTGCAGTTTTCAGAGCCAGCCATCACCTATGTAATTTTGTTCATTACCCTGACAGCTTTCACAGAAGCAAAAAGCCTTAGTTTGTGGGGAAATATATATGAATTCCCATTCTCTTCAGCTGAGCTTTTTTGTTGTTTGTTTGTTTTTTTATTTGAACAAAACTGTGTACTGCAAATATGAGGAGTGAAATGCAAATTTAATTATGCTGTCTTGTAAGTCCATGGAACTTGCTAAAAAAAAGAAACATCTTACCAGATTTCTAAAGGCTCTGAAAGACATGGGTTTCGTCATTTTTTTTTAATTATGGCAGGTAAATATAATTTTCAGTTATATTACATTCCACTTTTTCCCCTGCAATTAAATGTGACTTTGAAAGCTCAGTGAAATGACATTGCTCAAAAGTCTATAAATTGAGAAGAAAAAAATTGGGAGTCCTGAATTGTTGCCTCTTCTCACTACTGCAAGTGATTTTTCTCCCTCACCTGATAAATGAACATATAATTTCCTATGAAATGCTGTGCTATTCAAACCTTATACAATGTAAAGAGGCAAAACACACACTCAATTCTGAAAAGTAAAGTAAGCTCATACTTTAACTGAAAAACTGAAAAAAATCCAACTGTGTTTAGAAATGAAACATTATGTGTTTGTATGCGTCTGATCACTAGGCTCTGTTACTGGGGAGGAAAAAATAGCTCACAACCAACACACCGGGGCCAAATTTACCCATAAAGTCAGACATGAACAAGATGCAATGCTAAACCAATTACAGATGTTATTTTTAGTATCTTTTTCAAGGACCAATCCTTGGTGAGGTGTAAGCTTCATGTTGTATGACATGGAGTAACGATTAACAGCAGGGTAAAAGACACACTACTGTAAATGGGTGAGCAGTGACACCCCCAGCACAATCCTCATCACCTCAGGACCTACGTACACTAACACTCCCGCCTTTTAAAGGAAGAAACTTACCTCACTCCCCAGTCTTTAACTAGTCTTTTTTATTTACCTCCTTTTTTATTTACCTTTAAAGGAGGTAAATTGAGCAGCCTGTATTCTAACACCAGAAAGAGCTTACCATCCAGGCCAGGCAGAACAGTACTCCTCATGGCCAGCACCAAACCAAGCGGCGATCCAAAGAGGAAGAAATCAGACACCTCGAATTCAAATCGGCCCAGGTTTACTTCTGAGAGACTGGAATTCACAGGAGGAAAGTCTGCACCATCTTTCAACACACTTGAGTGGATGCTGAGCAAAGAAAATGCACCGATTCAACAATAATGAAGAGGGCATCCAGAGAAAAAAATCCATTCCCCAAACAGGCTGCTTAGAAAGCTGTAGCATCTGTACCTAGACCCAAGCAACATGCCTTAAACTGTAGATAAATATTGCAAGTATAGCAGCCACTTATCACGATTTCCAATGCGGCTGTTCAGTAAATTTACTACCTTCAACATGCAAGAGTTTTCTATAGTTATTCTACGGAATACTTATTGGTAAGTTATGCAAGGACTCTGAAGATTGAAGTTTACCTCCCCTCCCCTTTCAGCAGTACAGATGTATGTAAGCTTATTCTGAAACTTCTGCTACAAATTCTAACCTACTTAAGTTGTATAAGGACAATAGTATTAAAAGGTGCCAGTCATAAAGTATGTTACATGGGTACATAAAAAGCGTTGTTCTAATCCATTCCCTGAGCTATGAACTAGAATTTCACTACTTTTCAACTCTTTGTTACAGGTTAAAATTAGTGATGCTTATAGACAGTTTTTAATCTTTTAAGTGATTTTAACACTTTCATTTACTTTGTATGCCATATATGCACAAGGTACATACAGATCACCTGTTCCTCATGGACAGAGAAAAGGCTCGCCCCTCATTTAGTTCTGCTGGAGATGAAATTACTCCATTCAGAAGCAGGAAAGTAGCATATACACCTGCTGTCCAGACACGAGACTGAGCAGAACATGCCTCCAGAGCACGCAGAGCCTGACTGAGAGATGCTGACTGTGCTGACTTCAACCACAGCTGTAACTGAAACTCTCATGAGTTATCTGCACATTACACTCTGCATCAGCAGCAAGCATGGATCAGAATCCAGAAATCCTGAAGACTGGTCCCAAATCAGGCCAAGACACCGGGCCTCTCTTTCAATCTGAGAACATAGTGACATTCTCAATTTATAGCCTGATGTTATTAATTGAAATTCTGGGGACCAAGCTTAGGGCCCCTTTAGGGTAGAAATGAAGAAAGCCAAGAATTAAATCCATCATCGGCACAGCAGTTAGAAGTTACCTCTCTACACCCAAAGCACTCGGACAAAAAGCACAAGCTGACACACTGAAACACAGTCACAGTGTGTAGGACAAGGACATTTCTGTATGAAAGAGCAACCTTTGTAACGTAATTACACACATTGACACACCACCTCTAAATTGCAGTAAACGAGCTCATGGGGAAAAAGTTCTTAATGATCTTACGCAATTCCCACAGACAGGAAATGAAAGGTTTGGGATCTCTCTCTATGTACAGGGTGGGTCAGAGGATGACATGGTTTGGTTTGATTTGTGTTTTTTTCTCCACCCTCTTTACTTTAGCAAGGAAATTTTTCTGCCATCTATCTGCCAATCTGCCATTCTGTCATCATTTTGTCCAACTATTCCTCAATAACTTAGCAACAACCTAAAGTTTGAGAAGTCCAAAATGTGGAAGGAAGATAATACTTCTCTATCTGCTTATTTAAGTACAGCTGCATGTAAAGCTTTCAGTTTAAAATCACAGATACACAGGAAATGAAAAAAAGCTTGGAAGAAAACTGTTATCTTTGTCTTTTAATTATCCTTTCCCCCAAGTCTGAAGCGCTTTATACAAGCCAATGCTGTGCTTTAAACATAACACAGTACTCCTGTACAAGAACCTAAAAGTGACTGACCAAAAAAATCTTCATGTTTTCAGTCATAGACAAGTGAAAACCAACCAACCTGCCTCAGAGGGAAGACTCTTTACAACATATCAATATCCAGAAAACCCAATGGTTTGAAAATAAAGCAGAAGAGTTAACAAAAGCAAAGCAAAGTACAGTCAAAGCAGGAAAAGAAAATTACCTTAAACTACTACTAACAAAACTGCCAGATTTGAAGTAAAGCACAGTAGTAAGTCTGCACTACACTCAACTGTAGCAGAACTGAAAATTCAACACACAATAAGACTTCTCCTTCTGCATCACTCCCAATGAAATAAAGGAAATAAGATGATGGATAGAGGGGGAAAAAAAAGCATACAAAGAATTCAGATAAGTAAAAAACCAAACAGCTTAGCACAGGCAGAAACAATGAGACAAAGGGAATCCTTATCTTCTCATCAAATCTGTGTTTTCAAGGTTTCTTAGGATCCAGGAAAGCTAATTAACTCTCCTCCCCCAACCTCCTCCTCATTTAAGCCAAATGTTTATGCAGGGTTTTTTTTGTTTTAAAGCTGATCTGAACAGCTCATAGACCAATGGGAGCACCTAAAGCAATTACCTCACTCTTTACCAAATAACAGAAAACCTGTAAGAAGGATCTTTAGAAAGAGAAATGTATCAGAAATTTAGAATTATAAAGCACTGCTCCATCTTGATTTGTGTGGGCTGCACCGAAGCAATGGAACTACTTGCATTCAGTTTTGTGTATTCAAAATTGTCAAAACTGAATAAAGATTAAATAAAAACTCTCCACATGTGATTAAGTTCATACTAGACCCACTATATCTATGGTTTTCTTTGAGGGGCATACAGGGACTTTAAGCAAACCTCCAGAAACACACCACAAACAATAAAAATGATTCTGTTGCTCTGGTGCTGACAGGCTGCATTCAATGGCAAGCCTATTTCTTTTACTCAGTCATCAAACACTAGTTACCTAGACAGGAAAGCATGATGTTGGGTTATAGTATCACAGTCATAGGTGGATGAGTCACTCTGTTTCCTAGGCAACGGCTGCCTTGGCTTCTCATCCTCCATGATTCCCGAGATGTCAATATTGCTTTTGCTCAGGCGTTTGCTGCCACCCAGACTGGAGTCCTCTGCTAAGAGGGGATTATCCTTCAGAGAATGAACAGAGCAAAAGGAAGATTTAGACAGTGACCAAAATACAACAGAGCTTATATGAAATGGCTGCATTTATACATTTGACCTCACTTTATCCAAGAAAGGGTGGAAGGGGTTAGACTTTCTCTCTGCAGAAGATAAGGAAAGAGATGAAGACTAAATTTCCCTATAAGATGTATAGTCTAAAAGCTGGAAGGAGAATCAGGAATTTTAGCGGGGCAGGGAGGAGGAGTGACACAAAAGCTTTATCCCTCGTGACTTCATCATTCTTAGAGAACTATAAATATCATAAGGTAATCAGAAGCGGTCTTACCTGAGCGCACAAAATGCCCATTAAAACATTAATGGTCTTGCTCATCATGTTCCATGGATGCAGGACCTGATTTTTTAAGAATGTGAACTTCTGCGGGATGCAAGAGGAGACCAGTGGTACCATATCTTTAAGGTAC
Organism: Sula dactylatra; assembly: GCA_013389905.1. Classification (NCBI taxonomy): domain Eukaryota; kingdom Metazoa; phylum Chordata; class Aves; order Suliformes; family Sulidae; genus Sula; species Sula dactylatra. The sequence goes on from WEKW01000083.1 coordinate 48,002, forward strand.
CCCTTAAAATAGGAAATAGATTTATTTATTGTTCACTTCCTCCAGCACTTCTGCAGCTTGCACCAGCATCCTCCCTGACATAACCCTATTATCCCTAGACTTTTATTCCTGCATCCATTTCAGTAGCCAATGCAAGCGCTGCTTTTCAAAACAAACGCCACTGAACCCCCCCATTCATGCGTGAGATCATGGTGCAAGAGCCATGCAAGATCTGGTTCTTTCTAACAACTGTGTAATCCAATTCTGTGTAAATCTCCTATTCAGACCAACAAAACAAGACAGTGTGAAAATGCCTGACATCTATTTTTCAAAGATACGAATATCAACATGGCACACTGGGAGAGCAGATACAGTTAAGCCCCTTCTAATTGCATAATTATCGGTTTTCATCCATATTCTACTAACTCTTACAATGCAGTACTAGAATTCATTGGATGATATGATCCAACTAGCATTAGCATCTTAATAACTTGCAGGAGATTAGTTTAGGACCAGCGTGTTCACCATTGTTCCTGTGATGGCACAATGCAAAAACCTAACATGCGTGTAGAAATCTTTCTGCATTTCATAGTAACACAGCAAAATTCACATCATGCCAACTTTCATATGAAAGTTGTGTAAGATTTAGGACCTTGCTTGGCATAATACTAATGCATCTACAGTGCTAAAACTAAGCCTCACTTCTTGTAGTTGCTACTGTTAATGAGCGCAGAGAACTATTTCGCAGGGCCAGGTAGGAGATGAGGGCTCCTGCTGTGTTGGTAGCTGACTGCTGCCACGGTTTTGTGTGCCAAAGTGATGTAAAACCAAAATAAAGTCCCCAGCTAAAATACGTGCTTCCACTGAGTTCAAGCCAGAACCAACTACAGGCCCTACTTGTATTCTTTAATGTAACCAGTAACATTTTTTTCAGCCTGACACTGACTCTTTGTGGCTTGATTTGCTCCGCAGTTTACAACCTTATATTGAAGCTCTGTTATAACATCAGTCCTTTTTAGCAACACTATCTATTCTCCAGAACACCAGGGACCTCTCAAAGCCAAAATTCCTATGACCAAAGCATTCCTGAAAGAGTTTCTTACAGGGTAACTTTTTATAGGTGAATTCTCAAGAACATAAGTGAACAATATTCCTTTACCTGCTCATGTCTCATGATTATCTCAAACTGATTCAGCAAAGGTATTTATTTACCTCTTAGCCTTCACAATGAGTTCCAATCTCTAGCTTGTTCCCAAGCAACAGTGCCATGCAAATGCAATATATTTATGATTTTAAATTGTAACTTGCATGCTACAAATATTCTGCAACCTTTGCCTAAAATTCCAATCTGGTGTTTTTACCATGAATAAATTTATTAGAATGCATAAGAATATTCATGGTGGCACACAACATGGAGGTGAATCCACATACACGTAGCTGAAAGGGAGTTTTAGAGATTGAACCAAAGTCCACGAAATGCACTGGCAAATCCACTGATTTAAATGGGCTGTAGGTCAAGCTCTTAAACATCTACCATCAGTAACTTACGAAAACCATATCAGTGCTGCCAAGGCTCAGAGTTTGATCAAAATCCTGGTGATGTTTTAAGGCTCTCTTCGTTAAAATCACATGGCAGATATGTCAGCATCTTGGCTGCCATCACTTTTTAAAAAGGAATTCCTGTCAATGGATTGAGAAAAATGGGAACCCCTGAAAGTGCCAGAGCAAGAAAACAGATGCAAGGAACTCCACATGATTAAATATTTTTGTTTAGGTCTCTTGATTTCCTGTCGGTCTCAGGAAGAAGGCTGGCTGTTGGAAAGGCATAGAATTGACAGTAATGTAACACCAAATGCTTTTCTTTTAGTCACACACATATTTCTCCGCAGTATTTAAAAACTAGCTTGTGTCACCACAGAACCAGATAAGAAGTCTTTCTAAGACTAAATGGAAGACTAATGGAAGCTAATATCTTCACCCCTGAAAGGTGGCAACAATTCACCTTTGTCCCCTAAGATTCAGGTTCTCCTTGCAGAGGGTGTGTTATTCTCTTGTGTCACAAGACAATCTCAAACAGGTAAAATTTTGCAGGAGTTTGACAGTCTCAGAACAATACTGTGTGGGAAAAGCATCAAGCTCCCTCTTCCGCACTGCTATCATTAAGGTTAACCTAGCATACCTAGCATTTCAGCGGTGTATGTTGGTTTACTGGGCACGACGGTTCTGTCAGAGTCACAGTACAAGGCTAGCTTTTTTTTTTTTCTTTTTTGTTAAACTGTAGAAAAACAACCATCACATAAAGCATGTTAACAGGACATGGCATGCTATTATTGCACTGCAGAAGAAAGCCTTCATTTTCTTTGGTCAAAATCAACACCTTTTAAGCTTGATTTTCTATGCATGAAACTCAGGTCTTCCAAAGCATATATGCCACAGACAGTTCAATAAAGGAAGAAAAAAGTAGTTTTAGAAGGACAAGGGACTAGATCCCTGTGCGATAACCCTAGGGAAGGACACTGGGAAATTGGCTAGGCATTGTACGCGCGAGCAGGATTCAAAGTTGTTCTTTTCCTTGTTGCATGTAACTCTCTCCCCACACTCATTTACATTTTCTCCACCACTGCTCCCTGCACTTTTCTTCTTGGACATAGCATTAAGCCACTGCATTACACTGTTGAAGTGTCATTGGAACACTCTTCTCAATTCGTACCAGCAAACGCCCCAAGTGAAAATAGCCTTTATCATGCTCAGTACTTCTAAGCAACTTGCAAAGAGTGTAAAATCCAACTAGACAAAACAGAGGATATGTGAAAAAGTGCAAGGCATGCAGATGAGGACTGAGGCATGATAGATCAAGAGACTTGGCCAAAGTCATGCAGACAGATTATGGAAAACATGCTAATTGAATCTATTTTTCTAAAGCTACAGAAATAACAAATTCATAGTACAGGTACTTCCCATAACCTCACTCAGTACTGGAGCACATTAGCAGCCCTGTGCATGTGGGGTGAGATTTCATGTCAAGAAAAGATCTTGAAGAACCTAATCTGTTCTCCAGAATTAGGCAGATGAGTTGCAGGAAAATGAAACCAAGACAGCAGCAGTATATGTTCTATGAGATGAACCTTCCCACATTGTTCCACCTATAGTCTTCAACAGCCAAGAGAAACTCCTGGCTTCTGTGACAAGTGACTAATTAGTCTTATTCCCGAGAATAGGGAACCCAGGAACTATAGTTAGTGCCAGTTCTGGAGCTGGGATTTATCCCATGAACAATCTGTTCCTGTGATAGTCCCTTGGGGACTGAACTGGGACCAAATTCATTTTACACGTTACTGAACAGCCATTCAATAGGGAAAGCCTGACAACCATTTCACAGAGACAAAAGGTTATTGGTGAGAAGAACTATCACCGAGAAATTAACTTCTCTAAACCATCTGGGCCTTCCCTGCATCTGGAAGGTGAAAATCACATCAGATGCTAAGCGTATGTAAAATATCTGCAAACTGTGGTGTCATGGTGAAGAGAAACTGTTCAAATTTACAGTAGTCCAATACTTTAAAAAAAAAAAAAAAAAAAGAAGTCTTGTTAAAAAATTCCATATTCAAACCTATTCAAAAAAGCTGGCGAGATTTTAATCTCACTGGTTTGAGCATTTAGGTTCACCTTCATGACACAGTCTTTCTTGTAAACTGCAAAAGAGACTGAGCCAGTTCAGCATTTATATCAGCCAGATCAGGGAGTTAGAAATAGCTCTGAAAAATATACTAAACTACTCAAAAAGACATTATGCAACACATTAGAAGAAGGTTGAGGTGATCAGTATAGAGACTATTTGCTGCATTTTGAACAGTTAAAAAGCTTGTTTTCAATTGCTACGAGCTCTTTCAGCTCCCCCACATGCCACAATTAAAACCTCATCTGCAGTAAAATGGTATCAATAGTGAGATCTGAATCAGTCACCCACAGGTGGCTTTTATTTATCCTTGATCCATGTGAAGCAAATTGTCAACTTTCTCCATTCATCCTAATGAAGAGCATTCTACTTCTAAATTATGAGTATTTTAGCTGTTGCGAGAAAGAGAACCATCTTCCCCTTCCAAGAGACAGCATTCCCAACCAAGGACACTAATTGCTAATGTAAGACTGGGTTTCTGCTTCTGATGATGGACCAAGTTCACTTCATCCTTCTGTCCTTTAATAACCCAGGGGGTGATATGAGGATGACGACAACACCACTGGCTTTCTTTGTTAAGTATTTTGACATTTACAAACGTAACTGATTTTTAAAGAGCAAGAGTTACTAGTCTGGTCTGAGCAGAGTGACATTTGCTCTACTGCAGACTTTTATTCAACGTGCAGGTAGATTTTCAAATACTGCCCTGTACAAGCATGTACACGCAACAATCATCATGATCTCAGTAATCATTCGCATTTCTGCCTATACTGTAGAAGTCACTACCTATTATGGCTAATCCTGACTTGATTATTTAGGGTATATTGGAAACTGAAATACAGAAAACAGACTACAACACACAAACCAACAAATACTCACCTGGGATAGCAGAAGAATGTACCATTCTAATTCCTTATTTACATTGCCTCACTAAATTAACAGGTCCTCTCTCTCCAAAAGGATGTTTCTAGTGCCTAAAACCGTGAACTATTCAGAGAATGTAATGGTCACTGCATCACCAATCTAGCTTATTATTATTGACCACTTGGAAATAAAAAGAGTAAGAAGGGAACTACATAAACCTAATTTACTCTATTTTCATGGTTTATAACCAGAACATAAAATGCAATGGCTGACCTCAGTCTCATCCTTACTTCCAACTAGTTTCATTTCACAAATGCCCCTGACATTTGTGAAATGATAAAGTGAAAAACTCTCATATTTCTGCATCTCAAACTCTTCCAATGAGCCCCATTTCTACTGGAGACACCACCAAAGGGAAAAAAACCCAGTAAAAAAAGAGTCCTCCTGAATGTGTTTCACAGGAGCAAGCTGAGAACACTGGACAGAAAGACAAGAAAGGAAAGGAATACCTAATTCTTCTAAACACACCGAGTAGTAGAGATGAAGATGGGAGGAGAAAAAGGAAAAGATGGAGAGAGGAATGGGAAGAGAAGTTTTGTGGTATCAGGAAAGAGAGGAATACAGGGAAGTTGAAACTATAAGCAAGAGCAGGGAAGTCAAAAGAACCCTTGCTCCCTAAAGCCTGATCCCCACTCTCAGATCCATCAGCAGCCCTTGCACAATCAACCCCACTGTAGGACTGGGATCCAGGAGGGCCATTTCTCCATTTACTTTGTTTGCAATGCTCTATCCTCAGCGCTGGTACTATTAAAGCCTGGCTGCTGAGAATCGAGAGCCATGTTACTAATGGTCAGTAATTCTCCCTCCTGGAAACATTTAGGGGATGTGTCTTTGCTCGAGAGTACTCCCATCACACATAGCTCTCAACTGAACCAAGCAGGTTGGTATCACTGAGCCCATTTTTGAGGAGAGAGGTAACTAAAGAGTCAAGAGATGAAACAATTAGGCCAGGGCCACAAAACCATCAAAGAACAGGGCACAGGCACCTCACTCAGTGGCAACTCTAATACACCACACCCCCTCCCATATCTGCTTGAGTCTGACGTACGTAAGATCAGTTGAACTTCAGTTTTCTTTAAGTGTTGAACACAATAATGAAGCTTACATGCTGGCATTACTTTAAAAAATTGTGCTTTTACTATCATAAAATCTTTCCTGGATCACAGTTAGAATTAATCCTCCCTTCTCTCCAAAGGTAGCACCTATACAGACACTATTATGCTCAGTGGTCCTCAGGTGATTGCATTCCTTACCAGGAAGGAGGCATTCTATCACCAGTCACTACAACTTATTTATGAACACATCTTAATGCTAGACTAACCCCAGACAGTAGCATAAGGAATTCCAGACCCTATGGGAACAAATAAGAAAATTATAGAAAGAAAGATAAAAGATTTTGGCAAAAACAGGAGCCTACCAGAGATTGCTGAGAGAGGACATGTTTGCATCTACAGTAAGGAATACCATAAAGGGCACTTGGTAACCCTACTTCAAAGATTTACAGATAAAGCCCTCAGTAGTGATTTCTGTATATCATGAAACTGAAGCTGCAGACTTAATTTTCAGACAGCAATTTTTTTATATATAAGCAAAATCCCATGCTATCATGGCAGTTTACCAAATCCTTAAATTTTCTCTGGTTTATATGGAGCTGATTTCCTCCAGTGAATGAATCTATAGGGTTTCAGCTGTGTGGATTTTTTCTCTTCACCTGGATGCTGCCGATGCTTTCTCTCCTGCTACTGTTCCGACTCTCATCAGCTGTATTAGAATTATAGCAGATGGCATCAAAGCCCAAAATTCCTCCAATGCAGTCACCAATGAGACACACCTGAGGAAATAAAAAGATTTTTTTTGGGAGATATAGCAAGCATATTAAAAGAAACAAAAAGCATCACAGCACTGCAGAGGAGTTGCTGTCTTACTTTACACCCTTGATCCTGGTTTTTTTACACCTTGGTTCCTATTGCAGCTGAAAACGTGTTGTCACTTTCTCCCACTTCCTTTTATCTCCAGACATACACCCTATGCCAAGAATATCTGTCCCAGGGACTATTTTGACCAGCCAGGGGTTCTGCCAAATGGGCTAGAATTCTCCCAGCTGCTTGTGTCCAGATTCCAGCTGAAAAAGTCCAGATCAGAGGACAACCAGTCTCACAAAGATTTCAAGCCACTTAACATTTCCCTTCAAAGTCATACAGGGAAGAGGATCTCAACAGATTAAAACCAGATTGGTACTCCCCTGTCAGGACAAGGGAATGGAACTTCTAAATGAGATATTAAGGAGAGAGATTCACGTCTGCTTCACATTTAATATAAACATACAAGCTATCCTCAAAGTGTGGACCTGGGAATTAAAACACAGAGAGTACTAAAATTGAGAATTCAATAGTTGGACTCATTTTATGGCACACTAGAATCTACCTCACAAGCCAATTTGACTGAACACCTCCCCATCCGACAGGAGACGATTCTTTCTCCCTGTCCTCCTGCCTGTGTCTGAGGATGAGTAATAGCTGTATTACCTTTCTCCTTGACAGCAACACTCATGGTTCCACAGGTTCCAGCAACCCTTTCTCTCCCATTCTCAAACTGAAGCAAACGTCTAGTCTGTTGTTCCCAACTCCAGTTAGTTTAGCAGAAGACATCACCTCTTCCTTACAAATCTTAACTTGGTTCTAGCCTTAGTTCAACTTGGCTACAATACTAAACTACAAGTTTTGGATAACAGGATGTTGTGCATGATTTCTTCAAAGTGAAGTGTTTTAGGAGAAGTGAGTGCTTCAAGATGCAGGTAGGGAAAAACCTCAAACTTCTCTTAGTGCATCTCCACATATCACACTCTCTTAATTGAGTACATTTCTTGGGATAAAAACATTTTTAAAAAATAAAATAAAATATCAAAATACATTAAGGTAACATCTACCCTAAGACAATTTTGGTTCTAAAGTTGTATACAGTTGAACATCATGCTGATTTACTCTCTGATTTTCAACTTCCTATGCCATGCAATGAAGTCAACAAAGAACTAAAAATTACATGATACAGGTAATTAATTAATAAAATTAACAGCACATTTTGTGGGGTATTAATAGCCTCTCCTTCAATTTACCGTTCCATTTCTAATCCTCATTATTAGTGGCATTAAGGTAATGGAGTTAACTTAGTCCAGATACTGTATAAAACCAAAAAGGCAATCTCTGATCTAATGAACTTGCAATATAAATGGACAGAAGAGACCAAAATATGAAAGGAAAGCTACACACAGGGTAGGGGTCAGGTTATATGGTAGGTTTTTTAGAAGCACAGGACTTATTCAGAGGTAGAGTTGAGATTTCTAAGGACTAAAGCAAAGCACTGTAGACAGCACAGAGAAGTTAATTCCATTCTAACAGTGCTGGTAAGTGTTGATGGTGAAAATTCTGTGGATCATATAGAAGTCAAGCAGACTTTTCCGTGTGAAATACTAATATATATCGTTTGTAAAACACACCAAGGAGACTGCTTTGTAGTTTTGTCAAAGACAATATCCCGTTAACAATCAAATTTCTATTGAAAGAATTGTTTTCATCATTATTTCTGTAACTGGTATAATTCTTTTTTACATAATCTCACCTTTCATAATGTTTGGTCACTGCAGCTGGGCTGTTTTTATGCTTCAAGCAAGAACAGATTACTATGGATTTTAAAACTGGCTTCAAACCAAATTTTAGTCTAAAAATACTGATTGCCACAGCATAATCTTATTATTGCTATGGAAAAGAATTTGTTTTTGTAATAAGACACATGCTTTCCTTCAAAGATTACGCTGTGCTCTCTATTAGATGTCTTTTTTTTTTTTTTTTTCTGAAGTCTGGAGGTCACTGTACTTTAAGGAAGTGCATGTTTCCAGCTACACAGAGGGCTCCATCACAAAGTAATTTCAGTAACTCACACAGGGTAGCAGTATCATATTTATTCTACGTGAAGCAGGAAAGTACTGGGTTTTGTAGTCTGAAGGTGGAGAAGCAGGAACAATAACTGTGACACATCAGCCAGAAGAAGTCTGCAGGTAACTTCACTGGGGAGTGGGTCACACCAGAAAAATTGCATGACTTTCCCAAAGTTACACAGGAAATCTGCAATGCTGCTGGCAACTGAATATTTGCCTTCTAAGTTTCTTTATTGTCAATTGTTTTATTACTACAGTGATGGAGGCAAAAAAGAAATAGCAATAGTTAAATGTTGGATTCCTTATGCTCTTAGTCAGAGATGTCCCAACTTTTCTATTAGCTATAGCAGGTGTGTGAGAAACTCAGTGACACGGATTATCATTTGTCTTGGGCTGGCATGCTCGTGCACTGCTTAGCATACCACACTTAATGCACAACTAAGGCTCTCATATGTTACCAGAGTCTGTGGCAATACTTAGTAAGAGCTTAGGGGTCAAAATACTTGTGGGAGAAGGTATAGTATCTTCTACCAAATGAGTAAGTCCAGGTTAGATACTGCACAGGATTCCAGAAGTGTCTTTCTCATACTAGGCACTGGGAAGGCATTTTGCGTAGGTAATCCCATGCTAACATTCATTCATCATATTTGCAGTACTGTCCCAGGCTCATAACTCAAAATTCTCAACACAATGGCTTAAAAAGAAACAGCCTTGCTCCAAAGAATTTTACTTTGATATAAGAGAAAATAGTCCTACCTGTCCATTAAAACCAGCCCCATCTGTAGATTTGAGAAATTCATTGTAAACTTGATTGGCTCTACTGATCACCATGGCAACTGCATCCTGGTACTGTGGGGACGAAACAGCCAGCAAGGGCAAGGCAGCCAGTGGGATGTGGTCTTCACTGCTGCTGAGACAGCTCTCATCATAGCTGTAGGGATTTAGGCTAGAGAAGGACATGCTGTCATCAGGAAAAATGCAAGAGGCAGCACAAAGCATTAGAGAATGAACAGTTACTTATTAACAGAAGTGGGTTGGGCTATTGCAGTTCACAATCAGAGAATAGAGGAAGGATCATATTTCTCACGGAATTCAACTGCTTAAAAAATCAAGGAGTTACTGCTTTATGTGAATGAGATCATGCTAGAAGGTATTTCTGTAGTTCAACATACTTGGTGCAATTTTTCTGCATACAAGTAGACATAAATTAGAACAGCAAAGAGATTATTCCGTTTCAACTTTTTTTTCCCATATAACTTACTACATCAAAGAACGGGATCCAATCATCGCAATGGAATATTGTTTCCTAGAACACAGGTGTGACAGGTGCGTTGCTCAAAAGCATATAAACATTTTTGCCAGTGTCCCATCCTTTCAAAAAGGTGGAACAAAGCTGCACACATGCTGAAATCATACATCAATGTTTGCATAGTAACATTTTGCAAAAGGAGGTGACTCGACTGAAAACACCAGCTTAAATGTGGTAGGATGTCAGTTTTATTTTAAGTCGGATGTGCACCCTGCAGGTTTCTCAGTAAATCTGCCAATCACGTCTTGACTGATTTTTATTGATGAGTGGGGAAAACAACTCAGAGAGCCAAAGATGCAAGGCACGTCAGTGTGTGCCAGATTCTCTTACAGTAAGTTCACTGTCCTTTAGAGATTAAAGGAAAGTCAGAAGTATTTTGGATAAGTCAGCTCATCCAAAGTTCATCCAAAGCTGCAGGCAGGCAACTTCAACACTATTTTTGTATTCACTTTCTTTAGGAACTTTGTGGGCTATTACAATATTAAAAAGCAAGCTGCCTGAAATGGAATTAGAATCTGTCTTTGCCAAAACCTGCATGCTTGAGACTATTACCAGGGTAACGGAAGAATAACAGACGACTTGCAACGCTCAGATATGGAAGCTGGTCTGTGTTCATGTCCTGAGCCTCACTGGACATTTCCACACTTTCCTCTTGCTGAAGCACTCCAATGATTTGGTATTTTTCATCCGAAGTAGTGCAACGGTTCCTATGTCCTGGAGCTCAGCTGCTCTGCCGAGCTGTGTCAATTTACCAATTAACACAGCTCCATTTTGCCAGCTGATTAGATCACCCAAATGCACAGCAGACATACAGTTATGAATACTAACTCACAAAAATGAAAAACGAACCTTAAAAACCTACATAAAAAGGCCTCATTTACTAAAGCAGTTGGCAGGTAACACCTCAGAAAGGGAAAGGGAGAAACACAGGTGGAAAAAAAATTATGAAGTGAACGTTTGAAATGGAAAAAAATACCTGCACATGTTTTCGTAATACAAGTAACATGCAAACAATATTCACAAGACAACTACACAAAACAGTCATTGGAAAAATGCAGAGCTGGTAATATTTTTTTGCGGCTAAAGGAATATAGGTCAAACTGAAATTGAGCAATTATTATCTAAACAATTAATCAGAGTTAACTGTCTTAGAAATGAGGGTTTGGGATTTTTCAATTCCAATTTATTTTCTTGTAATTGTTGCGGCCACAAAGGCCTCCATTGTTGTAGTAAATACATACAAAGGGAAGACAGATCCAGAACACTGGAAGAGTGTATGGAAGAGATGAAGTTGTTTATCGCAGGGGACATGCTAAGTTTTAGTGCTGAAGCTGAGACTAACAGGTAAAATATCAGCGCTGGAGCTGAAAGGAGCACAAGCCTTGTCATCTCGATGCATTGGCAGGACACTGCAGGAGGTTGTTCCAAAGCACCAGCTTGGAAACACCACACTTGCACAAAGGCTGGAGATGGAGAGGGAAATCGCAAGGAAGCAGCTGAAATCACTAAGTGTAAGAGCCTGACAGATAAAGTCACCAGTGTTAGAACCTAAGAACTCCCTGATAAGAGGCAGCAAATGACTAGGCTGCAAGACAGAACTGGTCTTCCATGGAGGGTGACAGTACACCTGGCTCCCAGGGGAGAAGTGGTTGATGGCACAGTGACATCTGCCAGCAGGGATAACAGACTGCACCACGGAGATGGAGGGTGAGGGGTTACTCAGCCTGGGGAGGGGGGGGAGGAAAGGAGGAACAAGTGAATAAAAGCTTATTCTGAATGCAAAAAGCATCTGGCTAGATGCAGATAAAGACAAAACACTGGTCCCCCTCCTCAAAACTTCCTCAGGTCAGCAGTCCCTGACCATGGCGGAGGTGAGAGGAGAAAGCAGAGGGGGAACTCACCCATACGGTAACACTTGTTTGGATAACTGTCACACAACAGGTTTTGACATTTATGGTTTGGCTATCGGCACTCCGTGCTGACAGTCCTTGGGACCCACTACTGCTGTTTCTGAATGCCAGAATATGCATTTACTTCCTCCACTTTCAGGATAAAAGAAAAACAAGGAATAGAAAATACTCAAATCATACTGACCAGACTTCTCCATACACTTTCTACTTAAATTCTAGAAGTATTTTTAAAAATTGATTAGGAAAATGCAACACCAAGAGCTTACATTGCAGGACCCACCACTGTGCAAAGAGCATGCAAAGGGCTGAGCACTCCAAAACTCATCCAAGAAAACACTGTCACCTCATTTGATTATTCATATGCTTACTTCCCTACTTAACTGTCTGCTTCCTAAATGTAACTTCTGTTTTGGCCCTTTTTTCCTTNTGGCTAATATTGTAATTTAGGAGCTCTAGTCTGAGGTATGAATCAGTGTATGCTCATCAAATTGTATGCTATAAAAAGCATAACAGTTGATCCACTCTGGGGTATTCTTCTCCCTGAAAAGGGAAGACATGGCTCTCAAGTCATCTAGATGAAACAAGAATGTGCCTTAGTTTTAACCCTTATCTGTCCTTAGCAGCAAAGATGGAGATGTGTCACAGCAGATCAGTCATGCATTACAAATTTACACAGGTTGCATAAACAGTGTTTTTCTGATTTATATGAGATACAGAAAACTGATAGTGATGGGAGTAGATGGGAGCAGACAATCTGAAACATTTACTAGATGGAGTGATTTTGCCCTGAAAGATGCCTTTCATTTAAGCCACTATTTGCAAGGCAGGGAGGAGAACTGCATAGGTACATTCAGATGAAAAGTCCCAGTGGAACTGCTCTGAATCCAGGCACTCAGCACACAGACACAGCATAATTCAAAACCTGTGCCAAGGTAAGCAGAGGGTTGTACTACCTTGGCACGCACTATGCCTGCACATTCAGAAAATGGAGGATACATTCAAACCAAACAAGAAATCTTGTGCTGCTGCTTAGTCAGTCATCTGGCTCACCCTTGATGAAACATTACAGTAATTAAAAACACACTTCCTCCCCCACAGTTTGCTAAATGGAATGTTTACCACAAGTTTATGTTCCACAACTGCATTCTGGAGTTCTGGCTGTGGAAAGCTGCTGGCATGAAGCTGCAGAAATGTGAGAGCAGAGAATCATCTCTCCTTTTGTCAGCCCCAAATGGGTACATCACAAGCAGCTCTACATAAGAACATACCAAGGCAATACCAATCTTATGTCTGTGCTGGGTATGATTCTAAGGACATTCAAACATCCAGCTTGGCTATTTTCAGTCTGGCTGAATAACGTGTGCTGCAACAAGAGGAAACCTAAAAACAGAGAAAGAAAGTGGGAGCTCTGTTCGTTCGGGCTGCCAGCACACACTCTTCCTTCCACTCCACCAGCTCTTCTTCCAGATCGCTGAGACCTGCAGGTACTGCATTATGGGTTACCAAAGAGACACTACTGAGCTCTGTGTCAATCAATGGCCCAAATGGGCAAGGATGATCTCCCAAACACTTTTTGATGCTTCACCTCCTCTTCTACTATCAGTCCTCATGCTTTACAGGGCAGCAACTTGGACATGCACACACTTCTCCTTTCCTGGTTGTTTCAGCGTATTCCCCCTTGGTGCGAACAGTCAGGCACACCTTCCACCAGTCTGATCTGCACCATGCCACCTCTTCCTCCTATGTGCCTGTCACAGCTTTAAGTCCAGCTAGTATTTCAGAACTTAATGTATTCCTCATCTCTCCTAACTCTGTCATCTGGACAGCAGGCATCACCATTCCCACACCTTATAGTCCAAAACGTGGCTGTAGACCTTCTCAACTCCTCCGCAGGGCTTCCTGCTCTACATGCGGTTCAAATGTAACCTTGGGCACTATACTGTAACAAAAAGACTATAAAAGTGACCACCACTTAGGGGAAGTCCCAGACAAAAACAAGAGAAGTCTCCCTTTGCTTGGAAAAGAAGAAATCAAGCAGGTCTGACTCTCTCCTCCCCAGCACTACAGAGTTCCCTAGTTATTCCTGGTTTACCCTTGTAGGAGAGTTGAAGCAGGCCCAAGTGCATGTGTTTCTCCTTTCTCCATCATGCCATTTAAAATATTTATGTCAAGGAAAATATCACTAAGGAAGGAAATGTTAACTGAAAAGGTTCTCTCATTAAATGAGTGAATTTCAAGACTGAAAAAGTGGGCGAGGAAGAGCAGCTACTGAACTGGATACATCCAATGGAAAATTCCATTTGTTATTTCTAAATTCATTTCACTAGAGCCGTGGGGACAAATGACAACATCGAAAACTTTGTAAGATTTTAATCCTTTCCCTTACTGAATATTCTGTATCTCCTCAGCTATCCTCTAGAATACTGCTTGGGCTAGGACCAGAACTAGAGCACAATCAGAACTACACTACCAGAATGGATAGATTACCATTATAATTTATATATCTTTTATAATATAACTATTAATAATATATTTTAGTAATACATTAGTATANGTGGAAGCCAATCGCATGGCACTCAGTGGGAAGTTTGCTCACCACCTGCTAAAACTTTCTGTCATTTAGTAAGTAATGCTGCACGGAAAAGTTGTTTCAGTGGGGGGAAAAAATCATAACATTAAGTTGGTTACGCTATTGCTGCTATGGTCCTAGTTTCTGCACGAACCTTGTAAGGCTACCTGGCCATTTAATAGGCTTGGAATGAAAGTGTAACATCTTCTCAGTCATATAGGCTAAGATCACCCAGATCACTCTCCTTCCCTCACAAATCATCTGCTCTCATGCTTAACAAGGTACCAGTTGTCAAAGTAAAGTCTCAGCATCGCTGTTTCCTTTCTAGCTTTCAGGGCACATGCCTTAACCACAGTACTCCCTTACTCCTACTTCCCTTAAGCTTTTTTCATACATCCCAGGCTAGAGGCACAATCCAGACAGCAGAAATCCTCCTGTTTCTTTCTCAGGCTTTATGTTAGGCCTCTGATTAATGACCAAAAAATTCCTTCTTATATCATTTTAGCCTTGTTTCTGTTCAACAAATTTGAGAAGTGAGGCACCGCCAGACTGATCTTCTCATTTATGGTCAACCAGGAAATGTGTTACAGACACAGGAATAGCATCCGCACCTCCTGATCCCCAAGTGTCATTTAAGTTTGCAGAGTTATGAAAGTTGAGATATTTACTAATTTTATCAATGACAAGATGTTTGAGGCATTCTTGCCTAGTGCTCTTCGTTAATGAAGAGCTGATCCAGTATCTACTGTAATGCACAGCATTCTCTCCCAGTTGCTCCCTAGAAGCCTGGAACTGGGGTCTACCTACCTTTTATGCAAATGCATTATCAAATTGCTCAAAGCAAGCCACCCATCTCTCATGTTAGTAAGGGCAACCTCGTGCATGCCATCTCCATTTACATCAGTTAGCAAATGAATCTGCTCAGACAGGAAAATCCATCAAAGCTAATGGAACCCTCTCACTATGCGTGCAACCAAATCCTAGTTGTACTGCCAACTGAAGCCTTCAGTAGCCAAAAGCTCTGTTTCCTAGAGGTGCATCCTTCGTAGCCCATTCAAGACAATTCTGTAAATGTCATTCTTATAAGTTAATGATGATAAATGAGTGGTCTACCACAAAACGCTACAGGACCTCAAAGCACATTAGCTGCTATTGGGAATGAACAAAACTGAAGTTTTGTAATCTTAAAATGTAAAAAAACCTGTTCATATGTAAATTCTCTCCCACCAAGATGATGTGTTAAATCACTCTTGTTCTAGATATTTATTTCTGTTCTCAATTTCCAGTGCAAAGCAGAATTTACTTAAATCGGTCTAGGTTTCTCAGCAACGCTTCAAAATCTCCACTTTATTCCTAAACCAAAGTTAGCAATATGCCATTTCTGTTTCTAGAACAGGAAACATTAAAACTGTCAGGAAGGTTTTCTGTAACATCCTGTTCCTACAATGGCCGAATAATGAACAGATAAATAAGTCAGACAAACGTCAGTTGGCATATCCGCAGGCAGATCTAGCTAGGTTTCAATTTTAAAATAAGATACAAAGTTGACTACTGATTTTTTGGAGTCAGATTTGGGTGTGGGAGGAAGTTAGCAGTTATCACGGTTTTCGTCTTCTGTCCAGATTTCTTCTGGATTTTTTTTTTCTTTTGGAAGCATGGGGCAATAGGCTGTAGCCCTCCATGGGTTTTGTGGGTTTGTTTGTGGTTTTTTTGTTTCAGTGTTTAAAAAAAAAAACCAACAAACCAAAAACCAAAAACAAAACCAAAGAAATCCACTTAGAGAAGGATGAAAGATCATTCCCAGTCTTGCAGTAAGCAAAAGATTAAGAAGGATTCACAACATTTCATTATGAAAAAGACAGGTCACAGAAAGCCATTCAAAAACATTAGAAAATGCAAATCAGCTTACTTGGAAACAAGAGAGAAAGCTGCTGAACAGATTGTTGGGCAGGGAACAAGTCTGATTAAGATGTGGCCCAAAGCGGCAGGGAAATGGGCTCGGGTCACTTTCTCAAACACAGAACTGAAGGTGTTGATGTCTGCCAGCTTGCTGCTGTGGTCCCCGCCTCCAGTGTCTAAGATGTTTCCCCCATGTAGGATCAAAATTAGCACATGAGTTTTGCAGTTCTGGTGTTGAACTCCTTCCTGTGAGAAAAACAGGGAATAAGATGGGAGGAAGCATTTTTATGGGCAGTCTTGGTATACTTGGTGTCAACGTTTACAGGCAGTTAGCAGTGATTTTTATTCTCCCACCCCCACTGTGACCTTCTTGTGATATTTGCCTTCACTGGGGGGGCAGTGGGTGGGTGTGCCCTGAGTTCCATTTAATTCAAGTATGTCTGAACCAGGTAGAGCACACTATGCTCTGCCAGAAAACCCTTGCAGCACAGACATAGGTTTCAGATTAACAGAGATTATAAACAGCTTTGTGTACATCAAAAGCTATTTTAAATATATTGAGTCTGGAGAAGAATTCCAGCATCCACAGACAGCCTAAGCGAACGTCTGTCTAGGTATCACGAACAAGGCTGCTGCATTTACTGAAGAGGTTCTAACTCAAATCATCACAGTTTCTGAAAAGACAAATTTCTCTGCCAATGAATACATCCAGCAAAAGCAGCCGATACAGTTATCTCAGCCTTTTGAGACTGGCAACTTATTAAAATGAAAAACGGGGCTAACTTGCTCAGACATTTACTGGAAGAGTAAAAAAATGTATCATTGCTGATATCCATAAACCTCACAAATACATTTATGAATATGTGAATATGCGTACACACAGACAATAATCAGTGCACTCCGTAGAATAAATAAGATGTTATCTACTTGAGACTGGAAAAACATTTTGAATGTCTCAGAACTCTACTTTTTTTCTCTTCTTTACCCTTTGAGTGTTATGTGCACTCAGAGAACTCAGTAATACATTAAAAGATTAGGAGATTTTTGTTTTTCAATCCTGATTGCCATTTTTTTCTTTGCTTTGGATCACACGATTCCTGGAGACTTCTAGTTCCTGACCAAATATGAACACACAATAAAAATAACAGCAACATTTCTTGTATTTGTCTGAGGATTGTTAATTGCTAGATCGTGTGGTTTACTGAGAATCAGGTAATGTTCTGGACACTTTATTAAGTTCTGGAACAAAAGCCACAATCTTCAACAATAAATATAAAGTGAGAAGAATTGCTCTGAGTTTGACGAGAATAACATGAATCAGAAAAGCTGACAAGGAACACCCCCACACACGCACACATACGTTTCAATTTAGTGAGGGGTAGAGGTGGAAATGTTGTTGACATGGATAAGACAAACAAATTGGTAACTTTACCACCTGTATAATGGTGACAGAGAAATGGTTGAAAATGAGAGAATTACAAGTTGTTCCATAAAGCCACTATCTCTGTTGAGCCCATGATTTTTAGTATCCAGTAGAAATATTCATTGTGAAGGCATTTTGCTGATCTGCCTTGTATCTGCTTAAGTACTGGATCATATGAGACTTTCTAAGGTTCTACTTTTCCTTGCTCTAACTTAAAATTTCCCTCTCCATATGGCCCCATTCCAGTTATTAAGAAGAGGAATTTAAGTCCCTTTAAAAGCTAAGAATAGCTCCTTCCACAGCCAATGCCAGCTTGTAAATAAGTGGCACTGATGGTGGGTTGGTAGAACTGAGAGCTTCAAAACAGAGGGAAAAATTCAAGCTGGTCAACATTGCTAAAGTCCCTGTTACAAGAGGTCTCTCAGCTGGAATTGACTATCATTCACAAGAGGACTCAAAAGGAATGAAATTAATTTGTCTCTCAGCAGTTTTTCAGCCATGACTGAGACAAGCGGCTCAAGGGCTAATCAGAAGGACATCTGAAGTCAATCAAAGATTGCCATCATTTTCAGGGGGCTGTAGGACTGGAATTCTTCAAAACTGGAAAAGTAGACATTTCCATTGCCTGTCCTATGTGTAGAAAGAGGATCTTAATCAGTTAACTGGAAAGAACACAACTTGCTTAGATTCTTCGCTGCTTCTAAAAAAAAACGCAATTCTGTTACTATTGATTTCACGACTGCTGCTGAATCTGCTGCACAAACCCTGCATTTCCACTGAAGCACCAAGTAGACAATGATTTCTCTTCAGAGAACTGGGTCATATTTCCACTTAAGTAATTTTCAGTGATTGCATGTGCAGCTACTGAACGAGGGAAAGATACACTAAGCCACTAAACAGGTTTATAATTCCATAATACAATATGAGAGTATTTCCACATGTCTAGTCCTTGGAAATCAGCACAGCTTCTTGGTTTGGGAAACAGTCTCACCTCATTGTCCTCATGTATTTCAATACTGCCTTGTGCCGGGAACTTTTGTTTTCTTAAAGAGGCTCTATATAATTCACCTGAAAGGAAAAGAGACATAATTGATCATATAAATATTTAGCTGCCTCTCCTTTTACAGACATCTAATGAAGGTAAGGCACATTTCTAATTTCAAGACAGAAAGACAAAAAGATCTGTTCACAGGAAATCCTGTGGACAAACAGAACAATAGACAAGGTTTCTTGCAGCCCTACATAGTAGAGGTTCTTCTATTCTTAACAGTAACATTTAGAACAGGTTCGGGTCCTTATACAGAGGTGTGTAGTACTGGTACAGCTGCTGTTGGTCACCTGCGCCTTTCTGGAGCAGCAGCAACAGAGGTCACCCAAGGTTCTGAGTCATCTCTGCTTATCCCATACAGATATCTTGGATACTCTGGTATGTCTTAAATGGCACTAAACACCTATATAAAGGCAAGTGAATTAAGCCTTTAAAGTTTTCTAAAGACTTTCAGGATCCAGCTCTTCCACAAACCTCTGTGACTACCTGGGAAACTCCCAGAAGTAACTGTAGCACTCCATTACCAAAATGCAAAATAGAAGTAACAGACCATAGAGCAAAAAGACTGGTTTTCCTCAAAAAACCTTGTAACCTGAAAAATAGGAAGTGATATTGCAGAGGAACACAGTGCTTTGCTAACACCTTTTCACAACAGGATCACGCATGCAATATCCTCTGTTATAAACACAACAATGAAAGTCTCTGCATTGACTTTGGGTCCATTTGGTCATGCTCTAAAAGACTCACTTGTGACTACTACTTAGGCAGACCGGCTGGACAGCAACCTGCTAAGTGGTGGAACATTCACAATATCAGCTTTAAGACCATGAGACTGTCCACTGTCTGGCCTTAGGAGGCAGAACTCAGGAAGCATTTCTTTGCAGAGAGAGTGCTCAAACACTGGAACAGGATTCCTAGAGAGGTGGTCGATGCCCCATGCTTGTCAGTGTTTAAGAGGCATTTGGACAATGCACTTAATAATATGCTGTGAAGTGGTCAGGCAGTTGGACTATGAGATTATTTTAGGTCCCTTCCAACTGAAAATATTCTATTGTATTCTGTTCTATAAAACTTCTACAGCTGGCTATGAAAAGACTTGCCCTCTGAACAAACCTTCTCTGTCCTTGAGGACAAAGAAGATGATATAGCACTATCCATTTTGGTTTTCTTCACCATGTTTCTTCGGTGATTGAAAAGAACTGCTATAGGATCATTCTGATCTCTTCATAATGCAGTCTTTTTTCTACACCTGCATGTGTAGTTACCTAGGAAACAGCTGGAGGATGAAATTTGATTAGCAGTGTTATCAGCTTCATTGTCACATTTATACATGGGGCCAATCTCTTCCTTACAAATTAAAGGAATGTTCCATACTCCTGTCTCTTAAGCACTTATGAGACACCTACATCAGAGATGAACAAATCTTTGCAAAAAAACCACTGAAGCCCACTTACTCACACTTTAGCTTACAGCGTTCTGCAATCAGATCCTGGAACATTGATTTCTCATGTAAAGAAAGAGGAGGCAAGAAGAAAACATCAAACTTCTGATTTGCTGCTGTCTCTAAGAGGTATTCTACTGGCCATTAAGCTTTGTTTTCAAACACAAGGACAAGAAAGTGACTGCTGGTAGTCAGCATGGATTTACAAAGGGAAAATCATGCCTAACCAACCTGACGAGATGACTGGCGTGGTGGATGAAGGGAGACCATTCTCTCAACTTTAGTTGAGTTCTCTCAACTTTAGTTTCACAGACAAACTGAGAAAGTGCAGGCTACATAAGAGAACAGTGACACAGACTGAAAACTGGCTGAACCACCAGGTTTAATTGGTTGTGATCAGCAGCACGAAGTCCAGCTGGAAGCCAGTGAGTAGTGGTGTACCCCAAGGGTCCACTACTGGGTCCAGTCCTGTTTAGTATCTTTATTAATGACCTAGATGATGGGATGAAGTGTACTCTCAGCAAGCTTGCAGACAATACAATACTGGGGGGAGTAGCCGAAACACCAGAGGGTTGTGCTGCCATTCAGAAGGATCTCAACAAGCTGGTGAAATGGGTCGAAAGGAATCTCATGAAGTTCAACCAACTGAAACGTGAAGTCCTGCACCTGGGGGGGGGAATAACCCCACTTAACAGTACAGGCTGGGGACCAACCATCTGGAAAGCAGCTTTATGGACAAGGACCCAAGGATCCTGGTGGACAACAAGTTGACCTGGACCCAGCAACGTGCCCTTGAAGCAGAGTGCCAACTGCAACTTGGACTGCATTAGAAAGAGTGTCTGTAGGGCAAGGGAGGTGATCATTTCCCTTCTACTCGGCACTTGTGAGACAACATCTGCACTGCTGTGTCCAGTTCTGGGCCCCTTAGTATAAGACATGGACTCACTGGAGCAAGACCAGCAAAGGGACACAGAGGTGATTAAGGGACAGGAGCACCTGACATGAGAAGAGGCTGAGAGAGATGGGACTTTTTGGCCCTGGGAACAGAAGGCTTGGGGTATGGGGGGAAATCTTATCAATGTGTGTACCTGACGTGAGGAAGTAAAGAAGATGGAGTCAGAGTCCTCTTCATAAAAGTCAGTGAAAAGACAAGAGGCAAGGGGCACAAAGTGAAATACAGGAAATTCATTTAAATATAGGAAAGAACTTTTTTACTGTGAGGGTGGTCAAGCACTGGAATGGGTCACCCAGACGTGTTATGGAGTTTCCATCCTTGGAGATATTCAAAACCTGACTGGATGCAGCCCTAAGCAATCTGCTCTAAATGACCTTACTTTGAGCAGAGGAGTTGGGCTCTACAATACCCAGATGTCCCTTCCAGCCTCAGTCTTTCCCTGATTTAGAAGACATTGGAACACAATAATTAGGTTTTTCATGGCCTTCAAAACATATCAGTTCTTTAAAAATTAGTACCTGATGGCCACTATAATGCACAAACCAGATATTTGGTAGGATGCTCTCTTTTAATTTCTAGCAGTATTATGAAAACTCCAGTTTTACAGCACTCAGCTGGCTTTTTTTAAAAGGCACTAAAAAGAGAGTAACAAAACTGAAACCTCATGGTTTTCCATTTAGAATTTAAAACATCTTTGATGTGATTGCTTCTGCTACCATCTCAGTTTCCTACCAGTGACTTTTTACTTAAGGTAGGAAACAGAGAACATATACAACTAAACCTGAGAGGAAGACTTTGAGAATCTGAAACATTGTCAAGTTAGGTTTATTTGTTTAGTCTTCTAGCAGTCTATGAACCAACCAATACTGACCTAGGAACAAATCAGTTCCCTCTGAAATACAAACTTTAGTGATATCTATACCAGTAGAGATGCTTTCTGCTTTATCTGTTAAATGTGCTCCTATTCATGAGTTTTCCTACTCATTTCACAACGCTTGCCTTTTTAACTTATATATGCCATTGCTCTCCAGAATATTAATTTGTTTTTAAGATACAGAATTTTAAAAGCTACAAATTAGTCACTGTTTATTAAAACGTGCCAAAATAGCAAAATTGCCCTGATTTACTGCTAAGCCCAGCATCTCAAGCTCTGCCTAAACATAACCACTCTCACGCAGAGAGAAGCAACAGGGACCAGCAAAAGTTCTTTATGAGAACTATGGCATGGTCAAACTATGGCATGGTCAAACTATGCCGGTCTTTTGTTTGAAAGAAAACAGTTAAGAACTGAAAGTGCCAGGCTGTCTTTAGATAACCCCTTTTATTCCTGTATCTCAGTGGACTTAATAGAGAAATTAAATATTGCAACATGTCACTGAAGGGGAATTACTTCAGCTGTAGTCTTAGGGGCCAGTTCTTTGGAGTGGGCAAACATGCTTTTCCTTTCTACAGAGAGCAATGAAAATTCCAGACAAGATGTGAATCCTCCTATCTCTGTAACACCTCCTCCCTCTCATGGGGGGAGGAGGCGGCTTTGAAACCCTTCTGAATGTCAATACCAGAAATTTGTAATTTAAAACTTCAGCTGACTGCAGTGTGGCAGCCTTAAAATTCTGCTAATCTCATCTCACAAGGGTTAGCTGTTCCAAGAAAAACTGGGAGGCCTTCCTCCCCCCATGACAGATACAAGTTTTGGGAGTTAATGAGAGAGGATTGTACTAAATAATAATACCAAAATAGTTCACTGACAGTTTTCTGGATTTAAACACATTTTCCTCTGTTTCCTCCAGCACGTCAGAAGAAAATAAATGCATCGCATAATGCTATAGATGACTCAGTTTACTTTTTTTTTTGGCATTCTGAGTTCACACCCTGTTTGTGGTTCCGCTCCATCTGACGTATGTTTATAGGCAGCCTGCCAGACCCTAAGAGAGTGGACTGTAATTTTCACCTCACCAAGAACACTGATTAAGCAGGGGCTGGCCAGGTTATTCTAAAAGCACTGAATTTAGTTCAAAACACATTTTGAACACTCTCTACTCTTCTGCATTAGGATTGAGAGCTAATTGTACAGGAGATTCTACCACTGTCTTTCCTTATAGCCACTAGAAATTTATTTAACCTCTGTGGCTATGTTTTTCCATACTTAAAAGCAAGGCAATTATTCTTGTCTTTCTGGCAGGCAAGGATTTAAAGGATTAGTCGTTTAATACTTGTATAAAACAAAACAATACAATAAAAACCAATACACCAGAAAACAAACCCAACAGCAACAACACACACCCATAAAACCTGAACTTCCACCAAACGCAATTCCTTTCCAGTAGTCTCTGCAATTTAAAGCTGCTTCTAATTAAAAGCGTTGTTTCCAAAAGCCTGTCCAGAAGACTCACTTTTTCTCAAGGTCATCATATGAAAAAATGTCAGTTTTTTAACACCTAAACTCACAACAGAACCAGTACCACAGAAACATTAGTTTTGTGTCATGAAAAAGGATTATTCAGGGCCTTGAGGCACCACCTTATACTGAACCACAATATTTATCTTCAAGAGAATACTGAAACAGGAAACCCAGGACTCCCCATGCCATGCTCACAAACCTCTTCAGTTATCTGTACAGTGCAAGGCACTAGACGAAATACTTCCTCGGATTACTTGTGTGCTGTTCCTTTGAAAATCTTGTTCCAAAGATATGCTTTTAGAAAGCAGACAGGGTGGTTTGCTTTTCCCCTAATGCATCAAATGCCAGGTTGCAGGATAGTTCCTTGCTTCACACACAGAAAAATGTCATAGATAACTGGGCACTAGGATTCTAGGCATTGTTTTAATCACAAGTGCTATTCTGTTGTTAAAGTAGCCCTCTATCATAAAATTGGGCTTCATTCAAAACTGCTTTCTCACTTCAGCTGAGAAAAAGAAAGAAAAAAGCATGATATCAACTTGCAGTATTAGAGATTACAGAAACAATGACGCATAGATCAGTCTGTGGAAGCACACAAGGTATTCTGTTCTTTCAGACGTACCAACGTGCACAGTTCAATTGTCTTCAGAACACTGCTACACTGCCAAAAATTCAGGCTGCAGTAATGTTAGAAGGTATACTGTCTTGTTTTGAAAATCTGCACCCAGAAGTACAGTTTTAACATAAAAAGAATGAGGAGATCTAAAAACAAAAGAAAAAAAGAGCAAAGACAGAAGGGGAGCCAGGTGATTTTTTGCTGTTTTGCAGCACAAGTCAGGAATTCCAATGGATAGAGCTTCAGCATTGTGCTGCCCAAAGAAGCAAACTTGCCTGAATTCAAAGCAGTCCCACAGCAGGGGAGGCAGGGGGCTGCGTGTCATGAGTGTAGCATGTGAAAGGGGATCAGCACATGCCTTTATTTCAAGAGATTTGCTGACCACATACTTTGGAAGATAATCAGATTTTGGGTCTACATCAGTTCAGCTTTATTGTTTAGGTTAAATACCAGAGACTTAAATAACTGGGGAACCTTCTCTGTAATGATGACAATGTAAAAGGTAAGACTATTCAGCAGCTAAAGCTCTGCAGGAGACAGAAACAGACAGCATGACCTGCTAAAGAAAATGACACAAATTTAATTAGGCAGTGAAACGAAACGGATTACAGAGAAATTATATGTTTTACTATTTACTGGAAGGGCTTTAATGAGCTAAAATAATAATACGGTTTTGCTGGACCGAACCTCTCTGATGACACTATCAACATATTACAGATTCTTCCAGCTGTCTTGATTCATACCTTCATTATACCAATTTATGCTAATTGTATCATTCTGTAAATTACAGTAACAAAGAGGGTACTTAAATCCCATACAGAGTCAGAAACAGTGGGTTGTAATAGCTTACATTGTAACAGCTAGTGATGCAGTCAGGGAAGTTCAGGGTGGGGTAAGATTAAAAACTTTCTGTTCATTTGTTTTGTTAATTAACCTGCAAACCCACCAGCCTCAGGGTCCGCTAGGCTTTTCAAATCTGGCACAAGGAGAGGAGACACAGGAACAGGAGAACATGCTGAAATCTCATTCCTCAAGAAGGTCAGCTCCTCTGCAGGCACCCAAACTAACTGATCAGCAGTGGGTAGGTGGTAGTGCCTACTTCCAATTGCTGTCCTAATGCCCAAGTTTACAAAAGCAACCAGGTCTCCAAACACACAGAGAGCTTTCAAAAACCCAGCCTTTGTTTTAATGCTTTCCTGGGAGCAAAACACTTGAAAATCTCAATCTAGACACAGCTGCTGAGCCACCCTACGCAGCTCTGGCTCATATTACTGAGCAGAGTGAATTCTTCATGCTATTGAGTGAACTTGGCCTAATATCATTGCATTGGACCACATTTTTGCTTCAGTGTAGGCTGCTTCTACGGTACCTAAGTGTGGTGGGTTGACCTTGGTGGGATGCCAGGCACCCACCCAGCTGCTCTTATCACTGCCCTCCTCAACTGGACAGCGGAGAGAAAATATACTGAAAGGCTCACGGGTCGAGATAAAGACAGGGAAAGATCACTCACCAATTACCATCATGGGCAAAACAGACTCTACTTGGCGAAATTAATTTATTACCAATGAAATCAGAGTTGGATAATGAGAAATAAAAGCAAATCTTAAAACACCTTCCCCCCACCCCTCCCTTCTTCCCAGGCTCAACTTCACTCCCAAATTCTCTACCTCCTCCCCCTGAGTGGCACAGGGGGACAGGGAACGGGGTTGCAGTCAATTCATTAAACGTTGTCTCTGCCGCTCCTTCCTCCTGATTCCCCCAGGATGCGGTTTGCCCTCTTGGCTGCCAGGGCACACTGCTGGCTCCTATTGAGCCTGCTGTCAACCAGCACCCCCAGACCCCTTCCTACAGGGCTACTCTCCAGCCACTCCTATCCCAATTTATACTTGTGTCCAGCGTTATTCCATCCCAGGTGCAGAGTCCGGCTTTTGTTCTTGTTAAATTTCATGCCATTGATGACTGCCCAATGCTCCAATCTACCTAGGTCCCTCTGCAAGGCCTCTTGACCCTCAAGAGAGTCATCAACACCTCCCAGTTTAGTATCATCAGCAACTATATTGCAGGGTCACACGGGTAACTCATAATGAATTTCTACATCTGGAGAATTAACATAAGAACAAGCTTAATGCAGCACATAAAAAACAGCTGAATATACATAATCTCATAACAGTAACTCCATTAATATTTTACAGTAATCCTTCACACCGCTCAACAAACCCCTAGAGAACACCTCCTGCTTCCTCTCACTACATACTACAGTGTTTTGCACTTCTGCCTTTTCTGCTAAAAAAGGTCTGTTGCTCCCTGTAGATACTGGCAGAAAGAGAGATAAAACAGTCTGAATATAACGTACAGCCTGTAAAACATTACAGCGGTGTTCTGAAGTTTGTGACAGCCAGCAGACCTCTTTTTATTCTGTATATGCATCAAGTAGTCTCTATCCACTACAAACAGGCAGTGTGAGAGCAGCACACTTGTGTTTTCTTCCACCAGCCTTTTCTTTGCTACTCTTAAGCTTTGCTACCCTCATTTTCAGCCTCACTTCCTGATGTCACCCTCATATTAGATCAGAATATATCACTATTCCCTGCTTCCCGAGTTCCATGAAAATTAAGCAGTTAATAAAAGAAGTAACATAAAAACAATGAGCTCAGTTTTAGACCAATATGCCTCTTCTTAGAGAACCAGATTATCCATAAAGAGAGTCTAATACTCCATCACACAGGTATTCACTCCACATTTAACACTATTTTTGCTCCAGTTTCATCTCCTCCGCACAGAACACAGATTACAAAATAGTGAGATGTTTTAATTCTCTACATCAATAATTCACTTACAGCAGTGAAAACCCCATATAGCCATGGTGTGATCCCGGAGTACCAAAAGCCACACATAGTTCTGCATTAGGCATCACTCAGAAATCTTCCCCAATAAGAATTTAATAGTACTTGGAAGGTCTAGTATTTTCAAATAAGTCTGAGATAATACAGAAATCAGAGGACAGCATACAAACCTCTTTTCACACCTGTCTCTGGAACATTCTGGGATATCAAATAATTGAATCAGCTCCTTTACAAAATCCAACAAAAGACCTTTCTTGACCTGCATTGTCTGTTCAGTCCCTACAGTCAGGCTCCAAATCTAAGAGTCAGGTCAGAGATTTATACTATTATGCTATTGATGTTTTGATGGCATACAGTCAGAGATCAAGGTTCCACCGAGCTGGTTGTTGGACAAACAGAAAACACAGTGAGAACTTTTTAAGGGAAAGGTTCTGAGAATATTATTACTGACTAGAAGCAAATCCTACCCTTTGAAGAAAAGGATGCCTTTTTAAAAATGTTGCCATCTCTTCAGGTGTCACACCTAGACTGCAGTGTCGTTCCTTGGCTCTTTTCAAGAACAGCAGCCACTGGAGTCCATTTAAGTAGGAATAATCCATGTTCATTGAAAGCAAGCTCACCTGGAGTTCTTCATGGCTGTTTTCACTTGGTTAGTCACACAGCAGACCATGTGAGGTGAGGTGAGAGTCAGCATGCCTATGGGAGGGGGAGAGGAGGAGCCATTCAATCCCAATAGCTTCTGTAGCCTGGCAAACTCAGCAGAAGAGTAGAGGTCTTTCATGACACTCCCAAAAGTTTTGGGACACAAAGCAACACTTGCTCCTCCTCAGAGAGAAAGAACCCAAATCACAGGACACAGGATTGTCACTAACCCTGATCAATCTACATCCAGAAAAAAACCTCACTTTGTACCAGATATGAGTTTGACACTTTGTGTAGGCTAAGGAGAGACAGTCCACGTTTAGGAGACAGGAGTATTTTCTAAACATTTTTAATGATGAAGTTTTGCTTGAAGCTCTTTACGTGCTTCAAAGGTCAGAATAAATGCCAGAGGGAGAGATTATCAAGCAGAAGACTGCAGAGACAAAGATATGTCAGCAACTACCACGCAGCTTGGCTATTTATCACGCAGACCCACTGCTTACCCTGTGACCCTACCGCTTAATCTGATGGCTATGATGTATGTCAGACATGCATGGATTTCTCTCTCCCCTGTCCCCACTCACTCATTTAAACAGATTTGGGGTATTCAACATCATCCTTGGAATAATATTCTCTGTGAAACACCATAGAAAACCATTCACATCCTAGAAATATCCTCTGTCTTTATTTACCTCTCAGTAAATGACCAAAATGAAACCGTCTGTGAAAAAAACAGGACAAGACAACATGCGGAATCTCTCTGTGATGTAAAAGGTCTATCAGACTTCAGTTTATTTATGTGTTTCAGTTTCTGAGCTATGACAAGGCTCTCACCCGTGCAAACAGCACAGTATTTTGCATGCAGTGCTGCAAGGCAGTATGTAGAAAGCTCCTGTCAGCTGTAATGAATAAATTACATAGAGCAATACTGTGGCTCCTGATCGCAAGCCTGAGAGAATGGAATGAAGGGTGGTGTGTTTTATATAAGAACATGAATGAATGTGTCCCTTCCAATCACTCAGTTCAGAGTAGTCCAAACTACTCTGGTGACAGCAATGCATGCAACTTAGCTACATGGTTTGAAATCTTTACTTCCTGTGATTCTTGTCCTCTTCCACTAAATCTGCTGGTGTAGGTTCTGCAAAGTTAGAATGGTTAGGAAGCCTGATGCAGAAAAGATAAAACTGACTTTGCAGAAGACAAAAAAGGAAAAGGCTTTATTCGTCATAACACAGTCACCCAGAAAGACATGTGGTGCACGAAACACAGACACACTTCTTCGGCCAGAAAATTCTAGCTCTATTTGGCAGGAACACGCATACATAACACTAACCCACACACCTGCACGCACCTATCTAACCAGAGTCTTGCACGCAAGCAAGTTCTCAAGTAGCGGAGCTGCCCCCAGAGCAGATGCACAGGACTGTTCTATACTGGGGTTGTACCGCAATACTAGAACAGCTCTAGTGACCTCAATGCTGTCAAATCGATTTCATGTCTCCCTGTCCAGATGAAATCCGGAACAGGAGACAAAATGGGACTGTAATAAAAATTGGCCTTGAAATTCAATAGTCTTTAGTAGCCCTGTTTTACTTTAAAAAAATCTAAGAAAATCTACTAGTTGTAAACTGCTACGACAGTCCGGATTATCCCAGACACCTTCTGGGCTGCTTTGGACTATTCAGAACTGCTTCAAACATGGTCATCTTCTACCCGCTCCTACCTCTTTGCCAGACTCCACATACAAAGCCAACAGCAGCTCTTCCTCCTTTCAGTTCACCCAAGGTTGGACACAAAGGCTTCCCCTGCACACCACCCCACGTTCCCTGGCTTTATCGACAGTAGGGACTGCAAGGAGCCGTCACAGAGACACTGTGGACGGACACTTTAACAATCTGCCACTCACATCACAGATGAAGACTCAGCAGTCCCGCTAGGCGCATTACCAGACCATTACACTCATGTCCTGAGCAGCCACAGCTCGTGACTCCTGCAAGCTCTGGGAGACCAGCATTATACGGAAGGGTAGGTCAAGCACAAGTTCTCTATAGTATCAGACCTGGCTCCATGCCTCAGCACACACTGCATCATCCCTCTCTTTGGCTGCAGTTCTATCACAATAACCCAGAGGAGAGGGGAAGAAGGGTTGCAGGTCCCTGGCTCCACATTTATATACCTCCCAACTCAATCTCAGTTTGGTAGGCACCAGGAGCCCACTGTAAATACAGCCCACAGCCTCTCTGGAGTTTTATGCATCAAGTACTTTTTGCAAGGAAAGAAAGATCTCCGCATTTGGACAACTTTCACACAAGGGTTTTAGAGTCCCTGTAGAAAAAACCTTAGTAACTTTTTTTTTTACAAGAAGAAGGGTTGACCTCAAACGTCCCTGCTGAACCCTCCTTGGACAATACAACGCAGGCACAGGTACAATCCTTCCAGAAGCCAGCACACCAAGGTAACTCCATTGCAATAAATTCATGGAGAAATAGATACATGCTGAATGTCCATAATAAATATTAGCATTTGTTCCTTTTATTATCAAAAACATGACATTAAAAGAGCATTTTTCAGTGTTTCTACGTCAGTATCATCTCACCTCTGACACTGTTGTATTGTCTCTATGTTTCACACACTAACAGAAGTCATCCACAGCATGCTGTGCCTGGTATAAAGAATATGCAAAGGTGGAAGACCTTGAAGACCACTGGCCCTCATCATTTTGAATTACCTGCAAACAGGACAGTTTTGTCAATTGAGTGAGCCAAGAGTGGAAAGTACAGACTCATCCTGGAGAAATGAATCAGATGCTTTAACCATTATAATGCTTCTCTTTAATCATGCACAGTTTCAAATGGTGTTGGACTACATGATCTTTGAAGGTCCCTTCCAACCCACACCATTCTATGATTCTATGAACTCAGAGAAAAGGATGCAGATATAACTGTTAGCCTCCAATGACTAGATCAACATTCTTCTGAGTAAATCATTTCTTCTCTTCTCTCCCTCCCTTGTTATCTTACATGTGCTATAAAGGAAACAGCAACAGAATTTATCCAGAGATCTCCTAAGAGGGAAACTTTTCAAAAGCCACCAAGTCCTGTTTCCTAATGTCTCTGCCTCCTCAGTACCTTCCTCACACAAAATTCTACTGGGTTCAGACTATGGTACCATGGAAAAGTGCACTCCCGGTTAAAGTGCAGCAAAAGAAATCACATAAGAATGCAAGCAGATAGGTGCAGATAGGCAGCATCCAGCTAGTGAGAATGCACCTGAAACAATTCAGGCTGACAGCAGCAATAGCACTGGTTTAGGATTGTCTCAGGTGCTCCGTTGCCTAACATGCAAATCTGCCTTCCCTGAACAGTATTTATTGTCAGTGATTGTTTATTGCATCACGTGAGATATCATCACCGAGTCTATCATAACTGGACCATAGTGTGAAATGGCACTCACAAACAGGTACAATAACCATATTTTGCTGCTAAAGACACTATTCAGGTCAACAGTTACATAAGTATTACTAGTCATCTGGGGAGTGCTTATGATTCAGAACTGGCTTGCAAAGATGTGGCATCTACAGTTTAAAGAGAGATGGGGAATCTCTCCTCAGCTATTCCTGTCAAGTACACCTTTCAGGCAACCTAAAATAACAAAGCAAAGCAAAACAAACCAAACCAAAACTAATCTTGGGTTGCCGAGCCTTCTAACTCTCTTGTGCAAGAGACACACACTAACAGCGAGCAGAACTCCTGCTCCTCAATACACTTTTTGGTGTGCATGATTAGATGTGGGACTTGGTGAGTGGGTGGGGGTGAAGGTTAGGGGTGGAAAAATCAAGGAGAATGACACAAAATACTCTGTCAGTCACACTGGCATCTCTAGAGAAATGAGACAGCTGATCCAGGGGGCATGACACCTGAACATCTGACACAGTCATCTGTTGCAGGATTTAAAAAAAAAATAAATTAAATTATAGAAGTGGCAGAAGAAAGTGGCTATTTTCTGATAAGTGATCTGAAAAGCTAGAAGGAATTTTTTAAGCACTCGTCATACCTCAGACAAAATTCTAGGATGTTTTCCCAGCAACTTTTGTCAGTTACATATTTGTTCTCTCCCTCCCAATTAATTGAAAGAAACTCTTTTGTTATAACAAGGCAGTTTGGATAGGGAAAATCAGGTGCAAGAAGCACAGAAACCTAGAAACTTAGCCATGCGCCCTTCAAACAACTATGCAACATGCATCAATTGCTCCCTCAAACCTCGCTGAACCCTCCCCTGACACCTCCAGCATGACAAGCTTCACTTCACTTTTCTCCAAGGAATTGGGAAGACTAAGGGAAATTCCATGCAAGTCTTTAGCTGAGTTAATATGAGTCTAATTCAGACAGCATAAATTCTGTCCTGGAGGTTTGAACCAAGTATTTTTAAGTTGCCTCTTAGTGGCTTCTTGCTCATTAAAGCTTCTCGATTGCTCTCTAAAAGTCCTTAATCTCTCAGTTGTGTAAGAACAGCAATTCAGGGTAGTTGAATGTGGCTCATAGCACATTCACTTCCTAATGCTTTGTTACATGGGGAATTCCACTGACAGTTTCAAACTGGCACAGAGCATTACAAGCCAGTGACCAGGGTTCCTTTTTATTGAATGAACAGACAAGTCAAAAATATATTTATATACGTGCACATCACCATATTTAAAGAGAGTTGACAGAACACTGTATCCATCTCATCTGCTGTATTTCTATATATTGTTTCCAGAGGTGAGGCAGCTAATGATCCACAGCTTCAGGAAAACACAGTAATATAGTCAATTACATATAGATGCCTCCCCTTTCAAATATATCCCTTGGTAATAGCAGGAAGGGTAGAAAGAGTATTATCTGACTTTCCATGAAACTCCAGCAGTAATTGTTAGAATACTTTCAAGTGTTGAGTAAACGCTTCAGTCTTCTTACCTTGCAATTGACACTAACTATATAAGATCATTACAATCTACCAACTGGAAATACATACAGCCCTAGATTTTGATCACAGATAAGAACACACAAGTAAGCACACATGCAGAAAGCAAACTATTTCAATGGCACCCAAAAAAGTTCAAATAAAGTCACCATATGGTTGAAATGTTTAGAATAGCTGCTAAAAGCACAGGAAAGGCAGATGGTTTGTTCTCTAAGCAGTGCTAAACCTCTTGGGCTGTTTATAAACAGACCTGAAATTCCCTTGGGATTCAAAGGATACAGGACTACATTAAAACAGCTGCA
This sequence comes from Sula dactylatra, assembly GCA_013389905.1. Lineage (NCBI taxonomy): Eukaryota > Metazoa > Chordata > Aves > Suliformes > Sulidae > Sula > Sula dactylatra. The sequence continues at coordinate 80,829 of WEKW01000083.1, forward strand.
CATCGTAATGAAAAAAAAAGTGTAAAAAAATCCCAAAACTTTACTCATAAATACTCAAACACCCAACTTGGCCAATTTGGGATTGTAGTAACTACAGTAATACAGTACAATAATCTAAAAATAGAAAAAAGAACTCTGAAACAGATCAGATCATGAGTTCAGACAGTTTTGACCACCTGAGGTTCTTATCTTCAAAACAAGACACTTAAGGCACTTTTGATAAAGGCAATAGGCCATCTACAACAGAATAACCTGAAAAGTGTAAGGTCTCATAGCCTCAGCCCTTCAACTGATCTGTAACTTATAATCACGAAAATGAGTGGACAAATTGAGCAGGGCTGTCCTGAATGAAGATGAAATTGGTAATCTAGAATGGCAGACTTAATTCTGAATTGCAAAAGAACAGTGTCAAATGGGTTCCAATACACCAATAGAGAAAAGTGGTGTCAGCTTCATTCCATCAGAAGTGACACACCTTACCACTATATACTAAATGATGTTTATGTCAAAGGCAGCAGCTCTGCCTTTTAACCTCTCATCACTCAAAAAGGTGCCCTGCTGCATTACGGCACACAAAGCTCTGTTTTAGAAATACACACACTAAAGCATCTCCACAAATGTCACTCCACATACCAGGAACAGGTCAAGCAAGGCCACTATGCACAACGACAATTAAAAAGAGAGAGAGAGTAGGGGAGAGGTTGCAAGAACAACCTCCATCTGTGTCACAGACTACTGAAATTTTAGGCAAGATCTAATAGTTAAAGTTAGCAGGTAAAGTAACTTTACAGATTTTACAAGGTTGTCCCAATGAAAATATTTGTAACAAGCAACACAGAAAGCCACTCACTAGCAGTAATTTCATGACAAAAATATTCTGAGACTCACAGAGGTTTCATCTTGACATAAGGATATTTTTTACAGCTTTAACAACCACTCACTGGAACCTCCCCAGGGATGTGGTAGAGTCCCCATTGCTGGAGGTTTTCAAGAGGCAACTGGATAGGGTGCTAGATAAGCTCATCTAGGCTCCTTTTCCAAAGGAAAAGGTTGGGCCAGGTGTTATTTTGAGGTCCCTAACTGTTATGTGATTCTTTGAGGCTGGGTTATGTTTCCTTGTACCCTGTCTTCTTAAATGGAAATCCCTTCTTCTAAGGCAGTAAGCTTGGCAACAATTTCCTTACTGCCAACACCACCAATAAAAAGCCTCTTTCTGAACACCCAGGAGAGATGCAATGCCTCTTCACCTTGCAGTGGAAATTTTAAATGGCCCACGGAAGAGGATATACAACAGGTCTGTAATCCTACACAAGCAAAATAGTTAATAATAGGCAGAAAAGGATACTGCCCTTTCCTTACTGGGAGGGGTCTTAAGGCATTTAATTTTATTCGACAATGTGTTGCATGCAAGCATGCACGTTACACGTGAAGCGTTCTGGGTTGTTCTCCCTCTTAGTCATGAAAGTAAGGGATATGGAAGACAAGCTGCAGAAACAGAACTCTAAGAAATTGCATGGTTTCTCTAAAACAATAAATCTGTCACCTATGAGATATGACTGAATTCCATTTCTTTCATTGATAACCATTCTAATTCCACAATGGTTATGCACTGAAAACACTCCTATTGATTTGCAGTGAGAGTGTGGATACCTCATTTTTCAGCTTAAATATCTAGTGTATTTTGCTCTTATTTAAGTATAGAAAGCTGTAGCAAAGCAAGGAGGAGATGGAACCAGAGAACCAATTCTAATGCCAATATAGATTCTTGCCAGAAACCTGGGCTGCTAAAATCCAGCTCTGCTTCTCATGCACAGCAGATAGATTTGTCATGATCAAACCACAACGTCACATCAAATAAGCTATCTGCCAGCTGAAGCTTGTAAACTTCTTGCTGTCATAACAATCCATCAGGAATTTCTTCTTTTTCTGCAAAAATATTTTCATAAAATGTTAACTTTTCCATTAAGTCATTTTCTCTTTAGTATATTTCACATTTCAAAGCTTTGCCCCCCTACAAAACTGTGGATAGGAAAATGTCAGTCTTCACCAACTAAAATTTTATTTTCAAAACCCTGAAACCATGTCAACCAGAGTAAAAGCCAACACATTTTCAGATTTCGATAAACACCAGAAGGTCTTCTGCAAAGTTTTTTGTAGATCAGGAAATCTTTTCCTGGAGGGACAAAAAAAAAAAAACAAAACAAACCACCAACCAAAAAAAAACCCACCACCCAACAACAAAATACAACACCAAACCATAAAGCAACACTCATTCTTTATCACAGTACAACAGTCAAACACATGGGTATTTCTAGTGAACTAGAGTCACAGGATCCATGCTATTTCAATAGTTGCTAATGAATGTCCATCATAAAAGACGCTCTAAGTAGCATTTCTGTGTCAATGAGGAATACTGTCAGATGCGGAAATGTGGAGCTTATTTAGGGATAAAGCATCTCAAAATGCCTTTTCTGAATGGCAGTTTTCTGCCACTGGATTTTTTTCTGCAATTATCTTGTTCTGTAAACATAATTTTATCTTTTTCTGGTTTTATTTGTAAGTTCAAACTGAACCAGAAACTAATTATACTTTCTCTTTGATGCCATTTAAGTATAAATTAGTGAAGATGAAACTTAGCAGTTTTCTCATCATTTCTTCATTTCCAAAAGTCAGAGACACTCTTCTTATTTTACCACTACAGATGGACTTTTCTTGGAAACCTTTATATTACTGAGGAAGAGAAACTCTGCTGACCCATCCTGTTGTCCAGAGCAGCATCAGAGCATTGTTTCTTACACAAAATGAAATGAAGAAGGGGTCTCATCATTATAGAATTGGTGAGCTCTCACGGATTTTCACCAGTTCTAAGCCACATCAGAACCTACACAGTACAAATCACACAAAACTCCTGGATTATTTCTAACAGTGCATTGCACATTGTCAAAGCACATCATATAATATATATGTCACAAGAGACCTGTATAAACTTTCTACCTTACATGGATGCCAGGGTACTCTCGCACTTCACTTGCACTGGGTGAATTGTACATGAGAGAGGTCTTGAGTCTAGTTTCTGTCCTGTTCAGCAAGACCCATAGCAGGAGCCCTTGGCCCCACTGTAATCATTATGCCTCCCTCCTTTCATTGTCCCATATTGCTAAGTACCGTACTCAGACGATGAGATCTGACCAGTCTACGCGGAGCCATGTATTCTAAGATTTCATTTGCCAGAGAGAAGAAAAGCAGGAAACGCACCCAGAACTCTCTGTCTACTTGAATATCTGTCTCAAGTAGAATAAGGGTTCTTGTAGGTGGAAGTGGCGTTACTCGGATCTCGCCTTCCCCAAGCCTGAGCTGTCCTTTTCTAGATTATGCACTGGAATTTTAAAATGCAGAAAATCAATATACAAAACCAACAAGCAGGAATACAAACAAAGAGAAATACAGATACAGGTTTTGCATATCATCAGAATGCTTTTTACACACTGCAGAAGCCAACCTCAGCACCCAGTAATTCTCCCACACTACCAGAACACTGGAGACAAATGCTAAGAAAGTAATTACTGCCTAGCTATTCAAAACCTCACTAGTCTGCTGCATAACAAATGTATGGTCAAAAATTACTTGTTAGAAGCACAACCCTGCCTATTCTTTATCCAGCAATAAGCAGATATTTATTAGCTTTCAAATCTTTACTGCTTCTTCAATAGCAGAAAGTTTCAAAACCACACACAATGCAAGGGGGAGCAATTCTGCTACCCCTGCCTCAGGTGCAGCTTCTCCCAAATCTTTGGCTTACACATTCGTGTAATTGCATAACTGAAGTGATTACAGGGGAGCGGCACTGCCACCCCGCACTAAGCAACAGCCTCCAAGATCGCTCTGGACAGCTCAGCTGAGTAGTGTAAGCACAGGGCTGGATAATTCATCATTCTGGAACAGAAACAGCTGAAATATGGAAAGGGGAAGGAGTACTTTCATTAAAATAACAACAATAATTTTTAAATTGCTCAGTTTCCCGTTTCCTCCCCCAGGGAAATCTCTTGACGTTTTAATACAAGCTCTGCTCAGAAGTTGTAATCCAGGCTCTGACAAACACCCTTTGTAACTTTCCATGGGTTTGTAGTCCGATACCAGCAACAGAGGTATCAGGGATGGAAGGAACTAAATTAATGCTATTATATTCCAACTGCAACAAGTCAAATTAAAAGAATAAATGTCTCCCATTCTCGGGGCGGGGGGGAGAGAAAGCAAGAGAGAGAGCCTGAAGCCTTGGAGAAAGAGGGAAGCCTCTCAACCCAATCTGAAAACTGCAAACAGAAAATTGCACGTCTGGATGAAAATCTGAGACAAAATAGCACCCTGGAGACACATCCTGTAATCTGGGGCTATCTCAGCCAACCTGGAATACCTGGTAACCTTAATTAAAACAGGTGGCCAAATGTAAGTACGGAAAATAATTTGATTTGGCTGAGATCATAGTAGGTGCTCAGCTATCACATGGAAACGGTGACCTCATGATTAAACAATGTGTCAACAGTATGAAATGTAGAAGTTCCATCTTTTGGGACATCACCAATGGATAGCATTTAAAACATAAAGTTGCATTATAAAAACCAGCAGGAACTATGAAGCATTTTCTGTCAGGACAGCCACTGGACCATATATCAGCTCATTGAGAACTACTACTATTGAGTAGTTAAATGGCTCTTAGAAATATGTGGTACTAAAACAAATTAAAGTGAAGGAGGTGAGTAAAAACAGTTACTGACACTTACCTATTGCTGATCAGATACTGAACTATAAGGAAGACAGCTCACAGTCCTAAATTAAATGCAACCACATTACAGAAACTATACTGCTTTTCAGTCTAGCAGTCAATATCCAGGAACAGTTTCTGCTATCTGAGCCAACTGATTTAATGACTAAGGAAGAGATTTACCAAGTATTTCAGGAGACAGAAACATACACTGCTACCACAGATACCAACGAGCCAGTGTCTCCTGCACGGATTGTTTTGGACTCGAATTCCCACTGGAATTGGCATATATAGTATATGTTGCACATGTTCATCAGTGACTTACAGAGACATCAAGCAAGCTGTGTGTCTATAGCCTTCCCTGAAATAACCCATTGACCAAACAGTCTCTTCACGTGGACTACATCAGATCTCAAGATCAGCCATGAGCACGAGAGGAGAGCCAGGTGAAAGGAAAAGCTCAGACAGTGATTCAACACCCCAAATCAGCCATGAAAAGCATCAGTTCAATCCCTGACAAAAAAATAAGTAAATAAGTACCCTGAACCTCAGAGAAAAGAATTTGCATGATCATTCCCCAGCTTCTGAGAACCTGAGGTACAGTTCAAACCTGTACTAAGAATCAAGCCAGGTGCTTTTTTCTCTCTTTCCCCCCCCGCCCACAGACCATTTCAAGCACCCTTAATATTTTGCCATATTAATTAGGGAGGAATTTAGAGTAAAAACAAGAGAACTTGCTTTAGGTACAAAGCATAACATGGTGATAATCTCCAAAGAAAACTGTTATTTCCATTATCGCAATCCCATGAGAAATTATGCTGCTTCTTGCCATCTGCTGTGCTATTACTAGCCGTTTATAATGACAAATCCGTCATGAGAAATATGTTCACATGAAGGCTAGAACATATGCTTTCCATTAACAAATGATAAAGAATATTGTAATACACTGCAGATGCAGTTCACAAACTGCACTGTTTAGAGGAAAATAATGGCATGCATCACTGAGCCCAATCCTGTTCTGGAAGCCACAACATGAGATAGTGCCTGTGTTAACTTCCACAGTGTTTCTTCATTGAATGAGTCTTACTCACACATGCTACCAGATCTTGTACATGACTACTATGGAGCTTCTACTCCATGATTACTGGAGTAGAAGCCACACACACGGTTTAGCCAAGGATCCACGTGCTCCTCAGCTCCAGTTCTCAGACCAGGCCAGATGAGCTGGGCAAAGCATGATTTCCAAAAGGGGAAGGGATTGGCACAGAATGACAGGATGTGCTTCTGGGCACAGTTGCAGGAATAGCGAACAGACGTTTCACTGTGAACTCAATGAGGGCAACCAGCAATTGTTCTCAGAGAGAACTGTGATGAAAGAAAACACCCTCATTAATACCACTCATTCCTATAAACCAATTTGCTCTTTAGCAGGCAATGCAAAAGCACAGAAAGATCAACAGCACAGTGACACCTGAATACACTCCTCAAAGTGGGGCACCAGTAGCAAAGGAACACTAGCAATACCAGGCATTTGTACTACTTTTCATTCCTGCAGCACTCAAACTTCAACAGCAACACCTCTTGCACCTCTTTAAGCAGAGATGGGAGAAGGAAGTCCAGAGTACAAAGCACTGAAGGCTTCTACACTCCAAATTGAGCCACGTTGTACTGTCCTGCATGAGCTATGATGCATGTCAGCAGCTTCACCCTCCAGCGCTCCACCTCTGCCACCCTAGCCAATGCTATAAGGCACTATCTAATGTATTACATAATGATACAGGCATTTTCTTGGTACATTTTCATAATCCACATTAAAAATAAATACATTTAAAACCAAACTCAAAAGAACCCTGGTCCCTCCACACCCATCTCCCTTCTCAACATAACATAAACATCAGACCTGTGCTGGTTAGCATTTCTATTCTATTATTATCTCTAGTTGTTGAACAGCCTCCGTACCATAAAAAAAAAAAGAGAGAGAGAGAGAGAGAGAGAGAGAGAACAACTTCAACTCACGTTGTTTTTCCTGTAGAATGGCAGATGAGCAAAATGTAGACTCTTCACCTGCAACAGGAAAAACCCACAGTGTGACACAAGTTTGCTTTACGTGGACATCAAGCTCTTTGCTTTTTCTATTGTATTGCCATTAAGTATTTTACAAATGACCACTGTACTCATTGCTAAAACTCCCATTGGCTTCAGTGGGAACAGCTCAACATATATACTTGAAAACTGCTCTAATCTGTTCATCAAAATGGTCAGTCTAGAAGCCAGATTTTGTTCTTCATTTCAAGAAAGGCATCATAAGCAATGAAACTGTAGCTAGGAATCTATTTGATTACCTGCAGCATCAGCTACTGAATCTCTAAATAACTAAGAATTAGCATAACTTATCTAGCAACACAAACCAAATTCTTATTCCAAATATTTAATTAGCAATATTTTTAAGAATGTCTCTGTCCTTCCATTCCCTCCCACGGTCCACCTGTCCAAGGAAAGCTGCAAGTACAAAGGGATTCTCTCACATCTAAATACAAAACCCTAAAATACAGAGACACAAGGATATGGGAATATAAGGGCCTTTCATTTAGTTTGTGCATATAGATAAAGGCCTCCTACAGCACTCAGGCCATTTCTACCCTGGAGGGTAAACACCTTTGCCATTATTCCACCACCAGAAATGGAAGCCCAATGGTACCAGCCCACAGCTACCATCAGAGCTGGGATGGGAACACAGGTCTCTTAATCCCTTCTCTAGATTCCTTCTCCAGAGGTCTAGGCAAAATTTGCTCTTTTTCCTGGAGCCTAACATTTGAAAATATTCAAACTAGTGACAGAGACAGAACTCTTCTGCTGAGACACAGTCTGAAAAAACAACAGAGGCAACATTATGTTCTATGTATTTGGAAACAAATCCCAGGCTGGTCAGGCGACAAGGACCAGGGAAGCTGGTGGCATTCCACTACATGTGAATAAAACCATGCACGTGTTGTAATCACCTGCCCACCAGCTTTCTTGTGTTCAGTGAAAGCTTCTGCCCAGTGCCCTAAGACGACTATAGAACTCGTATGCACTGTTCCTAATCCCATGGATTAAAAATGTTCTTACACTAAACCCCGATAGAGTTAATATATAATGAATAGTAATAACTTTTAACTCCTCTGATGGATGCAGCACTACAGAATAAGAGCTCTGCCACAGTTCTCTTTTCTTCAGATGCCCCAGCTACCACAACTGACAACTTGGCTTCTAAAGGGAGTAGAAAGAAAAGAAAAAATGACAGGCTCTTTAATATACAGCATAGAAATCTGCTCTTCTCCATTCTTTGTGCTGAAACAGTGAGCAAAGAGACCACCTGGGTACCTGACTTTTGAGGAATGAAAGTGATTTGAATTAACCACTTTCCAAACTTCAAATACAACCTCTTTCATTCTCAGTTCCTCACCAGGGCAATTCATAGACTGTTGTTCTGCCAAAGAGCTTGGGTCACAACCGTTATCCACTTTCAGCTTATTAGGGGAGAAGTATTATCTGCAATAGCTCACAGGGAAAGTAATTGTTGAGGCAAAGCAAGTCACTGCTTTGGGAAGAACATGTGAGGCTCTCATGAATGTGAGAGCTAAAAGCAAAAACCAGGCCTCCATGTCAAGAGCAACAGCCAGCCTTCTGAAGGGCTTGTATACACAATTCTAATAATTACAACATGACTGGAAAACAACGGGATTCATGAAGAAAACTTGTTCCCATGACAGCTTTAAATGGCTGTGCAGATAGAAATTCTCCATCTCAAAAGAACAGCTCTTGATGGAAAGTGAAGCCACTTTCACTACAGAATTGAAATTCATTTTTATTTGGTAGGTTTCAAAAACAGACAATTAGGTATTTTTTAAAGCTTTACTAACAAGTTTCAACTCTGAATACAAGTTTTTAACATCTAGAATTACATCTTTCAGTATGCGTTACTGTGCCTGTCCCACATTTTTCACTGTTTAAAAGAGAAATATAAGAGGTCAGGGAAAAGAATTAAACAAAAACATGAAGGCAAAACAAAAACACCAGAAAGGAAACACTTGTTTTCAGATGCTAAGTAGTATATACAAGTCAATAAATGTTCTTTTTCTGTAAAAAGCTCCCATCACATTCGTGCCACTGCCTTGCGCAGGATATGGTAAATGACAATCACTTTGCAGGCACAGCACTTACTGTTAAAAAGCAAGTGCAACAAGGAAATGTGATAGAGGGGATATAGATATTTCAAGGTTTTTTAAATTGCAGTGGTTTTGGCTTGGATAGAGTTAAATTTCTTCATAGTAGCTTGTATGGGGCTACGTTCTGGATTTGTGATGAAAACAGTGTTGATAACACAGGGATGGTTTAGTTATTGCTGAACAACACAGTGTCAAGGCCTTTTCTGCTTCTCACACTGTCACGCCAGCGAGTGGGCTGGGGGTGGGCAAGAAGCTGGGAGGGGACGCAGCCAGGACAGCTGATCCCAGCTGACAAAGAAAGATATTCCATACCATATGGCATCATGTTCAGCAATGAAAGCTGGGGAGGAGGAGGAAGGGGGGACCTTCAGTTTTAGCATTTGCCTTCCCAAGTCACTGTTACATGTGATGAAGCCCTGCTTTCCTGGAAATGGCTAAACATCTGCATAGGGTGGGGGGAAGTAGTAAATTATTTCCTTGTTTTGCTTTGCTTGCACATGCAGCTTTTGCTTTATCTATTAAACTGTCTTTATTGCAACCCATGAGTTTTCTCACCTTTATGCTTCTGATTCTCTTCCCTACCCCCCAGGGAGGAGTGAATGAGTGGCTGGGTGGGAGGGGCTGAGCTGCTGGCCAGGGTTAAACCACAACTATCATGAAATGTGATAGATGGGACACAAATATTCCTCAAGTTTTTTTAAATCTAGGCTTAGATTTTTGTTTCTAGAAAAATCTCTTCAGCTTTCTTTCAGACTCAATACCTTGCCTCAAACTCTCATATCATCTGCAGGATGAATGCTGAAGCGTTGAGACAGTCATACCCATCTGCCCCTCAAAAACTAATAATTACCAGCATTAGTACGACTCCAGACAAAACCTTGCTGTTTAATGCTTTCATGGTGGTAGCAGGGAGGAGTAGGAGAAGATACTTATCACAATTTTTTCAAAATTTGAACCAGTGTGTGAACATTCAGTACACTGCCTTTTTCTCAGGTTTTTTTCAGCACTGTTGCAGCTGCTCCACAAAGTAACATCTATAGAATCCCATACTACCACTGAAACAATCTGCAAAAAAATATTAAGTACCCCCCACGGTCTGTTTTTAATTTCTTTCCTACAAACTTGCATTATTTCTAAAGTATAAGCATTGTCTTCATTTGTTCTCTGTTGATGTTAACGGTAACAGCCAAAAAAGAGCACTGTGCCACTTGGTAAGTCACAGACTTTTACCTGTCTTGACACAAAGGCAACAGGGTTGACAAACACTAGTCCCCAACAATATTGCCTGCAATATTTTCATGACATTGTCAGATAGGTGTTAGATAGCCGTTTCTTTTTCTTTCTCCTTTTACATATTCCTTGATCTTGCACTGAACTTTCATAGGGATTCCATGAAGATGTGACAATACTATTCCCCCGTTTCATACACTTCAATGAACAGAGACCATCTCAGCAGAGTACTACCACAACAGGGATTGTTCAAATATAGTAAACTACCTGCTACAAATTCCTTTCCAGCTTAAAGATAAGGCCTCAAAAGGTCAGCAGAAACCAGCAAGCAGAGCAGAGCGGAAAGTGTGAAAAGTGACTAATAAAACAAACAGGTGATGCACAATTATTAGCCAGCTGGGAGCTAGAGTCAAGGTGGAACACTTCTGCGAATGCTGTTATCCTCACATTCAAAGCTAAGAAGCAAGAAGCTACAGTGCTACTGCCAGGAGATACGGGAGCTGGCTGAATATTCCCTACCCTCCCTCGGTAACGAAGGCGAGAGTGAAAGCTCTTTTGAGCTTCCAGTCTGCCCTACATTTCTGAGTCTGTGCTGAGTCTTTCCTGTGTTATCCTACTTGGCAGTAATCTCCTGTCTTTTCTATTCCCTCTGTCCTCCAGAGGATTCATCACCTCCACGCTGCTGCAGTATTGTGTGTGTATGTAAGAAAAAGGAGGGAATTCAGATACCTGCTGAGCACATTAATGCAAATTGCATTCAGCTGCATATCATCTCCTTTCACTTCACAGCCTCTGATCAGTGAAGATCTACATAATTTATAAACCTCATTTTAAAACATTTACAATTACATAAAAATCATCAGGAGAACAGGCTTGCCTCTGTGGTTGTTAAGAGATGAAGTTGGAATAATTTAACTTTTGGGCTGATTGGATTGGTTTAAAAATTCTAAAAGCTCACATTGCTCCTAAAATTCTTGCTTACCTCCTCTACCCTCTCAACCTTCTGGCAAAATAGGCATAAAGCACATAACTGGCTACGCACAAACCAGTGTATTCCTGGGAAATGCAGAGAGGGAAAAATGGTCAGAATTAACAATATCTTTATTTGGGGGAAGCTAAATCCTTGTTAGTAGGGATGTAAGTACAGAATTTCAAGTTCATGACGCTAAGCACAAACACACTAAGTCAGCATTTCCAGGTAATCCCCGCACTCAGAATCTTCTCAAAGTGGCTGCAGAGCGCTTTTTGTCGTAACTCAGCAAGGGACATGCTGCCTTCACAGCTCATCACCTCCTCTGCCCAGTGCTTCCTTTTTGAGCACCAAATATTCTAAAAATTTGTCTTTTTTTTTTTTTAAGTGTTAAACTCTTGGGGGGGGAGGAGAGAAAAAAAAAAAAATCTTTCTTTGAGCTGTTTTGAAGACCTGTTCTGAGTGCTTATGGGCCCAATTCACCAATCTACTATAGTAAATATGACTACTGGCTTTGGAACAGGGCATATATTTGCTTAAAATTTCAAAAGCACTTGAAATTATTAGGCGCAAATTTTTCACAATCAATTATTTCACAGCACGCATTTTAAGCACACGTGCTCACTTTATTGATAACGTAAAATAAGCAAGGGCAGCCATGAATATCTGGATTTCTAAAGAAATTCAGAAATCTCAAAAACATCTTAAACTATGCTTCCATTGTGAGTTTGATAGCTTTGAACTTTCAGGCACCACAGTTAAACATCTTGTGAAGTCTAGCCCCTAAAAACGTGTTGACACAAAATTCTTTCCAGCACATAGTTAAAATTTGATGTTATCCACTTTCAGAAACATTCACAAAAGGTGGTTCCTAAGAAGGTAGATCCAAAGAAGTAGGTTCATTAATGACTTTCAGCCACAAGTTCTTAGACTTAGGTTCTCTTCTCATTTCCTCCTCCTTCTCATGAGTAAAATGTTCTCCGGCTCCAGAATACGTACCACAGAACAGACTACAATGCAAGGCCCCCTAAATCACATTATGTTTCTCTTCACATAGTCACCCCTCAAGAGGTTCAAGGAATATGAACGTAGCCTGAAATGCAGACCTGGCGTATTTTAAATTACCCTTCTGAAGACATTTACTCTGATAGGATGGGAAAAACTTGGGGGCAAAAAAACTTGATGGGAAAATGTGGTGCCTGATTAACCACTTGAGGGCATTCTTCTTCATCTGTGTAACTACGGTCCTTGAAAACTAGACTACTAAAGGGCTGAGCTGTTAGTCCTACGTTTAGAGACAAATTAATGAAGACACTTTAGTTTATGAGGAGTCTCATCAAATTCAAGAAACCTGATCAAACGAAATCATGCTAGTGAAATTAAGGCAGCAGGAAGTCTATGCTCTAAAGGAGTGTTAACTATGCTCGTCAGAGGGGTCCAGATATTTTCATCACATAGTAATTTTCACAGAATCTGCAAAAATCTGCCACTTCTCTGGCTTGGAATTAAAAGATGATCTGCAATTACTCTAGTTGCATGCTACCAGCTATTGCAATGCTAAAAAAACCAAATAAGCGAGCAGTTTTTCAGGCAGTGTTGAAACCAAGAATCCATCTTACTTTCCCACAAAGGATTGGTAACACCAGTAGAAATAAAGATATCTATTCACCAGAGAAAGTAGCTGCAGGTAAAAACAAGATTCACAAAGTTACCTTCAGTGTCGTGCTCTGTTACTTAGTCATTACACATACATGTACCTTTGCAGATCTGTGCTCCTGAGCTGCCAGAGCGCATTTTGTACAACTCTTGTCTCTTGTTTTGCTCTCCCCTGGGATTACATTGCTAATGGGATCAGCATCAGAGGACAGCACAGCAGGACAGAGTTGCACTCCTCAGCACCAGTGAGATACTTCAGGGGGATCCTTCTTTGCCTTCTTCCCCACACATCCAGTCTTGCAACGTTAGCTACTAGAGTGCCAGTAGGCTTTATGGTGTACGTGACTTTCTCTGTTCTAATCATCTGAATTTGTTTAACAACATAACCATACCGCTGGAACAAACGACATTCATGCTCCACTTTAAAATGTGGCTTTCACCCCAGCAAGAATACTGTGAAATTTAACTTCTGAAGAGAAAAATCTGTTCTGTTAATATTTTTTTTTTAATGCCATGGAAAATGTAACACTGGTGTGAGCAGAATTATGTCAAACTAGGGAAAGTAGGGGGAAAGGAGGTAATATACCTACAGATGGTATGACCCTCTGGATGGGAATGGCAGCCAGAGAAACTCTAGGCCCAATGAAACTGATGCAAGAACACATGCTGATTTCAGCATGTAGACTGGATCTTAACAAAGGTCAAAAAAGGAAAAGGGCATCTGTGGAGGGACTGCAAGGAAAGCAATTCTCTCTGCAGCAGGACTCAGCTCCTAGTTAAAAAGTATCTTAGCGGCTACTTTAAGCTTCCTCCATCTTGCATGCACTTGCTGAGCTGTATTCTAGAACATACAGCATCACAAAATTAAACGATGCAGTTGCAGAACACTGGTAACCTAGTATAAACTGCTACCATGGATGATTCGCAAAAATCCAATTCACTGCCCCTCTCTAAAACTTGATGCTAGAAGCAAATCTGTTCTTTATATGAGCCATCTGATGTGTCTTGGAACACTGTTGGCTATTCTAGTTTCCACCCTTTCCTTCCACTGTTCACTCCACTCAGCCAAATTTTCTGTTTGCCGTTCTTCACATTATTAGGCAGTGGCAGATGCTATTGCAATAAATTTAATAGCAGCATAAACACTATAGTCAGCTATGTACAAACACCCTTTAATTAATTATATGACTCCAGGAGGACATGACAAGGAGGGGGAGATCACATGCTACTGGAGGGAAGCAAGAGAGCAGTTTGTTTATGCAGAATATTCACTGTGGAGAAAATTAGGCAAGGCAGCCTTTGGGGGGNAAAATCACTATATCGAAAGCAGAGTCATGAGGGTGTAGAGATTCTTCTGTTATACTATTTTGACCATTGCATAAATGTTGGAGAACCTTTGAGATGCATGGCAGACGTAGCAAAGGAGTCTGAATCAGTGAGCCAATGAAAAACGCGACCAGATGAAGAGCTTGTTAACAACGTCTTAGAGCGCACCCAGTCTTGCACAGAAACACTAGTTTCCTCTAGGAGTTTAATGGATCCAGCTCAACACAGCTCATAATTTCAGATACTATGGGTTAGTATCCGCATCACAACTGACAAGTATCTTAAAAAGTCTAAACCATTCAGTGCAAAAAATTAATCATTCCCATTTTAGTGGAAAATGCTAATTCACAGCCAAGTTGGCATATCTGTAATATTTTCTCTTTATTCTCTTGACCTAATCATAAAATCTGTTTTTTTTTTTTTTAAACATTAGAAATGCAAAATTCAACAAAACAATTAAGACCCACATATAGTTAGGCTGAAAAGAAATTAGTTGACTCCATCCCTACAGGTTTTATACACAGGAAAGAATCAAGTGAGAAGGAAATATATATATTTACCACTTTATTATATAAGGAAAGTGTACAGATATACAAATTAGACAGGGAAAGGAAACAAGAGAAAAAAATAATACATGCCAGTCTTGCCTGAAAAAACTGTCCTTAAAAATCAAATTAACAGCTGCCTTCCTGCCATACTTTGCAGTTAACTCAGGGCTGATTGCTGGCACCTCGGCAGTTTTCCTTGCCAAAGGTGTATTTAACCATTGCACAGGGAGCTGCAGGCTCTGCTTTACTCCTAACCAACCACCATATGTACAGATTTAAACACTGTATGAGCTTTATGATTGACTTAAACTGAGATGAATTCCATTTTACGAGAAGCAATAGATGGTTTCCAGACTACAAAGTCTTTCTCCTTCTGCAAAAACATCAATCTGGAGAGTGATGTAGCTAAACTCTCCTCTTACACATAGAATTGTATTTAATTAGCAACAACCCAGTTGAAAGTTTGATGAAAACAAATCTCCTGAAGTTGATTAATTACTTCTCTCTCATGTTACTGTTTCTCTATAATACATGACTGGTTAGACTCTTAATTTGATTGAAAGATAAAGCAATACTGTTCCACAGTCAAATTAAGAACTGCTTATGCCCTATTAAGTAATAAAATACTTCTCATTCACTTCCCTATCTCTACCATCCACTACGGGGTGAGGTTAGGGTAAATTTTTGTAGCACCTGTCAGTGTGTCCTACCCTTCTGTCTGGTGTTGCCTTACCCTGTGCTGCATCACATTAGTCTAACCGGAGATTCAAGAGGTCTGGGACAAGGACAAAGGCACTTTTATAAGTGCTTGATGCTCTTAAATGCCCCATATGATTTATGGGAGCTCAGTGCACTTTGAAAAGCTAGCCCTTGTGAACAATCCACTCAAAATCAAACCAAACCAAAACAAACTTTCTCAAAACAGAAGAAGAATCACCGTTATCGGGTTAAGTCTTTATAGCAGCCTTGTGCACACGACAACAGAAAAGATGAATTCCAAGTAGTGCAACAAAAGCTGTCATGAATCCTATGGCTTTAGAATTACAATGGAAGCACCGAACACGAGGGCGCCCAATGTGCTATTGTGGAAGCAGCCAGTGACTGACCATCCCTTCCATGCAGTAAGTCTCTGCTAAAAGCTACTAGGACAGAATCTGCTCTCTGTTTACTGCTGTAAGTCTAGTTTTTTCAGCAGTGTAACCTTCTAACAGTAGTCTTTGCAAAGGATCAAAAGGTACTTGCAAAAGGTACTGCAATTGAGAGGTGACTGCTGCACATTTTCTAGAGAAATAAATATGCCGTAGTAATGCTTGTTTCAAATTAATGTGAAATACAATAGTATAATTGGACTATGCTCTTAGTAATATGGTTTAGTTTTAGGTAGTCCTGTGAGGAGCAGGGAGTTGGCCTTGATGATCCTTATGGGCCCCTCGCAACTTGAGATATTCTATGATTCTATGAATTAGCTTACTCCACAGATGTACGTTAAACTTAGTCTTAACCAAAACCATTATTCGCGTCTTCCAGTTCTGTTCAGTGCCTTGGGGACATTAGGACAGGAGAACAGAGATAGCCGTTGAGGGAATCAACAGGAAATTGCCCATCATCTTAGAAATGTGCTGCTTCACATATAAAACAGGCTTTTTTTCCCCTTACGCTAGATAGAAAAAGATGACAGCCAAAAGATATGATATCAGAGGGTAAAAAAAAAAAAAAAAAATAAATCACTCAGTGATGTATTTACTGTACTTAAGATCTCAGGAAATATTTTTTTAAAGGGGATTTACAAAGAATAGCTGGAGTGGTGGGGAGTCATAGTGCATGCTATGAATTCAACAGAATTTTATGGTCTACCATTCATAAGCCACAGACTTTGGAAAACAATTCTTTGTAAGTTTTAAGGTGAGAAGCACAGCATTTGTCTTTTTACAAAATCAGTAGGAATTTCACAGCTCAATCCTAGGTGGTGCAGAAAGGGCAGGAATTGCAGGTTTCCATACACAGACCTAACACAACCTGGCCAACAGTAGCACCTCCCAGCTCCAAAACACTATCTTGTAATGGGCTGGATGTGAAGAATGAAAGTTTAATCTAAATCAACAATTCAAATGATGAGTCCCAGAAAGACAGCGATATTACTGTCAACCCTGTCTTCCAGATAGACAATCAATGCACTAAAAGATTAAAAGATCTGAATAACCTGATCTTGTGCAACGGGACCAAGAAAGGCCTTTCACCCACCTAATGTGAAAATTTCCAGTTGTGAAAGTTGATCATGTCCATCTATTTTGCTGGTTACCAGTAAAGCAATCCATCAGTCTGTATGTGTGGCATATGAAGCACAGGAAAAGTGAATTTCACAGCCATTTTACAGTCAGTTATGTTTTAAACAACTAAAAATTAAATTGCATTTTGTCAATTGCCTACCTGAGAATTCATCCTCATTTGAAGCATTTTAACTTAATTAGCTGGATTTGCAGAGTAAAATAGTAGCATATTGCTGACAAAATTGACTAATGGCTCTTAAAATTTAATTAAGGCATATTAAATCAATAGCCATCCTTTGTGGCAAGCTGTATCACAGAAATTACACTGTTGATTGCTTGCTTGCTTGTTTACTTTATATTCTACAAAAATACTACTAACGCCAACTTGCCCCCCCCCCCCCTTTTTTTTGTTGAAGATCTTTACATTGCAGAAATAAGGTTGCAAGCCCAGGGTATGCAGCAGATTTTAGAATGCCTTCTTGGCTTCAGTCATGAGGAGCATATTGACAATTCCAATCTTACCAATTTAAGGATGCTGTGATTGGGGAACAAAAGATGACTGCCTTAAGCCTGTCATAAAAATTCAGTTTCAAAACAAAGAAATGGTCAAGGTTTGTTGGGGTTTTGCCTGTTTCACTTTTTATTTTTGTGTGCATTTGTGGTGGTTTTAATGTGTACATTTTGGAAAATGCAAATGTATTGAAACCAAAACTATCCACAAAAATGTGACTTTTTTTTCCCCCACCCACAAAGACTACAACAGAGACAAACTCACTGCAAAACAGCCAAAGTGTTTATGGACCCCTTTTAAAAGCAGCCCAAGTTCAAGCCCCTGCTACAAATCTGGCAGAACTGGCATTTAAACTATTTTACAGAAAAGTTAAGTAATTGTATTGGGTTTACATAGCAAGGTCTTGGTAGCAGGAGGCTACAGGGTGGCTTCTGTGAGAAGACAAAAGGAGCTGCCCTCACGTCCAACAGAGCCAGCTCCAGGACTGACCTGCTGCTGGCCAAGGCTGAGCCCATCAGCGACAGTGGTAGCGCCTCTGTGATAACATATTTAAGAAAGGGTAGAAAGCACTGTGCAACAGCTGTGAGAAAGAGAAGTGAGAAAATGTGAGAGAAACAACTACACAGATGCCAAAGTCAGTGAAGAAGGAGTAGGAGGAGGTGCTCCAGGTACTGGAGCAGAGACTGCCCTGCAGCCCGTGGAGGAGAGCATGGTGACACAGGTTATACCCCTAGGGCCCATGAAGGATCATGGTGGAGAAGACAGCCACCCTTCAGCCTGTGGAGGACCCCATGCTGGAGCAGGTGGATGTGCCCTGAAGGAAGCTTGCAACCCAGAGCAGGCTCCTGGCAGGAACTGTGGCCCATGGGGGACCCACACTGGAGCAAGTCCTTACCATGACTGCACCCCACAGGAAGGACTGATGCTGGAGCAGTTCTTGAGGAACTGCAGCCTGTGGGAAGGACCCACATTGGAAAATTGTATGAAAGATTGTATCCCATGGGAGGGGCCCCAGGCTGGTGCAGGAGAAAAGCATGAGGAGGAAGGAGCGGCAGAGACAAAGTGTTAAGAACTGACCACAGTCCCTGCTCCCCATCCCCTTGCATTGCTCTGGGAGTGGGGAGGAGGTAGAAGAGATAGGAATGAAGTCAAGCCTGGGAAGAAGGGAAGAGTGAGGAGAAGGTGGCTTTAGTTTTGTTTTATTTCTCACTAGTCTACTCTGTTACAATTAATTGACAATAAATTAAATTAATTTCCCCAAGTTGAGCCTGTTTTACCTGTGATGGTAACTGGTAAGTAACCTCCCTGCCCTCATCTCAACCCATGAGACTTCTAATTCTCTGTGGTCTTTTCATGATGCAGCAGTCATCCTAGATACCAAGAGCTTCTGAATTCCGTACATGCAAAAAAAGCGCCTGAGATGAAAAGGTCCTCCAAATCATTCAAAAGATATGACCTACTTGAAAGGAGATTGTTATCCTCTCAGGTGTACCCTTGCACTGGAATCATCAGTAATATGACCATCTTATCATAAGGAGATGCACAGTTCACAATTAATTAATATTCCCAAATTCCAGCCTCTGGGGACCAGCTCCAATTGTTCTTCTGTGCTACCAGGACACCTTGGTCTTAAAGAGCACTGCATAACCCAATGAATCAACCCAAGTTTTAAGTTTGGACAAACATATCCTCACAGCTGGGGGTTAAGAAAGGTTAAAAAATCCCATATTTTCAGACGTGATCTGTAGTAGGTAACTCAAAGTAAATGTCCTATATGTTTGAGTATGAGCTGCATGGAAGACCACAGAGTGTCAGAAGAGATGAAGGAAAAGAATGAAGAAGTCTTGACTACCAAACTCCTGCCTAGGACACAAACCTACTCTGCACCAAGTGTAGGCACATTAATTTCACTTAAGTTGGACCAACCTTAAAGCAGAGGAGCTTCAGGCACCTGAACAAGAATGAAACAAATGAAACAGAAGGTAATACGTGATTAAAACCACTGCATTTCAGCAGGAACTGCTTAAAAATACACACACAAAAAAATCAGTTGTCACAAGTATTAGTCACTGTAATTTTCATCAACTTTTCAGTTAAGACTATTTTCAAAGGCAACAGAGCACTCACTACACTCTTGCTAACGTAAAAAATATTTTGTGAGGTATGCCAAGCATTCACTCTACAGTTAGAAAACAAGGGTCTGATTATTAACAGAGGAGACACTATTCAGTCATGACCCATTTTTCTTTTACTGCAATTAATTACAATAATGCCTGTCAGGATCACAAGTGTTTCACCAATAAGGAGCCAAATTTTATGTTTTGCCTTATGTGCAATAATATACACCACAGTCCCTTCACTGGGGCTCCATGCAGTAGCCAAGCACAGAATTTGGCTCTTTAACAGAGTAGCTAGGGGTGGTTGTCCCTGGAATAGAAATCTGCAGAACGATACTGTTGTAACCAGGGCCTTCAATAAATACACCAGGTCTCAAACACAAGGTAAGCATCTTTCCCCTGCTTCAACAATAGCCACACCTACCAAAGCAGATTTACTTCCATAAACACGATATTTCAGACTCCATAGACCCTGAATTGCATCAGCTCCTTACTGGAATGTCCAGCTAAGAGGTAGTCAGTGTCAGAAAGCATTAATTATTTGGGGCCGGACAGGGAGTGTGGGGCCACGGCAGGGAGGGAAGTGTAAGCGTTGGCAATGAGAACGCTTCTCCACTAGTTTCTCAGAGGTCACAAAATGACCTCAGATGGTTATAACTGTTGGCACTCATGCAGCTAAAATTTTAACTGTTGTTCTAGATGCTCAGTTCTCTGTATCACTTGGCCAGGCCCCAGACCTGGCTAAACGCCTTAAGGAAACATCACAGTCATTCTCGTCAGAGCCTGCAGCAAACGTGCATAAGCAAACAGACACTTCCATGCATCTCCAATAAATTCTTTATGAAGCAGAAGAGGAATAAAACTTGACTGCTTTCCAAATGAGCTCTTAATCATCATTTGTTACTTAAAACACTGGAGGTCAACACACGTCCTGTCATACAACATGGTCTTTTGAGAGACAAAGGCAGACAGATTTATTTTTGCTTTTTGTACTGAGGTCAAGGTCCCTTATCTGTCTTAAGTCATTTCATAGCTTTACTGCAATATAATTTGGAGAAGGTTCAGAACAAGAAAAGTCACCTATTGCCGTTTTAACAAGCATTCAAACTTTATCCCCAACTGTATCTGCCCTCAGGTATTAAGTACATCTTCTGGCAAAAGCCAAAAATTGCGAGCTCCTGAGAAGCACAAGTTGTGCAGGAGGAGAGAGTCAAAAGACTCAGAAATTGCACACAGTGATTTTCACATGCTATCTAATTCTATCACATCTTTCAAAGATGTATACTTCTTTTCCTTAGAAGAATTAATGAGCAAACAAGAACATGCCAATTACCTATTATCCCACAACTACACCACAAATTCACATTACTCCAGATATCCTGCTATTGTGATTTTAATACATAACCTAAAATAGACCATTTCAACCTTCCTACTCACACATCCCTCTGTCTTTCTGGAGATCATTTTCACATCGCTCTAAATTTCTAAGGGAAGCTTTCGTAGCAAAAACCTATCACAGACAAGAAAGCTGCACAAGCACTTTCCATTCACTGCCAGACCAAACTTAACTTTAGGAACTCTCCCACCATCGCTAAAGAGAAGAGCTCTCTTTCTACCCATGTCAAGGTCAGTTAGCGAGCCTTTACACATACAATGCATTCCTATCACATGACTGAATAATTAAAAGCAGTATGACAGGGCAAATAGACAAAGGAGATCCATAAAGTTTGCATTCAGATCTGAAGCTTGGCACCTGCTAAATTCTGAAATCTTGACTTTGCAAATTTAATTCTAGGACACTTGGCAACTGTAATGAAATATAGCCTGTCCTGACCTGCTGGTGTGCTGGGCTCCTGTCACTGCAGTGAAGGGATGAAAGTGAGATCTGCTATGTCAGCCAGCCAACTGAAGAGATAAACTGTTTTCACATCTAAACTGCTTTGCAGCAGCCCAGGGACAACACAGTCCCAAACCTCACTTGCTTCACAGCAGCCCAGGGACAACACAGTCCCAAACCTCATTTGCATCATAAAAGCTACAAATGAACTTGGAAATCCACTGCTCTTATGGTTTCTAAGGTTGGTTTTGTTTTATTAGAAGCACAGAGCTAAACAAGAGACAATGAAAAATTAAGCCTCTGGGCAAGAGGAAGTGCAATGCCCCTCAAAAGGCAAGTCACTCACCTTTTGTTCAAAAGGGAACCGGTTGTGCTACAAAAAAAATGCCACTGACAGGAAAAACAGATGGAAGAAATAACAGAAAGGAATGGACAGTAGCAGCACAAGTAACAAGACAACACAGTCCTTAAAGAACGGAGAGTTTGGATACTTTCTGCACAGTCTCCAGACAAATTTTTTTCTGCAAAGCAATTTTTTAATTTGATACGTTCACACTGTTCTTGCTTGCTTTTCTTGCAGAAGACACACAGTCAGCAGTTAGAGGGTAGCAGAGAGCTCAGCAAATCAAAAAAATCCCTACCAATTAACTGCAACATGTAGTGACAACGACTGCACCGAGAGACACCAGTACCTCAATGCTAAAGCCAGAGGCTTGAACAACACACTTTTTTTGTTTCTCCAAACAAAATTCAGAGAAAACAAACAGTAAATAGGAAATGCTAAACAGGCCACTCCATTTCAGCACAGCTGCCTTTCCCACTCTGCTACGATCAGACAGTTCCTGGCTGGACTATTTTGCTATACCAAGAAATAGCAACAGAAGTATAGCCTGCAGTGAAAGGAATGTTAGTGTGGTCATGAAAAGGATGCATACCTTTGTTCACTAGCTCCACTGCTTGTGCGATCTTTATGCAAGCACCTTAGCCATTGTGAAATTTTTCCACAATTGTACCAAGGTCAGCTATAGGTGGAATTCCTTTCCTTGCTGCACGACACCTGCGGCATATACAGCTGGTATACAGAAGACCTTCCTCCTTTCCAGACAACTTCTACATCGTCTCTCAGTGAAAGAGGGCTGTACAAGAAAAGCAAAGTCTAGCAACCTTTGCCTAGAAGAAACCTCCCTGGCATTTCTGGTAATATGGCCAGAAATCAGAGTTGTCCAGCAGTGGTTGTTGGCTCACTGAGGACAGACAGAAAATCAGAGAGCCACAGACAAAAGCTCAGGAAGGGCAATCTGATCTACTAAAGCTGCAGAACAATGCAACCTTTTTCTCACTGCACTTCAATGTAATTAAAGCTGGTTCATATTCATGGATGTGTGATGCTGGTCAGCTGGCAAATCCAGATATATTAGCATTGAACTGCATTGCCATTCCTTGACAGCTGCATGTTTCTTCTGCTTTTTAGAAAAATAAGATGGACTGGGGGGGACAGTGGGGAAGGAGGTGATAAAATGAAGTGTGAAGAGCAGTAAAGCCTGCTGTTTGTGTATGGAGACTGAACCACGGCAGGATTGCTGATCTCCAACAGCAATAGCAAGCACTTATCTACCTATGGAGCTCTGTGGTTCTTCATCCATTCCAGATGTTTCTGGATTCCCTCATACTTTAATTTGTGTGTGTGAGAGAAAAGAAAAAAGAAATGGTATGTTAAACTCTTACAACACTTTCCAGCTTTCAAGTCCACATTTTAAAAAGGCCAAGTACAACAAGAGAGGGGCAACTGAGGGAGAGAGGACAACCCTACTATTCATGTGACCTTATTTTAAGTCTTATGCAGGTTTGGTCTCAAACAAACTTGTTTTGATCTCGCAGGTAATGTCTAGTCCAGCTATGGCATTTTTTCACCATGATTTCACCCTTCAAAATGCTGACACAGGTTTAAATTTACATGTCAGTTACTAGCTTGGATGGAATGACATATTTTTTCTGTAACAAGGATTTGCCTGGTTTGCCAGTTAAAATGTATAGTAGCCACATTTCCCGCTATAAAGAAACGCAAGTAATAAAATATAAAGCATATAGTGAATTCAAAGTATACAAATAGTCTTTGCTGTATTTGCAAAGACTTCTTCACCTCACCTTCACTGCACTGTGTCAAGAGTACAAAAACAAACCAACAACAACTTCAACCTTACAAACATTAACAATATATACTTAAAGTGAGGATATGAACTCAAGATAGCTGGAGGCAATGCAAAGCACTGAAATCCAACAGGCTGAATTTGTTCCTAGTGCTCAGTACATGCAATTTTCCTTAATGTATGGGACAGATACTTTGCACCAGGAGTGAATTTAAATACACGACCATGATGTGTGAAAATGCTTTTGTTCCACAACAGGGAAGGCATCTGCAACAACATAATTTATGCAACTGTATGAGTTTTTAATTCAGCTTGATTGCTGTTTGTGTTATTTTCTGTAATGAAAACTTAATAAATTTAAATGCTGCTGCAAGTTTTCCCCCAAAGACTTATTTCTACCTCTGATGAGAAAGGTTGTGCTGGTCAAGTGCTCTCAGTTGTACTTACTGAGAATCAATGATTGAGTTAAATTACATACTTGCCATTTATAAAGTTCCTGAGGACCTTGTCTGTCTCACACTGGAACTGTAGCATTACTTAAGTAAGTAGCATCCAGTCAGTCTTCAGCTCGGCCCAGAGCATACTGTATCTTCTCATACATCTTCATTTGTTCAAAGAGCCCATAATTAATGTGCTTTATTAATCAGTTTATTAAACCATGAAAAAGAGCCAGTGCTCTGCTCTCTGCACGGGCACCTAGCAAAACCACTGGCCCTAGAGACCGACTGAATTGTAACAAAGCTCTCTGCAACCAAACCCAATGAACTCATCATTCTCTGAGAGCCATTAAGTAAATCCAGCTGGGTGGATGTTTCCCTGAATCAGCAGACCATACTCCTCACATCTTTCCATTGAAGTACCCTGGGAAAGAAGCCATATAGGACATCTTTCTCTTTTCTACATAATGTTTTTAAAAAGAGAATCCAGCTTTACCTACCTTTTGACTATAAACAATTGGGCTAAGGCTGAAATATCCTTCTACTGTGGCACAGAAGACAACATAAGTCTTCCTTCAAACATCCTCCTCCTTCCCTCTTTGCCTTTAGCAACCACCAGATACAAATGATAATCACAGACTTTTCTAAAATTGCTGAATCAGTAACACTATTCAGTCTTGTTAAGCTGTAACAAAAGCACTGTACAATTATCTACACTAACAACACTGCAATAGGAGCTATCACCATTTGGCAGATAATTACATGAAGATAAGATACAGATGAGCACATGTAAGTAAAAAAACCAAAAAATAATAATTAAAAAGACAAAAAAACACCAAGCATCTAATCAATAGGACTAAATCTGAGAGCATAAAGGTGCCAGAGGAAAGAAGGAAATGCATGTAATTGCCTCACCTATTTAGAAATCTGATTGATTTAGTAGAGGTGCATCAGGGAAACTTTCTAACTGGCAGTGTGCATTACAGAACTCTACTTTCTTTTGCATTACTGAAGCAGTGAAATCACATTCTGGCATTACAAGATATGGTACATGTAATACTGGCTCAGACTTGTGCTAGCCCAGTTTAACAACCTCAGTCCTTGCCTGACATCTCTATTCAAGAACGGTCAAAATCAGCACAATGAACCGTGACCTAAAAGCCACAGTATGCTTGCAGCATACATGAAGCAACAACAGAACGTAGATGCATCTTACGCATAGGACAATTCATCAAATGCTTTGAGTTAGGTACACTGGCTCTAAAGCCTCTAACAGCTGTGTGTGAACAGAAATGAAGTAAAATAAGATAATGTTTCTTTTAGAAAACATCACAGAGAATTAGCTTAAATGAA
>WEKW01000083.1:106808-155740 GCA_013389905.1 Sula dactylatra
TGGCATACAGTTACCTAAATGCATACCTAAAACTGGCCCCAAATACTCCTGAAAGTATGTGTCCCCTTGAAAATTCCAGATAATGATTTGCTGACTTTAAGGATCGAAATAACCCAGTGACAACAACCAACAAGTCTCTTATATATGTTAACTACAGAAAACATGTAAAACATAAGTTGTGGTCTTGTAATCTATCTCATAGCTGTTGAGCTGAGTCCAACATTGACTTCCCACTGAAGTCAATAAATTTCTATTACCTGGCCTCCCATAGAAGTAGTTTCCTCCTGAAAGAGATCACTGCAATTAATTTCCCAGCACTAAAACGCTACTTACATGTCTATGTAAATCTTTTAACTACGGGATGCTGTAAATTATATTTCTGTTGAGTATTTACATAATATCTGACAACTAATTGCTTCAGTACTCAGATTTTCTTGTTAACTTTAAATTAATACATAAGGCAAGCTAAACATTACCTTGATTTTCTTCCAGCTTCCCAATCGTTTCTATCTGCTCAACAAGGTCGTTTGAGTTCCACTGGCTCATGCCTATGAGAATGGCACTTTTTCCTTCCACCACCTCTTCTGTAGGAGGAAAAAGGAGAACAGAATAAATTGCAGTGATGAACAAGAGAAAGAAGACAGGGTGAGACCTAGTAACTGAGAGAGAAATAAACACTCACCATGGTCCCTAATGGGAATATATAGCAGGTTACCATATGCAGGACTCTCCAGGAAAGCTTCTTGCTTACTGATAGGCCCTACAGCGTACCTGCACGCTTCATTTATTGTGTGCAGGAAAACCATGGAAAAAACAAAGAACTGCCTGAATTTTTGCTCAAGTGACCTTGAGCAGTCACTTAAAAACAAAGTTTATGGTATTAAACACTCACAGAGATTTATCAAGTAACAGAATTAGTCAGAATTCTTCCCCCCTCTTGAAAAAAAATTATATTTTTTCTTTTTATTTGCTTTGCAAGCATTGAAGAATGAAGATCAAAGCCCTCTAAAATAATTATGCACATCTGTGGTTTTTTCCTAACTGCTGACAAAAACCTCACTTAACCTACCAGTTTTGCCCAACCCACAATTCTCATTCTTCAGTTTTTTAGAGCACCAACCTGTAATTTTTTTCCAGGAAGCTGATGTTTCTTGAAGGCTGACAATAGACTAGAACTATCTTCTGACCAGAATTCACATAAATGTTTTTTATTTAATATTTACACCAGCCCTGTGAAGCAATTTAGCAGGCTAGAAGCCTAGGGATACTCTCTTTCTTATGGGACTGGATGGAGAAGAAATGCTTCAGAAGGACATGCACTGAAAAAGACAAAAGCTTGCTAGTGTCAGTAACACTGTAAGCTTCTTGAAAAACAAATAGCCTTTTTGTTCTAAAAGCCTCCCACCTGATACAGGAACACAAACACTGCACTTCTACAGATATAATTCAGTCACCACTAACCCTGCCTCCATAATCCAGCAGCAGCGGGAACAAAAAACCCCCTGATTTTCTGTGGGTGATATGTCAAAATGCTGTAATAATACTGTTGAACTTGTAACTCTTTCTAGCATTGATATAATTATACAATACATATTGATTATATACTTATACTATCAAGTAATCAAAACAGTCCACAATAGTCAAACTATATGAGCTGCCCAGAACATGAATAACAGTTCCCAAGATGCAAGGGAAACCTCAGACAACATACTGGAACCTTTATCAGTCATACACTGGCAGTTCAACATTCATTTCAGCCTGAAAATAGAGCTATAAATGTGTCTATAATTAAAACCATTGTAAAAAGTTTATTATATACACAATTGTAACCTGTAATCAAAAGGAGGTTTTTCCTACTCTAGACTGGCCTGAAGTGAAAGTCTCTCTGTAAAAGTCAACATTAAACCACCAGTATTAGCCAGTAGATTTCAGTATCCTAAAATTCTGACTTCAGAACATTTAAAAGGCAGAGCAGGGGGAAGGATAGACACACAGACCAGTTTAAGGCTTTTCAAGTATGTTTTTTCCCCTTTTATCAAGGCCACCTGTGCTACACAAAGCTTTAAATTTTCATCCAGGGACACACAAATATAATGGTATGGCACCAAGCCCACAGCACAGAGAACCAGCTCTTTTATTGGGATCCCATCCCATTGGGTGGGAAGAGCTGAAAGCACAAAACACAAACCATAGATATTCTCTCTCTCTCTCTCAAAAAAAAACTGAACCCAAAAACCAAACAGGCCTGGAAGCAGTAGGAAAACATTTTCCTTCAATTTAACAGATGTTTGGCAAGAAGGGTGCATTAGTCCTTTCTGAATAAATTTACTAAAAGCTGTATATAGCCCAGAATGGTCTTTGTACCTAGGGTGAGTACACAGTGGAGAAAAAAAAAAAAAAAAAGTAAAACAAATAACCACAGGTCTTTACTTGTTAAAGGCAGATTCAGAGAGAATGGGCCAAATTCTGCCCTCTCTTACTGCCTTTTGTAGAGAGAAGGGCTCTATTATGGAAGTAAACACAGAAGAATTTGGCCAGAACATTTCTGGCTAAAATGATCCGCTTTTTCAAACAAAAAAAGAAACATGAGTTTGTTGGCAACCAGGCCTTGCAGTGGGCCTCTAAGCGATTTAAAAATTTATGTTCTTTCATGTTCTCTCATATGTACCTCTCTCATTTAGAGAGATCTTGGTAACTGGGAGGAGGAAAGTGGATCTGTACAAAGGCTTTTAAATGACTTCATAGTCATCGCCATACCTCATCTACCCCTAAGTCCTACCTTTTAGAAACAAACACTAATAAAGGTCATTTGTCAGATTTGTCAGAGAAGCTGGACCCAGCAAGGCCCCTGCTGGACTTGATGCAATCTCAGCTGCTCCCTAAGGCAAAGAAAATCAACCACTTGGAATAGCATTTTGCTTGGTTTTTTGTCACTTTCTCTCACAAAGGTTGATTTATTTGAAGTTCTGTAAGGAGGGAGGGAACAAGCCATGGGGCGGCTCTGGAGCGCCCAGACGGGCTGGCTGAAGGCAGCTTGGTGGCACTGTGCCACAGCCACTGCAGATGGACTGAGCCATCCCAAGGACATCCTGCACCTCCTGTGACCAAGTCAGCAACCGAAACCTTCGCCTAAAGCTCAGGGGCAGCTCATCTGCTGTGGGATGAGCTCCTTCTGTGTTAACTGTTACCATGAAGTGAAATGAGGGAAGGCGAGACCAGGCTATTGAGCTCCTGCCTGTCAATGCAGAGGAGGCAGCTCTTTTGGCCTTCTTCATGCAGCGTGCCTCCCAAGAGACCTGCCTCATTCAGCAGGAAAAGGCTGGTCAGCCTTTTAGCAGTATTTTAGACAGCCGGCTTTGGGGTGAGGATCTGCCCCGGTACCAGCTTTAGCACTTAGGAATTGTGTCACAAGGACACTAAAGAACTGTCTGTTGCAGAGAAGTAGGGCTCCGAAATTGTTTGAGCATTTAGATCTAGTATTCTCTTATCGCTTTCGCTGTTATGTCATTTACCAAGCCAGGCGTTCCAGATGGCCTTACTGTTTAGCAGAAAGTTGAAATAAGATTAGAGGTCAGACTATGTTTCTCATTTCTATTGGCTTTCTGAGTTGGATAGAAAACTTTAAATGTGGTCTGGCATAAAATGGTATTTAGTCCCGGGTACCAGTGCATAGTCCACTCCAGATCCTGGCCCTATGCCCATTCAGAGGAGAGGCTGTGGATCACCCTCCAGCCTTTCCATCAGTTTTAGGACCCCTTTTCCTCTCCCAGTCTAAAGAAAAGTTATGTTCCTCACCAACTTTGCTCCCTCTACTTAGAGAGCTTACTAACTACCCAGGCATGAAATTCTTCTATAAATACACATGCATGCTTTCCAAACTGGAGTTCTGCCATGCCTCTTTCCCCAGACTAAATAATAGGTCCTTAAAGAAAAGCATGAGAAACTAACCTCGCACAACCGCACAACACCACCGAATATCCACATTGAAACACTTGTGGTCTGGTGGACAGCTATGATGTTCATCAGTGTCAACTGCTCCCACAAGCATTAACCACCTCTGAACACTCCGCGTCTCACCTCATCATCTCCTGGTGCTCTGAATTGGGTGAGCCTGCAGGTCTTCAAGTTGTGCTGTTCCCAGTTGTTTCAAAGCAGACTAACAAAGATAAATGTGTAGGCCACTCTGTAAACGTCTGCACATATACACTGTTTGTTGGCAACCCAAAGAACAGTCAGACAATAAAGCCAAAATCACGTGGTAGTACACCGAAGTCAGCAAGACAGTTTCTCAACTGGAATAAACTGACGCATAGAATTGAGTAAGCAAGGTATCTGGACCTGTGAGTTTTCAAAGCAATTTTATGACTTGTGGTCTGCTACACAAAAGGATATAAACACGCATGTCCGCCTTTTGAAATAAGGTTTCAACACAAATTCACTTAAACGTACACAGAAGGAAGGGAAAGTGGGGAAACAATTGACCGAATATTCTTATGACTTTCAACCTCAAGCAAGCATCATCAATGAAAGGGAAAAAGTATTACAGATAAAAGGTATTCTATCTCCTTACCAGACTGCCTACCAAAATGTCAAGTCTCTGCTTCTTTGCCTGTCTGTTTTGGAAGTCTGATAAAGTGGCCAAATGGGAATGTGCAGGCTTCTTTAAGCAGCTTTAGAAATCTGAGAAAAAAATGCTAGTTAAACAGTGGAATTTCATACCCTGATCATTTTGTGAAGATGTATTCAGCTGTAACTTTCATCTTCTGTGATCAGAGGTATGTTGCAGTTAAATGCAAAACAAACATCTAAATCTCTTGTAGGTTAGAATGTGATTAAAGCAGGCTCTGGTCTTCAGTGTTGCTCCTGCAGAACTGTTGAGGTCTGTGAACAGTTCTGGAATGTATTTGGGAGAGAACAGTGTAGCCTAAAAATGCCAACTCTTTTTCATCAATCCCAGTTTACTCTCAGTCCCAGGACTTTTAGAAGAGCAACAAAACAGTTTCTTTCAGTTGAGAAGGAGCAGATACAGACCTGGATGAAGATCTATCAGGGACTACACTGCCCACCAGTTTCCCTCCAGGGAAACCTGAGGAAGGAGTTTTACAGTACTGTATCTTTCCTGATTGCTAGGAAATGTATGCCAATTCAGCAGCTGTTAAATTAGACTTCAACAACCGAAAGACTTAACATTCTCCACATGGCTATCAATATGAAAAGACCAGAGAAAAACCTGTGATACACAACACATTCTGCACACTTTGCCAGCACGTGCAAGAAGAGTAACACTTGAGGACAGCCTCAGTGGTCTCTGTTTTCTGCCTCCACTTCCAGCTTCCAGAGCAGTTATGAGAAAGGCACGGCTAGAAGGGCAAGCATTTCCTCTTGCTTTTTTGTTAAACTGGTTTTCATATTGGCATGAAAAATTTCAAAGCAGAAATATTTCTAACTCTAGCATGTTCACCAGGAGCATAAACTATTAAAGTCCCTTTGGTTAAAGAAACAAGTCTCAGGCAATCTGTTCAGTCAAACAAATACTATGTAAGAGGTTGTCACAGCAAATATTAAAAGAGTTACAGAGAAGGTTTGGGGACAAGATAGAGCTAAAAGTCATTCAGCAAGAGAAATTAAAGCATAGATGCATCCACAAGAAAGCAATACTGCAATAAGAATAAAAATCAAGCTTAAAAATTTGGATTTTACTCTAACTACAGTGATTTATATGTACTGTAACAAATGGATTTTGAACTGCATTAGGTTAGAAAGCCACCTAACTTAGATCACTACTACTGCTCTGGGAGCAATGAACATTTTTGTAGATGAAAACCAGGAGGACAGCTTGAGTACATCCAAGACTACCAACAGGTTGCTATACTTGGAAAAGAACATAGACCTGAAAGTCTTCATGCAAGCATAACTTGCCTTTAAGCAGAGCAAGATATATATTGTTTTTCACACTCAGGATATAAATATATACTACCCTCTAAGCCTAACTCACCAACATTTTGCAGCAAGAATCATGAGTGTGTGCCTCCTGTAATTAGCGAGGATGATTTTTATCTTCTATTTAAATGCTTCAAGGAGAAGATGGAAAAAAACATGAACTTTTTAAGTTAAATAGAATGAATGTTAATATGAATAACACTGTTTACAGAGGGGAGATTTTTCTCTGCTTACTGTAAACATAAAGATCGATGTTGAAGAGCTCAATATAGCGTAGGTGGTTAGGGTAAAAGATACTTTCAAACAGCAGGAACAAAGACAAGTACTGCTGAAAGGCCTTCACATTTACCCTGAGCAGTCTTCATGTCACACAGTTTTCTGAAATCAAGAGTAGCCCTCTAGTTTGAGCAAGGGCTGGCACCTTACCCCTGGGCCATTCCACTTTAAAACTCTCCTAACAAGCCAAGGGCTTCTGAGTACGCAAACTTGAGCTTGAGTTTTTGTTCCCATTTAAACCTTTAGCACGCCACAGTGTTTCTGAAAGGCAGCTTGTCTGAGAAGAATGCAACTATATGCGCCTAAGCAAGATTCCCCCTCCCCTCCTCAGGTGTTTGCTTATCCCCACACCTCCACTGCTGAGGTGACAGCAGTAGAATACGCTCGAAGGCTGAAGGGCACACAGGGTGCTAGCACATCTAAAGGCAGCTCGCTCTTACTCAAAAGACCTGGACTGTCTCTGTGGCTGTCACAGAACCTGGGGTCCCACCTGACCCTGGGAAAGCCATCCAGTTTTTCCTTGCCTCCAGCACCTTGCCAGCAAACACAGGATGACCCCACATCCTTCCTTCCATCCCTTGCCTGGTCAGACTGTGAAAAGCTTTTTACCTTGTTCACACACAGCTGGAAGTTCACAGTGGTAGGACATTTGATACACAGAGAAAATATTCTTAGTGATCATCATTTACCTGAGGAAAATCTGCCAGCACCCAGGCAAAAAAAAAAAAAAAATCTAATCAGCCTATAGTTTCCAAAATGGAAGCATAACGCAGTCCTGCTATGAACTGAGAACTTTCTGCCTAACTGCCTGCATGCCACACGGAAAGCAAGAAACAAAGGAAAGTTGGGCAAAAGAAAACAGTAAAATATTACTTCTCCCTTTCACTATGAATTTCATTAAATTAAGTGGCTAAGTCAAAACATGTACAGCTGCTCCATCTCAAACACAGGTGCTTGACTCTGTTTACAAGGCTGTCAGCCAGAAGTTTCTTTGTTTGAGGAACTGGGGTTTGACCCCAGCTGTTTTTCAGAATGCAAAAGCAGCTCACTAATGTTCTATTTTAATTGTGCCCACTGCCTCCTATTTCAGGCTGTCTCAGAAGTGCAAATTAGACATGGGTAGATGTAGAGTCTGGGATAGCTTCCAAATTCTCCCATAAAGAAACAGAGTACTCAACTCCAGCTGCACAGTGCAGAAAGTTCTTTCAGCTGCAAGAATATCTAGCATTGATGAAGCACTCTGTGTGAACAACAGAGAATAGGTGAGAAATACAGGTAAGAAACATTACAGGAAATGTAATGCTGGAGACAGAATAAGGGTACCAAGCTACTTCATTTTGAGGAGGTGAAAGCCACAGTCTCCCTTCTGGGCAGGGTCTCCTCACTCCAGCACAAACTCCTGCAAGTTTCTCTGGTGCTATGTTTAATCCACCGATAATGCCAGTTACTTTAGCCCACACATATCCTTTCCTCTACCAAAGATACAAGCTCCCTCATCACCCTGAGAGTTTGTGAGCGTAGAAACACCTTCTGCCTCTTGTGCTAGTATCTATGTTTTTGTGCACATTTATTTTCCTGACATTTAAACACTTCATTATTCCTGAAAGGCTGTTTGGGAGAAAGCAGAGATGATGCTAAATTAGGAGGAGCTGTGGACTCCCTTAAGGGTAGAGAAGCCTTACAGAGAGATGTGGACAGACTAGAGAGCTGGGAGCTGGAATCTCCACCTGGGACACGGTAATCCTGGTAATACATAGAACTGGGGGACAAGAAGCTGGAGAGCAGCCCTGCAGAAAGAGATCCGGGGGTTTGGGTCGTTGGAAAGTTGAATATGAGTCAACAGTGTGCCCTGGCAGCCAAGAGAACCAACTGTGTCCTGGGGTGCATCAAGCACAGCATCGCTAGCTGGTCGAGGAAGATGACTGACCCGCGCTGTTCTGCACTGGTGCAGCCCCACCTGAAGTACTGTGTGCAGTTT
The DNA here is from genome assembly GCA_013389905.1 of Sula dactylatra. Taxonomy (NCBI): domain Eukaryota; kingdom Metazoa; phylum Chordata; class Aves; order Suliformes; family Sulidae; genus Sula; species Sula dactylatra. The sequence continues at coordinate 115,003 of WEKW01000083.1, forward strand.
TGGGCACCTCAACATAAACTCAGCATCAAGCTACTGGAGTGTGTCTAGAGGAGGGCGACCAAGATGGTGAAAGGTCTTGAGGGCAAGACTCAGGAGGGCCAGCTGAGGTCACTTAGCTTGTTCAGCTTGGAGAAGAGAAGGCTGACAGGTGAACTCATTGCAGCCAACAACTTCCTCAAGGGGGGCAGCAGAGAGGGAAGTGCTGATCTCTTGTCTCTGGTGACCAGCAATAGGACACGAGGAAATGGGATGACACTGCAGCAGGGAAGTTCAGATTGGCCATTAGGAAAAGATTCTTCACTGAGATGGGACAGGCTCCCCAGGGAAGTGGTCACAGCACCAAGCCTGTCAGAGTTCAAGGAGCATCTGGATGATGCTGTTCGTCGTATGGTTTAGTTTTAGGTAGTCCTGCGAGGAGAAGGGAGTTAGACTCAATGATCCTTATGGGTCCCTTCCAACCTGAGATATTCTATAACTCTGTGAAAGAGTACATGCACAAAAGTGACAGAACACCAAATTCTCCTTTCCTTTCTTTACTTCGCATAGATGCCCTGTTGTAACTTTTTTGTTTTCCTTTTCTTTTCTTTGTTAATTGCTGATGCTAATAAGATTGACAGAACAGCCTGGCCACTGTTATATGGTTTACAGGCAGCAATACTAGAAAACAAGAAACTTCAAAAGTAAGTGCAAGAAGCCAATAATGAGATAATCTATACCAGAGAAGGTTTTCTACCCGTACCCTACCAGTGATATACAGGCCAGCAAATGTAAGAGTTTATGTTCCCACTATTAAGTTACAGAATATAAATGCAGTACTGTCATCCTTCAGGTAATCCAGTAACAGGTCCTTGTAAACACCATCTTTTCCTTCAAACAATTTGGAGATTTTGAAGCCTGCTGCCAGATTGCAAGGTGGGTTGATAACATCAGTTTAGTAATATTCACTTCTGCCTCACAAGGACTGTCTCTTAGAATGGACAGCTCACTCCCACCACCTTCCATCCCATCTTTCTAAGAGCTGGTACTGAAAACTATACACCATTTCTGTTTTTGTTCAGAAGCATAAAAACAGCAAAAGGCTTATATCAGAAGTCTCTTCTTCCAACTTAAAAATCTATTGGCACAAGCACAGATATCAGCTTCTGAACAGACAAAGTAATGGCATCCTTCCTGCACACTTTTCAAAATTGGGTTATACTTTTCCTTCAAGACTCATTAATGAAGACATGCAAGGTTCTAACAGCTGGGATCTGATGATACAAACACATAACTGACCACTTAGGCTAGAACATCACCTTGGTGCTCTACAAACACATCAAAGCCGACCTCCTGCTTCACTGTCTTTACCAAAACACTTGTAAGGGAGTCAGGAATAGCACACCACTGAGAAAGCCTCCACATTTGCTTCAGAGAGGCCAGTAGATTCTTTTTTTCTCCCTTTTCTTCCTTACATATTTAAACTTACGAGAAATGCCCTTACAATGCCCAGCTCCCAACATAAAGAAAAGAAAAACTGAAATCTTGACCATCTCAAAAAGGAATTTCCCATAAAATAATACCCTTTTCCATCTGCTCCTCCAAAAATGCATGAACATCAGGAGTTCTGATTACCTATGCAAGAGGTACAGGGGAGCATCAGCTACCAAACCAACTTTAGAAGTGCCTAGAGAGTGAGAGCTTGACTATCACAACAGTTTGGGTAGTGGAGGAAGTGGATACACTGAGCACTCCCTAGCACAAAGTCCATTTCCTGAGGGAAGAGTCAGCTTCACCCTCGCTGTTGGAGACGTTATCTTTGAGTAATGACAAAGGGAGGCATGGCAGCAGGACCAATTGCTCAGATGACAGTGTCCATTTGGAGGCCCCAAAGGCTGGCATCAAATGCCAAACATAGCCAGAAAGAATATGATCTGGGATCATTTCCCTATGGATTAAACAAACTGCTGCTTCTGCTCACTTCTTTATTAAAAAACACAGTACTTTCAGGTTGTAACACCTAGTGAACCTGTTTTGCATATGAAGCAGTACTGACCAAGGCAAATTAAATACCGAGGCCTCCTTGAGACACTCCAGAACAACTAACAACCAGCAGTAAGATACTGATTTAACATGTTTAAACATGCATTGCATTCTCTAGAAAGTAAATTTAATTGTAGATAGACTACTGGAATAGATCCATTTTTCCCCCTAGTTCAGCCAGTGATACAGTTTATGGCTCTGGGTAAGATGATTACACTCTGTGCTGATTTCTTTAGCCTGTCTCCACCCACCTACTCAGAGCAAACGGTGACAAAAACAAGGTGGCAAAAGACACCCCCTGCGCATTTACAAAGAGTTTAGTACAATAAAGCTTTTGTACAGGCCAAAGGCTATATGTGATCATTATAAGGTACTACACATAAACAACCTCAACTTTGGTTGCTTGATAGACCAATGACACTTACTGCAGAAAGGAAGGAGACCATTTCCCCTACCGCTTTTCTTCTGGAAATCTATCTGAACAAAATTTGAAAAGCATTTTTACAAGCTAACTACAAAGTAATCAAAACTTGGAAATACTTATGGCAAACTCTCGTGGTACAGTGGGCAATCACCATTTATCAACATTTTGGTCTCCTACAAAACGTATTTTAAAGTCTGTTCTATGACTTAGCTTGAATACGGACTACATTCAGCAAATTCCAAGTGCATTTTTTGTTCTCATTAGTCTATGATCCATGCCTCAGCAACTCCAAAAATGCAGTCATCACACTGACCTTCAAAGTATTCTTGAACAATGGATGTTGGCAATTCAAAAGAATATTCCATCAAGAATAGTAAGCGATCAGACTCCCAAAGATAGAACTCAATAACATTTTTTGCATCAAAGAAACTACCTCATCTAAAAATGTCTGAATCATCATCATTTTAGTCCTCTTTTTAGACAAAATTTGAAGTATGAGTTGGTGCTCAAAGTTACAATTCCAGCTTCACATGGAATTTGGAAATATCACTGAAACCCTCAAGACAGCTGTTTTAAGCACGTGGTAGGAGACCATTGAAAAGCACTAAAGCAGTGTGGAGAAAATCAGCAGAGGCTATTTTTCTTTTCTATTTCCAACTCTTCCACTCACTAAAGCTTAAGATTTCAATGCAGCTTATACAGGTTAGGCATCCTATTCTCACTGAACACCCAGTGGGAAGAAAGCACCATCTCTCATTCTCTTCATGCCTAGATGTCTCCTATGAACACTTAATTTTATCCACATAAGCAGTTTATCACATATTAAATTATTATCTCTCACTAAAAGTCTGTTATTAGAGGATTAACAACTCAGTAACAGATGTCGTTCATTATCTATACATAGCAGTCGCTTTTTATTTCAAGTAACAGCTATAAAAAGGATAGCTACTGTCATTACAAGCATTTCAGACTACATAGACTGCTCCTGACATTAAAAAATTAAGAAGTATTTAATGAAAGCTAGATTACATACTAAATCATTATCCTTTACACACAGCATTCTGTGCTCAAAAACTAGGAGTATCACGACATTTCTCCCAAATATATTTAAAATTTAATATGTAAAATATTATACATACACACTTACCCTCTTCCTTCCTAACTTTGGAAATCATCCTGCCATGAGACAGCGGACAGCATTAGAAATGGAAAAAATATTGCACAGACATTCTGATTTTAAAGTAGTCTATGTCAAAAAGGAGGGAGTAAGAGAATGGAGGCAGTGGACTGGGACAAAGAAGATTTGGGATTGTCTTCCCCATTCCAAAATCCAGTGCATTATATACAAAATGTCCTTGCTAAAGTTGGCCACTGCAGTAGCCACACAGCTAAACAGCACTGGCTAGCACATGGAATACAGCATACTAGGTCCAGAACTGTTACTGACAAAAAAAATGAGGACCATTTCAGCTGGGCCTGAGCAACTCGTGCTATGTCTTATTCCAGGCAAATGCAGAGCAAGCAGGGTTTTGGGAGGGAAGGTTGCATAAGCCTTTGAATCACTTCAGTTTGATAGAAATGTAGAGAATATTCTCAAGCATGAAAAGGAAGAGGGGCTTGATGGGAGCATGGGATGCTTTCCAAAAATGAAGATTTCTTCTTTCTTTTTCCAAGTCTTTCCAATTTGGGGGTTCTCAATTTACAACTTTCAGTATTCTTGATTTTCAGAACCTGGGTACTCTGAAAAAAATAGACTTAAAAAAACCCCTTCAAACTAGAGACCTCAAATTTATAGTACTTAAGCAGTCAGTGTTGACTTGGTTTTTAACTTCATTGGGGTTTTTCACCCAAAAAGAATCTAGACTAGCTTCCATGAACAATGAGGTTCTTTTAACATGCATGAACTCCAAGAAAATTATATCTTTCCTCACATCTCTGAAGCATTGTGTGAATCTGGTGCAGTAATAAATTGCTGCTCATACATTAGTATCATCATCTGCCCTAAACAAAATGGGAAACATAGCACATGTTACAAGAAGTGATGACACTGGATAAACTCAGCACTTCGCACTGATCAACAATAGAAGTATTTTAAATAAATTTTGGAAGCATCAAAATATTGAAACTGGTATTGTCGTGATATGGCAATGTCTGCTATGGAACAAGTCAATTCCAGCATTAAATCTGCCATCTGGCAAAAGACACTGTGCTGGCTTTAAATTACACAGCTAAGTACCTGTAACCAAGAATAGACACTATCTACCTGTTTTAGGCGACAGCTAAAAAAGATTTATGAACAGGGAGGTTTAAGAGACTTGCATACAGTTTGCACAGAAATATCTGGAAACATTAAATCCCTATATTTGTCTCTTGGAAAGTCCTGTAAGTAGAGAAGGCGAGAGCTACTCTTAATGCCACAGATGCAGGAGTAGCACTAGCAACTCAAGCATCTGGGTCTCTTCCAATCAGACAGTAAACCACATATCATCAGCGTATCACATGGAAAATAATACACATACAGAAGTGCCTCACACTGATGTTTAAACTCGGGCAGGGGAACGGAAATGACACCCACTAAATACAGAGGCAGGAAAAAATAGATATCTTGACATTAAGACATTCACAAACCATCTTTGCAACACAGCCTCTTCTTAAAATTCATGTATTTTGGTGAATGAGGGTCAGTATCCTCACACCTTGAGAGGCTTTTTGCTAAGCACAATAGAATTTTACATCACACTTGCATTAGAGCACAAACATGCTCAGGACCATTTAGACCTCCCAAACTTCCACTTTAGTTCATTGGCAGCATTTCCAAATAATACTCAAGCTACTCAGCCGAGCATTTCAAAATTAAATTACACTGTGGATCTATTTTGAGAAGAGGAGTGTGCAGCAAATTAAGAGCAGCTCTCAATTAGCAGAGAGCTACCATAGCCTCTTTCATTAATAAGAATCTTGAGAAAGCACACACAGAGCCTGGCTTGTAATATATACCACATATCTATTGGCTTTAGCTTTATATGAACATAGTAATACAGAAGACAGTGTCATAAGGCTTAGTTTAAGAAGGCAAAACTAATGACAAAAGTTTTTATTCAGACTAACACTCAGCTGGAGAAAATGAGGCAGCTGTATTCCAGGCCAACTCTTCAATCTTTAGTAAAGTTGTCAGCAGGCTTTTGACTACAACATCTGCTACAGTTACACACTTAGGAAGCAAGAAAAAAAAATGCCCTCTCATTCTAAATTGGAAGCCTAACGCACAGATAAATAAATGATGATGAAGGTGTATTTCTGATAAGTCAGATTCTCATCTGCTGAATAGTTTAAAACCAAAATAACTGCTCAAGTCAGAGTTCATTTGAACTTAAAGCAGGTCAGAAAGTGGCTACAGGATCCCCTGCAAACAGCAATACTACCATTTGCATCTCATCACAAACATGGTATCAACTGTTAACTTTGCTGCTTCTGAGAGAGTCCACAAAAAGCCTTAAATCGCGTCCCAGGTACTTTAATCATAACCATCATCAACAGCTTCCTCTTAGATAGCACTCTAATTTCCAGCCACCTGCCAGAAAAGATTTCTTATAGTTTACAATTGGGAAAATGAAAACCTAGAAAGAAAATTAATAGTTTTAAATTACTCAGAAAATCAGCGTCCTAAAACAGACCGACCGCATGTACCCACAGTCCATCTATGTTTTACCCACTTCTTCCTCCTGCCTCCTATAAGGAGTCCAGTGCCAATGGGGCCAGTCTAAGTCAGACAATCACATCTTTCTGTCGCAGGGCATGATCAAACATGATAAATTTTGCCATGTCTCCTCCATGTTATTCCCAAGCCATATCTTTACAGTCCTTCTACTCCTGGAAAGGACATCTTGCTAACTTTGTGAGGTGGTACGAGGAAAGTGTTTGCTGAATGAGAACTTGTACCAGAGCTCAAATGCTGCAGGGAACATTTCTGTCAGTCCACAGGGCATGGATAAAAAGCTTATAATAAGTATGTAGGTGGAAGCTTAGATACACTGGCTTTGTTTTAATTTCCAAATGTATGGATTGCTGCTTGTGCTCTGCTCTGCCAGCTGCTCCAGCCAGTAGGCTCCACGCTGAAATTAGAGCTGCAAGTCACTAGACTTGTCAACAGTGCATAAACTCCCCAAAAAGGGCAGGGAAATAAGGAGAGCGAAATTTTTAGCACAAAATCAAGATACCAAGAACAAAATTAAACAAGGTAACAGGGCTGGAACAGGAAGAAAAGCCTTAAATTTGTCTTCATACTAGTGGCTGGAGTCTAGGTTGTAAAAAAGAAGAACTGGAATTGTTCATTTAGGAGTGTGAATGCAACCTATATTTGCAGTATATGGACTCAATGAGAAGAGTTAAACAGCAACTGGTAAAATAAATACTTACAGCCTGTGTAGGAAGCAGTACACTGACCAAGGGAGGGGAGAGGCATGCCAAGAGGCATGTCAAGAACAGTATTCTCTGCTTCTGCACCACCGCATGAAACCAAACCTAACCGAAATGCTCACCAACAATGCTCCAAGACAGCCCCCCCAGACACACACCCACCAAAACAAACAACAGTTTCTGTTCTTAATGCACATGCATCCTTCTTCTACACTTCTACATTTATTCACCAACTTCAACAAAAAATAGCAACATCCACAACTAGCTGCTTTGGATACGACCCCAGACTGAGACTACCTTTGGCCAGTTTCCTACTCTCATTTTGCTCTTTGAGCTCCTGTTGCTGAAGCCAAATTATGCTTCTCTCATGACTAAATCTGGCTGCTATTTACATCACTAGGGATCTGGAGTGGTAAACATGCCACGTTTTAGTGGCCTGACTAGCAAAGACCGTCTCACTGCAATGTCAGTGCATGCTGCTGAGTTCTCTCATTATCAGCTTTTGCTTCATGCTCTCAAGTGTCAGCCATCAGGGAGTATCAGCTAAAAGGAAGGTTAGAAGGGTTTATTATTATTTATTCACATATTGGAAGAATGACGCTTCCCTCAGCTTCGCCCTTCTTCAACCTTATTTTCTAAAAAAGTCGTAGTCCTAGAAACATGATGAAATTACAACACTTTCACATTATGGACCCCCTTCAGAGCAGCACCCTATACAAAAGCCTACAGGCCATTCCTTCTCAAGAAAGCACAAAACCTCCCATTCATATCAACAGCTTGTAAGCACTTCCAAGTCCTTTTTTCATCATCCACCTGACAGCACCTGGCAGATGATCACTGTTCTTGACAGCTTGTGGCAGTACAGACTTACAGCCCCTTCAGAAGCCCAAAGTAGTCTATTTGCAACTCAGCGCAGCATTTACCTAAGTTGTAAATACCCACCAGGAAAAACTACTTGCTTACATAGCACACAGTTCTCCTGCTCAAAGACCAAAAAAAACCAAACCCAACAAAACCAAAAAACCCCCCAAACCCAACAAAAACAAAAAAAACCCCACCAAAACCCAAAACAACCCACACTGAACAGCCTTGTATTTTATGCTTCATTGTCACGCCGTGCAGCAACTGTCCACCTGCCTTTTGGTGTGAATTCAGCAACAATTTTCAGCAGCTGAAGCCTTCTTGCCGCCTTCCAGCCAAGAGGCATAGCAGCATTAGCTGCAAGCTTTCAGACCATGAAGAATGTAGCATTGAGTAAAGCAGAGCCATTTACCTTAGTAGGACTGCACATGGGGCAGCAATACCACAGTAGCAAAGTGACAAGAAAAAATGAAAGAGCTTAAAACATTGGCAAATTCTGAATGGCAAATAAACTATAGCGTCCTGGTGATTCCTTTCAGCTGTTGTTACTGCCTGGAATTTGATACTGTCCACAATTTTCTTACCATGATTATTTCACTACAGACGTTTCCTGAAATCTAGCTATTAACAGCCCCACAGGAAGAAGAGAGACTTATTTCCTCAGCAAAACCCCTGGAGGTTGATATTTCTTCTTGCCTACTCCTCACTGCGAGAATCCGTGATCCCCTGTATGATACAGAACACATTTCTGTGATCCCCTGAAGGTATTTTCTGCTCCACAGTAACATCTCCCACTTAGTGTCTCCTCCAGTCTAGAGCTTTGATACAGGCAATATAGATTCTACCTCAAAATGTGAGCAAGATGGCAGACAATGCATCAAAAAGAAAAAAAAAAAAGAAACAAAGAATGTCTACCAACCTGAAAGATACCAAAATGACTCATGTGATGACAGTGTTGAGGAAAATGACCCAGCCGTAAGCAATGTCCCTGGGAACATGGACAGTACAGACCAGAGATCGGAGAATCTCAGCTCCTACCTGGTAACTTAATCCAAAGGCACCCACCTCCCCTAAAATTTCCACTTGTTTTTTTCATTTAGCAAAGTCACAGTTCAGTCAGCAACACCAAAATGATACCCTGACTCTCTGATAGAATGGACATGAGGTCCTGCACCCCGGCTCTGAGGGCAGTAAAGATCCACATTTGCAAACTAGGTGTAGCCAAGTCTGACGCTTGAGGAAATGGCAGCAAGACTTCTGCACTGGGGTCAAACACAGCAGTTGAAAGTCAACATGGGGTAAGCAGGAATCCCCATTTAGGGCTACATGAAGGAAAGAAACTCATTAGATTAGATTGTACTGGACTTCTCTGGCAGTCCCTTATCTACACACACATCCATTCTTCTATGTCATAGCTTTTAAAAATACAAGCAAAACTGAAATCAGCCTTTTACATGCAAATATATTTGTTGGGGAGAGACTTGATTCCAGCAGTGATGCAGCTTTTCCAGTTTCTCTAACTTAACTTTGACACCCCAAACAGATTAGAATTCCAGATGCCCTCACTCTTCCTTGCTTTAAATGGTTCTTAGTGAAAACATTCATGTTACTCCTTTTAAACACAGAAATCCAAGGCCTGAATCTTCTGTCAATCGCACTAATTTGTTTCCCTTGGTTGTTCTCAATTTCTGTCAGTATAAAGTACGAAGGAGGAAGGAGCAGCCTGTTTGACAACTGTACGTAGGATTAGGTTTTGTCAGGTTTTTTTCTCTCCTTTTTGATGAATTAAACAGCAGACTGAATTGGTGCACATACACTCATTTCCAGAGAGCTCTCCTGATGCACAGCCATATTGGCCCTGCCTGCACCTTCTTCTACAACTCTAGGAAATTTCTCTTTCTTTGTGGACAAGTATTTGAGAAACGAGTAAGCACAACTCAAACACTGATTTAAGACATTGCATTTTGATTTCTCCAGTTTTCTTATGGAATAAGATTTGGAAATCTGTACTAGAAATTATTTCTTCTCAAAATCAATCCAGACAGGCTGCTCTTCATAAGCTACTCACCTAGATAGCCTGCAGCACCTTTTTATAACCACGCTCTAACCCACATGTCAGCCCCAGAATCCCAGGACACATTTTGCACAGGGAACCACACACTACTGTTACAGCAGTGGCCTTGTTTCACTATCACTGTGGCTAGAATCCTTCTCTCCTTATTGCTCAGAAAAATTAAACACATTTCTCGAAGGCTGTAGAATTTACCCTTCCCAAATAGCACTACCATCTGTCACGCTTTAGGGGTCAAATATTCAACAATAGTTCTCAGACAAGTTGTGGTAGCCAATGCACAATCAAACCAAGTTGGCTGAAGTTTTCCAAGCAAGGATACAAAGACTACAACATCTAAAATTATGGTCATAAGTAATCAGTGAAAGTGATTATTTGTGGACTGTGATTATGAAGTGAAACTCTCCAAATAAGGCTTAGAGTAGTTGTATGTGCAAATGTTTGCAAATTTGGCCATAGGCTGTCAGGTAACAATATTCAACCCCAAACCCTCCACGCTACAGTCAATCCTGTGGACTAGGCACTAGGAGAGATGCAGCAAGTCAAACTTAAGCACAGCGGTCATCATCTTATTTAACATTGTGCTTTCTCCCTACAGTGACAGCTTTCCACAGTGCCAAACAGATTCACTTCACTTTGAGTATCAGCAACGCAGAACAGCACCTTCAGCACTGATTTTCATGTGTGTCATAGGGTATTGCTTCTATCACATTACACTTCTGCTACTAAGTAGAAACACGCAATTCTGCCATAGCTAAAGCCCTTCCCAAAAAAGCAGACCTCCTCCTGACTGGCAAAGCCAAACCAAGTTTGGGGACCTGATCAACAGATCTTTTCTGTACTGGTGAATTAATTTATTGTTTACTAGTTCTCTCAGTGCAAGGAGACTTCCATAAACTGCAATGGATTTCAAGGACATGGATTTTCATGAGACGTGACACAAATACCTTGACATTTTGGGTTTGACCCCGAAACACAAGACGACTAGCTGCCATTCTTACAGTTAAAAAAGCAAGTAAAATATGTATCTATACACATATGCCACACACAGCCTCTCCCCCAAAATCTCAGTTACACATCCACATCAGCTTTGTACCTATGACAGTTTACAGCACTCAACCTGATGTTAAATTCCCATAATAATGAAGCATCCATCTAGGGAAAGAAAAAAAAATAATCTAAGTGCAAGGATCATCTGAGTACCAGCTGCAGTGTTTGTGTGCCTACCCACTGACAACAAAGATTACAAGGGACAAATCGGCTTATAACATCCATATTTCTTTTCTCTCTGTGCAGACAGCTGGAACATCCCTGTACTAAAAGTCTCTTTCAGATAAGATAGCCGTTTGGTTCAGAACAAAGAGAAAATAATCAGTGTTCAGCAATATATTTTCTGAAACATGCACTCGTGTGTGTGCACACACGCAGAGCTCAGAGCTCTTCACTCAGAGCTCTCAGATCCCTCTTCAAATAGAAATGGGTTGCTAAATCCCAGCTCAGAAGTGAGATCTGAGCTGGTTTCAGGCTGGGCATGAGCTGGCATTGTGACATCAGACAATATATAGTCTGACTTTGTGCCTCAGCCTACCTATAAATTTTAAAAACCCCCTCTCATTTATTTACCTTTCTGGGTCACTTATTTCTGTACTCTTCTGTGGACTACTTCTTGATTCTCAGATATAGAACCCTCTACACCAGCCAAGCAGTTATTACTGCAAGCCTAGCTGTACAGGAATGGGGAAAAAAACTGGTATTTGATGCATATCTCATATCTCAGACTTGGAAAATGCTCTGAACTGAATACACACCTTATTAATACAGGCAACAAATGAGGGAATTTTATTTCCCAGCATGTACTTAAGAGCGGGTTTTTTTTTTAACCAACCAACCAAAAAAAAATCCAAACAAACCTACCATAGGACATCCTTTCAAATTAACCTCTGCATCTCTTTATCTGCACAGTGGCTGTAGCATACTTGTACAGCCAGGGACTTATTCCTAGCTGTGGTAAATCAAGAAGATGCAAGCATATTTCTGGAAAAACATGAAGTCCACAGTCAATTTCACAGATTCTAGAGACAGAAGGAGCCATTAAATCATTTCACCAGACTTCCTGAATAAACCACATCAAATAGCTTCATCTTGCTATACCTGATCAACCAAACACAGATTGTTTGACTTTCATAAAAACATTATTCCAATCTCCAGCTCCATTTAGAACTGCCTGGTTTCAATGGACCTAGTGTTCTAGGCAAGGCCAGAGTTTTGTGCCAAATTTTCAAATTCCATTTCATTTTGAAAACTTTTATTCACCTGTTTGATTGAGGCTGGGGGGACTGATAAAAGAAAATCTAACTCGTGTAAGCAGCTTGTCTTTCAAGTTTAAAGTTGTCAAATTTTATAGCTACAGTAGGCAATTTACAGAAAGGAAAATGGAAAATAAGTGCTTCACCATCAGATAAAGTTGCCATCATTGTCTGGACAACTGGCAGATAAACTGAAGTTGAGGCATCCTGGATCCAAACCTGTACTTTGAATAATACACAGTAATGGTCTGATTAATATTAATAATGTCTCTGCAAAACCAGCTTGTTTAGGCAAATAATATTGCAAATTCAGCCTCACAGAAATAAATCAGTGAGTTATCAGCAAAGTTGCTTCAGAGCTTCCAAACCATTCAGAGCAGAGGAAGCTGATCCCCCCACAAAAGCTGTTGCAGTTTCACTGCCTGCCTCCTACCCTCTGCATTTTTAAAGCAACTAAAAAGCTCTTGACGTAACAACTCCTTCATGCTGAATTTCAGCTCAAGCTTATGCCAGCATGAAAACACAAGAGTCGGTCGCCAACCCTTCCTGCAACAATTCCACCCACAAAGAAAATTAAAATATGCTGAAATATGAAGTTAACTGCAAGACAGCAGACGTTTAAGGCCAAATACTGCCTTAAAAAACACCGACTGCCATTTGCAATACCACCGTGCATCTCCAGACATCAAATCAGCACACAGTAATGAGACTAAAGCCAATGCAGCCCTATAAAAGAAAACTAATTTGCTCAGAAACAAGAACAACAGAATGCTGGAAAGAGAGGGGATTTTCTCTCTGTGCCATAAATATCAACAGAGGGAGAAAATGAGTGACAATCTTAGCCATGCAAATGTTTTTGCACTTAGACATCAGCAGAATGGCTGCTGAGCGTGCTGTCAATGAAGCAAGCAAACTAAAAATAAAAAGCACATCCAAACCCAAGCCAAGTTTCCCATGGGACAGCTGAGTTTTCCACTTTGGATTAGGTTTACTTTAAACTAGAAGTCTCAACAAATATTTGGGGGGAGGGGAATCCCTCTCCTTTTCACAGAATCATAGAATTGTTTGGGTTGTAGGAGACCTTTAAAGATCATCTAGTCCAACCCCTCCTGCCATGGGCAGGGACATCTTTCACTAGATCAGGTTGCTCAAAACCATAGGGATTGCTGTGTACTTAATAAATCCAGTTTGCTACAAAAGCCGAAGGACATTCAACATGTTTATTCCATCACGCTTCACTCCTGAATTCCAGGTAACATGAGGACATAAGGACAGGTCAATCTGACCTCAACAGCCTACACTATGAAAGCTCCTACAGTTGGATTTCACAGTAATAGCGGAATTAATCCTCCCTTGCTGGTTATTTGCTTCAGAAAAGCAAATGCAACATGTCAGAAACACATTAGGTTTGGCTCCTGCAAACAAAACCAAAAACAGAGCCCCCATCTCCCACTGTAGGTGGGAGGTTGTGTGCACGCAACCTACAAACTTTAGAATCACAGAATGGTTTGTGTTGGAAGGGACCTTAAAGATCATCCAGTTCCAACCCTCCAACCATGGGCAGAGACACATTCCACTAGACCAGGTTGCTCAAAGTCCCATCTCACCTGGCCTTGAACACTTTCAAGGATGGGACATCCACAAGGTCTCTGGACAACCTGTTCCAGTGCCTCACCACCCTCATAGTGAATAATTTCTTCCTTATATTTAATCTAAATCTACCCTCTTTCAGATTAAAGCCATTAGCCCTTGTCCTATCACCACATGCCTTTGCAAAAAGTCCCTCTCTAGCTTTCTTGTAGGCCCCCTTCAGGTACTGGAAGGCTGCTATAAGGTCTCCCCAGAGCCTTCTCTTCTCTGGGCTGAATAACCTCAGCTCTCCAGCCTGTCTTCATAGGAGAGCTGCTCCAGCCCTCCGATCATCTTTATGGCCCTCCTCTGGACTCGCTACAACAGGTCCATTTCCTCCTTACGTTGGAAGCCCCAGAGCTGAACGCAGTACTCCAGGTGGGGTCTCACAAGAGCGGAGTAGAGGGCCCCACCTGGAGTACTGCATTCAGCTCTGGGGCCCCCAACAAAATAAGGACATGGACCTTCAGAACAAAACTCAGCATGTTAAAGGGCATGCCAAGATTCAGGGTCTCATCAGATGTTGTAGGGAGCATTGCATTTTGGATTCACCTGATTAAATCCACAAGCATTCAGATATTGCTACTTCTTGAACAAGCAGAGGTTCCAGTCACTTCAGTGAAAGTTTTGCCAGAGTCGAAAACCTAGGCCACTGGTTTTAATAGTTGGCCATTGGTAACACAGACACTCATGGCCTTCATCAGGAACTGTAAAGAAAAGCACTCCAACTGTAACATCATATACTACCTAACCTGTAAGCAAGCTGGGTCCAAGAGACCCCATGAAGCTCTGTATTGTTGTAGTCAGGCTGCTTCTGATGCCACATCCAGTTCATGGCAGCTCGCTCATCCACCGCAGCACTTCACCCATCTCCCGTAAATGTAGGCCCATTCAGAAATCCTTGAGAGAAGATCTGATGGTTTTTTTCACATCTCGCTCTGATGAGGACAATGTTGTCAGTTCCGCCCCAAAGGAGCTTAGTTACTTGCTGCAAAACTGAGGAAAGAACGGGGAAGGGACGACAAATACATGTACTGACCTCGTGCATCGAAGAATTCATCATCAGAGCTCTCCACAGAGTCTTGGAGGATGTTCTGCATGTGCCACTGAGCACCACTGAATCGACGTGGGCCAGCTGGAAATACAGAGAGACTCACATTAACCGAAGGGAATGCTCACCTCTGCTCCAGGCTTAAAGAGAAAAAATACATTAATAAACAGTTTGTGTAGATGGCTCAGGAGGAACATTTTGGTCAGCGCACATACTTTAATCTCAACAACAGTCTGCCAGAGTTCTCAGGATGGCACAAAAATTACACCTCTCGCTTCCACCTAACAAAAGTGATTAAAACAAGTTCTCTTAAAGATAAGTCTGCATCACTTTCAGCTAATGCAGTGACCTGAAAAGATAAATTCTTCCCTGTTGAATTCACCAGGCTGTTCAAATTCCAACACCAAACTGTACATTGTTTCTAAGACATGACGCAGTGTTTCCCCAGGACATGGCAGTAGCTCCCATTTAAATTCAATTTCACTTTTAAAAGAAGTGCCATCCTATTTGGCTCACAGATTTACAAAGTACTGAATTCTCACTGAGCTGTTTTCATCAGACAGCTTTGTTTTGCTGGAGCCTGGGGCTTTCATTTGAAGCTTGCCATTTGAAGACAAAAAGGCAAAACCACATTAGAATAGATACAGTAACAGATGCAGTTATGGCAGCTTAGATGGTCTCAATGGATTATCATACTCAACCTAATTTGTAATTAGTAAACCAGACCTGACGAACTATATCAGTTCTCCTTACATCTACAGCAACCCAAGACTAGAAAGTAGTAGTGAAATACATTGCCTTATATTAACAGTAAATTCTCCCCCAAATCAGTGGGGAGCCAGGAACCAAATCCACCATACCCATAACAACACTAGAGCTGTTGTAGAAAGGACCCTCATTACCACCCCGAAGAGTGTTCTTGGCTTTATTCGTTTCTTCAAATGATGACATCAGACCTGAAATCTAATATCCTGAGGCCCTGTCCACAAAAGCATTCTCCTTCTCCCAGGAGTAAAAAAAACAACTCTAGCAGGGGAGCCATCCTAGGTCATGCCACTAGGTCACAGCCTTTTGTTCTACTTTTACTCCATCTAAGGCTGAACTAATCAGAAATATAAATGAAAGGTGCTAGGAGGAAGCAGATTTTAGCTGGCCAAGGAGAGGCTAAAAATAATAATCAGTTAATAGCATTTTAATAGCTTTAAAAAAAACCCACACAAATCCAAAAACATTCAAAATAATTGGTTATTAAGTAGTCAGTGTTCATTACAAGAGTACAATGTGTATTGGGAAAGTGTCCAGTGATATTTGGCAGCTACCGGAGAATGCATACAGATCATTACATTTACTGTTACAGATTTCTGGAACCTTTTGCTAACAATAAGGAACAGCAAACCGAATTATTCCTTTCCAAATGACACCTTGCTGTCTCTCCGTTCAAATAGATATATCCTGAAACTTATCACTACAGTCATCAAAATAGCAGTAGAAAGAACACTATTCTGAACGTCTAACAAAGAAAAGTCTGCATTTGGTCAATGTTTGGAAAAGCAGGAAATCCAAAATTTCAACGCACGAGAATGGGAAGCACCACAAAAAAGCCAGAGTGACAGATGGGAAAGGGAGAATTTGCAAAATTCAGCCTTTGGATAAAAGCCCATATACTACAAAAGAGCAGAAGGAGGGAATAATCTGCCTCACCTTTGGAGATGCTAGATCTGAAAAACAAAATATAATGCTATTAGTCTCAGTAGAAAAATTCTTCGGTTAACTACTCTTTTTCAGCCTTCTGTAGAATATTAGATTCCTGATCACAGGCCTTTAGATCTATGATCAGCCAGAAGGAAGGCAGTAAAGTAGGAAATTTATGAAGAACCTATAAGCGAGAGGCAGGTCCACAGAGCATGAGAACAAGTTAGACAGAGAATGATGAGAAGACAAAGGACTGCCTCAAACATCCCAAGAGTGTTCAGAATTTTCCTCTGCAAGAAAACAGCTCCTCACTCAGCTACCCTGGTCAATCAAGTACCTGTAACTGAGGCTGAATTTCTGTGCTATGGATGGTTATTAAACCATGGGGTATATCCGAACTCAGATTGATAGACTTCCTTGGTAACACACAATTAATGCCTTTTGGGGTCCTGTAGATGCAGACGGTCCCATGCTAAACATGAATTTCACACTGAGAAAATTCTGCTCAGATTTTCCAAACCAGCTGTCTGCACTGATGATAGTTCTTCCAAGACTAAAAACTGTGGAGTCTGATTTTTATACATTTTGAGCATTCAGTGACTCCACCAGAAACCAGAGGGCTACATTTGCAGAAACAAACAAACAAAAATGCCACAACAAAAAATACCCTCTTATGGCAGCAGGTAATTTGTTTTGAAGAGACATTTAGGGGCCTGACTTTTAGAAGCCAGCTCCTCTGCACTTTTTAAAGCTGTGTAACTGTATGCCTCTAGCCAAGCACCACAAACACAGGTATCCAATGCCAGCAAACACTGGGGGGAAAAAAGAACAACAAAAACAAACCAGAAGAAACAAGTATTTGGCATTTTGGATAATTATTTTCAGGATTTGTCTTATCATGATTTTAAAGATTCTCCAATTTTTGTTATGTCAGTCAGCTGTATTTCCCATGGATTGGTGAAATCCCATTCAATGGGGTCTTGGGCTTCCATAATTCTCCAGCAAAAGCTTAAGAAATTAAGACCTGAAGGACCCACTCATTCCTCCCTCCTTTACTACTTTGCCTTTCCTGTCCCTTTGCAAAATCCACCTTCAAAGAACAAATACTAGAAGTTGCAGGATTAATCCAACACCTGCAATACGTGGGCCAGTTCCCTCCATTTCATGGTATATGCCTTCTCACCTCAATTTTGGTTTGGTTCCTCTGCTGAAGACAGCCAGTTCTTCTGGGAAGAAGCTGTCTGCTACTGCTTGTTTTTATCTAACAGATTTTGAGGCATTACTATGACAAAGACAGCAAATAACATCAAAAATACTACAGAAATCACTGAAGAGTAAGGTAGTTTAAGCATCTGGATGATTCACTGATTTGTATCCGATAATAACAAAGGCATTTTTAGCATGGTTTTCTTAACCAAACAAAAATCCATTCAGATCAAGACATACACGACAGTGTTCCACTTCAGCATACCAGAATTGAACTAGAATTTAGAATTAAAGGATTCAGAACATAAGCTATCTATCAAGGAAGTCTCCTGGCACACAGGAAAATAAAATTTTTTAAAAAAAAAAATCAATTTTTCATTCCAGAAATTTTCAACTGCATTGTGAAAATAGTCTGTTCTGCATTTGACTGGAGGGAATAAAGCACTGTTACAAAAAAAAAAAAAAAAAGTATAAATCTCAGGAGAACAACAAAAGAAATCCAAATAAACTCAGCCTTGGTACAAAACTTCTTTTCTTAAGGACTGTATTCATTACTTGACATTTTGGCTGTCAAACACACATTAATTTGGAGCACAAAAAACCCTAGGAAACAGACCTCAGTGCTTCAAGAAACCAAGTATCCTCAGCTCCCATGCAATAGGACCCACAGTCTTCACATATCAGTGAAAAAACTAGAGCCAAACTCCATGGATTGCCAATCCCATCCCCTCTCCTGGGTTACAGGAAAAGCAATAGGACACATTTCTAGGGGTTCTTGTTAATCTTTAACAGTTCTCTAAAGCAACGGGGTTTTCAGTTGTCAGTAAGCATTAGCAAGTCATTATTGCATTTACTGTGGACTTCTTTTCACAATACCCTCAAGAACACAAACATTTGCTCCCAATTATATCAGAAATGACAGCCACCTTGGTGGTTTCCACATTTAAAACACCTACAATTACATGTTACATATTATTTTCAACCACAGTAACTTGTATCCAGCTAAACTTTTCTCATTGAGACTTTCATATTGTCACCGTGGTTCCCATGTATCACAGAAAGTTAATTTACAGTATCTCCAGTGGAATTTCAAGGTCTAATTTGCATGCTGAGGTAGTAATTTCCTAGGGAGCAAAAATAAACAAACAGTTCTTTAGATACATTGTTTTACAACAGATGCTATTCACAAATTTTACTTTCAGCTCACCTTGACAAAGTTGCCATTTATCCTTGAGATAAAAGTAGACTTTGGATATTTTCATTAACAACCTACTTGAATCTCTTGATGGAATGTAGAATAGCAATCCTGACAACTGTGGGTAATGGAAGGGGGCAAGATTTTTGGTAGCTGTACTCGAGTTCCATGTATTCTTAAAAAAAATCCAATTCTAATTTCTGTTTCTTAATCCATTTTTTTCTACTAAAGGAAATGAAATGCAAGAAATAGGTCAGTCCGGAAAACACATTTATTACTTGTACAACCTCCAGTGGCATAGCTTCTAAACATCTCTTAAGCACAAATGCACTTCCCCTTACAGCACTCCTATGAAGTAGGGAACTGCTTTCTCTCCCGTTCATCATGTGGGGAAAAAGAAGATACATTCCTAAACTTACGGCGGTTAAATTAGCAGAGTCTTTCATGTAGACGAGACCTCAGGAACCCCACAGACACCTTGGCATTATTTCCCCTGGGCTCCAATTTTTAAGCACGTAAGCTCTCATGCAAGGACCTAATCTTGAACTCACATTTAACTTCAGTTTCAAGTCCAAATGCTCTTTTAGGTTAATAACGTCAGCAGGCAAAAGCTGCATAGGCTTAATCAGAACAAAATAATCGCTCAGATGCTTCTAAACCTGTTGTAATCAGTTTGTCTAAATGCCTTTGAGATACCACCTGAATTGTTTTTCAGCAAAGGAGGTAAAAACAAGACAAGTAGGTTTACAGAATCACAGAATGGTTGAGGTGGGAAGGGACTCATGGAGTTCATCTGGTCCGACTACCCTGCTCAAGCAGGTTGCCCAGGACCATGTGCACACAGCTTTTGAATATCTCCAAGCAGAGAGACTCCATGGGAAACCTGTGCCAGTGCTCAGTTACCCTCACAGTAAAAAAAAAAAAAAAAGAAAGTGATTCCTGATGTTCAGAGGGAACCTCCTGAACCTCCTGTGTTTCGGTTTGTGCCCATTGCTTTTTGTCCTGTCACTGCACACCACTGAGAAGCAGCTGGCTCCACCTTCTTCACATCCTCCCTTCAGACACTTCTTTAGCTGGTGAGAGCAATACAAGACCACTGACCAAACACCTCAAATACAACAGAAGAAACATTGACGAGTACTTGTTGTCACCTCACCTCTCCATTTCCAAGACTATCTTCCCAGTCCACTACACTCAAGACCAATACACTTTCAACTTCTACAGACTACCATGGAGTAAAGGTATCACAGCTGATGCCTATTACTACCTTTCCTAGCTCCTGCAAAGCTTATTCAGCCCAGCAAAGGGGAGAACATTCTTCCTCCTCAATGATGCATAACTTCCCAAGGCCAGCCCACTAACAGTAATTACAGAATACAGTTCAATGCATTTAAATCCCCACAGGGTGCAGAAAACTGTTTGCTGTTGAACCCACGCTTGACTACCTCATTAGAAAGAGAATGCTAAACAAAAGCTTAAAAAGTATGTTTCTTCTAACCGAAGCAGTGGTACTAATAAGTGCTTATTTCACATTTTCACCTTTTTTTTTTAACCTCTGTTTTTATTTTTCTTTAAGAAAACCTCTGTAACAATATACAATGTTTTTAAAGGCTGCAATTTTTTAAACCACCACACCAATATGGAATAGTTATTTCAAGCTTTTATTTAACATAGTAATGTGCATATTGAAACTGTTTGTTAAAAAATACCACTGCAAAAGCCCCACACAATACACTATCAGGCATTAGGATCACACTTGGTACTGTATTTTTTTTCTGTCAAGCATCCACTTGAAAAAACTCTCCTAATATACATTCATCTGATACAGTAAGTGTGATTCATTGAAGACTCATTCCTCATTATTATTATTCATCTACTATGATTCATTGATATAGTAGAGTGACTGCTTAAAGACTTGGTAGCAGCCACTACTTTTCCTCAACTCCCAGTTCACTTAAAAACATAGATAAATTTGTACTCATTTCAAGAAAAAGAGAAAGATTCTCACACTGAGCTGTTTCCAGACCAAAACAAGGAACAATAAAGCCGAGGTAGACATTTGTGGACACACAGGGGTTTGCAAGCGTGCAGATAAGAAGCCCTGTGACATGAAGGAAGTGTCCTAGGGAGACAGTTCTTAACTGCGTGCCTCAAACTCACACTACTTAATTGCATAAATGGCACAAAAGGGCATGGAACTTTATTGGAAAGGGAGCAATCTACAAACTCCATAATGGCAATGGTGATAGAGGAAGCATAAGCAAGAGCTGGTATGCTGGTAGGGAAAAAAGGCATTGGAGATGAAGGAAAGCGAGGACAAGTACAGACCTGTGTATGAAAACCACTGTGTGCTTTGGCTAGATCAGACAATGTAGCCCAATAGCAACTTGGCAGGCAGATTTGAGATTTACAAAGCAAAGGACTCTGCCCAAGCAGGCAGTGTTCCTCAAGCACCCTTCATTTAAGAATCTCCCAGTTAAATCTTTCCTCATCATCTTGGTGTCCAGCAGGTCAGATCTTTAGCTTGTATGCTAGCAACCCGAAGAAATCAACATGTCAATGTTAATTTGTCCATTTGAATACGGAAAAGGTATCGCACAAAGTTGAAAAACCCTCTTCATTCTAGGAAAAACCATAAAGCTGCATATGAGAGAAGAAGTTTTAAATATAGTAATGAAAAACAGTCTCCTGTTGCAGTGTCCCCTACAGATTTTCACACTGCACTTTACTTTGGCTTTTAGTGTTTACCATCAACAAAGAGTTCTAAGACAGATTAGGATCATAAAATAGTTTGGGTTGGAAGGGACCTTAAAGATCATCTAGTTACAACCCCCCTGTCATAGACAGGGATACCTTCCACTAGACCAGGTTGCTCAAAGCTCCATCCAACCTGGTTTAGAGGATTCTAAAACTCTAACAAGTTTTGTAGAAGTTTTATCTTTTTTAAAACAAAATGCTGAAATGGGACACAACTGCTTTGAGTTTAGAGGACTTTGATTTGAAAATATTGAAAATTTGACCTTCCTAACAAAGATTCACATTGAATCCTACCAGTTAATAGGAGTTTTACAGACTTACAAGAAATGGAAGTATTAGTCAGTCTATTTTACAGACAGGCACTCCCAGGAGCGCACAAATGAAGCAGATGGATCCAAGTCTCATTTTTGTCACTGAACTTCCTTCCTATACAGTTACCCAATGATGAAAGGCTAAGGGAACAGGGCTTGCTCAACCTGGAAATGAGGCAGCTTCAGGAAGAGCAGACAGCAGACTGCCAGTGTCTGTGAAGAAAGTGTCGAGGAGGCAGAGCAAGACTGTTCAAAGTGGTGCAGAATGGGAGAACAGGAGATGCTGGCTGTAAGCAGAAATTAGTTTCATATTGGATTTTTCCTTAAACATTTTCCCCAGAACAAAAGTCATTCTTTGGAAGCAGCTGCCCAGAGTTGCACAATCTTCATCCTTTGAAATTTTCAAGGCCCAACTGGATAGAGCCCTGAACAACCTGATATGCTCCCGTAGTTGACCCTTCTTTGAGCAGGAGGTTGGACTAGAAAACTCCTCAGGTCCCTTCCAATCTGAGTTGTCCTATAATCCTAAATCAGGAGGAAAAAAAATTGTGATCTGTTGGGGTAAAAGGAAGTAATGGAAGCATCTGTAGATGCACTGAAGAAAAATTTATGGCAAAGACCACATTCATTCACAGAGTACTGGCTGGAGATATTTCTGCACAAAGAGTAAACAGGAGGTAGTATGAGAAATTGGCATTGGCCAAGCCACTGGTTCAATAGGGCAACCTCCAAGGTGCGATATACAGATCTTAGGACTATAGAGCGTACTTAGAAGCAGGCTGGCTCCATTACTTCAGTAAGTTCATAGCAACCAGCCAAGATTGTGCCAGGCGCTGCAAAAACACAGAGCAGCAGACATCCTGTTATCCTGCAGAACACACAATTTAAACACAATTTGGAAGAGAAGCAAATTTCCCCACTGATCAGAATCAAGTAGGGAAGGTCTGATGGTTTAGTTCAGGCCTATTCTTTCAAATGTATTTATTTGCATATTTTTAAACACAGTTATCTATTCTGAACATACAATTCATTTTGAAAATGATCAGGCATGATTCTGGGAAACAGAAGAGCTGGATTCCATTCTCACCCCACTCCAGACTCCGTTTTCATCTCATGCAAAACCAAAGTTAATATTTCCAGAAGAAGCACTAATACCTATACAGTAAAAGCACAGCAGAAAGTGCAATTGTCAGACCTTGGTATTACATTTTAATTTCATAATCCATTTAAAAAGTCAGCTAACTACATTCTGTGAAAGCATGTTCTTCCCTCCCTTCTAAAGATAATGGAAATCAAAAGGTTTCTAAGCATTAGATATGTTATAATCGAATTCTCAGCTAGTTTTTCATTTCTGTGTTTTCACTGAAGATTCGTCTGCTGTGTGTTTAATCACATCGGAAGCACTTTATCTTCACTGTGCTGAGGCCCTTAGGACGCAAAGCGATTTTCTAGGCCATGCAAAGATCATGAGACAGGTTCTTCTGTTTGATTGTTTTGGGGTTTGTTTTGTTTTATTTTTACCAGTCAGGTTTAAAGTGGGTTCTCTGAAACACAGATAACAGCTACCTGGATCAGGAGTACTACACCACAACCACTGCACTTTCTATTGCACTTTCAGACAGGGCTATGTTGGATTAGAAGACACAGACACAAAAACAGAAATTAAAGAAAACTTGGAAACCAACTCAAAAGTGACAATCACTGTTTCAGGTACATCTCAACATGGGCAGACAGCAGACTATTATGGCTTATCTTGTAGATAAATGCATAACCAATAAACATTTAACCAATAAAAGTTTAACCGATAAATACCTAAACTAGTTTAGTTCTACCAGATTAATTCCACCTTTTCAAGCTACCTAAGGCCTCATCATTATCCAGAAAAAGCTTTCAGCTGTTTTGTTACAGATTACTCTTCTAATTAATCAAGTAATGAATATCTTGTGAGGCTGGATAAAGAAGTTAAAGCACAAAAGTGAGGAAGGTACAACAGGGACACATTGTACATTGGAGGTAGGGGACAGCACGCCCATACAGAACAACCATCTCTAGATGACACAATTGATGTCTTCACCCTTTTGTAATAACTAAGGTGAATATAAACCACCAGCTTTTAACACAGGCTTTGAAAACTGAAGTTGGAAAAACCTGCAAGCAGTTTCTGTCTTTTCCTTCCAAGGGTCCTTATGAGAGGACCAGCATTTTCTTCAGTAATCTTACTGATAATGTTTTAAAGCTAACATTTCAGTTTGATTTTCAGTGACAAAAGCCTTCCCCTCAGGTCCATTTACCATACAAAGTGCCTAAGAGTTATTCTATTAAATATCCAGTCTTTGGTCTCCAGCCAAACAAACTACTACTATAGCTAACAATGTTAGTGCATAATAAGCACTGAACGTTATTTAAAAGCTCTTAAAATTTTAAAAAGCAGCAACATCAGTTTGAAAAAGATATACTCTGCTGTTTGGGCTTTTCCCTCTACTTCTGACCTATGGAAATTCAAAATTGGTCTGATAGCTGCCGCATTGCAAATCAAGCTCTCACAGACACATCCGCCTGAGGAGGACGGATGCTCTTTGCATGGAAGTTAAAAGTTGAAATGCAGCCATGTTATATGAAAGACAAATAGAAAACGCTAAATCAAGATCCAACTGTTCTGAAGACTGTACAAAGACTCAAGCAAAAGCTCTACTGCTACTGTTAATAGACCCCAACGTAGGTCATTGACACCTTATGCCCAACACAACTTTATGCCTTTTCAAGGAGGGGAAAAGATCATCACAGGTTTCAGTTCTAAAACAGTGGTGGCATTAGTCTTCACAACCAAAATCCTAATAGAGGTCTCACCTTTAAACAGTAAACTAAATACATGTGTAGACTTACACCTTGCAAATGTAGTAGGAAACAACTGCAACTCCTCTCCATTCCAGTGCTCTGCCTTTTTCCATCTATTTATTACCCACATAAGATAAAGACAAATACCTGCAGCATTAAATGAGGCTAACAGCACCAAATCTGTCTTCTGGCATAATTTCACAGAGGTCAACAGTTATCTGAGCAGGGACCCATCTGTACAGATGAAGTCAGCATACCAAATGAGCTCAGCAACCATAATGAAGCCATAGCTCTGTATCAGCCTCCTGTAAATAACTCCGGCCATTCATGCAGGTGTTTAAACAATTGATGCAGAAATCTGGCTACAGCATCACTTCACAGGAAAATCCCTTGGGCAAACTCAGATTAAAAGACATATGCAGATAGCCTCAGAGCATACGCAGTGAATCCATATAATTCTACTTCATGTCCTGTTAGTCACCATCTTAGTGTGCAACAGGACAAGTTTGCTTTCCTACTTATTTCCCAGGCCAGCAAGAATCCGGGTCTCCTTAAAACTTGCACGAGGAAAAACTGATGTGGAATAACATAATCATTAACCAATCTTAAACACTGATCTGAAGCACTTCAAAAACTTAGGAAAAACCCATATATTCATGGCAGGTTTACGTTCACTACATAAGGCTAGACAGATATACCATGGAAATAGAGAAGGTACAGTAAATCATAATTACATCTCATCAAGGGTGGGGAGGAAACTAGATGAGCATGCATTAACTATTTCCAATGAGGCGAAGAACACAAAAGCTGCAGAGCCCCTCCACATAACCTTTATTTTCATTTATTTACTGCCAATCAAATTTTACCTTGCAGGTCACAACACAGGAAGCAATTGAAATAATTAATACATCTCCTTTTTTCTTCCTAGCAGCAGTTTTTTGTTCTGCTTTTGTCTGTAGAGCAAATGTATGTTATACCAGATCGGTACTGAGAAAATTGGCAGAGGTGGGGAAGGAGAACATGGAAGCGCATATATGCATACACACAAGCGTGTGTGCATGTAAATGAAACTGTGGTGTAGTCACTCCAACTTGAAAGACAAAAATACTCCCTGTGATGACACACAGCGCACTCTGATCAGAGGGAATGCACAGAAGAGAATGCCAATAAGCTCCTATTGCCGCAACTGCACCAACTGCATTTCTGAGCAGGCCAAGTTTCTGCACGTTGTGAATACCTCATTTACAGGCAGTTCTGCAACGCTCTGCCCCACCACAGAAAGGGATAGGTTCAGTCATTTCAGAAAAGGTCGCCAGAGGCTGAAGCCCACTGTGCACAAAGCAACCAGAGCAAACATCTGCAAGGTAAAAGCCTGACTTTCTTTTCTGGGGAGAAGCATTAAACATCCATAACCCTGTTACAGATATAAGGAAGCATGTATGTCAAAGGGATCCTTGGAGTCCTGTCCAAAAGGGTATGTTGCCCAGCAACAACAACAAAAAGAATAGTTGGAAGAGCAACAATCTACAGTAAAAACTTTTTTCATACATCAAAAAAGTCTCACATAACCCCAGAAGATCTCTGTAGCTGGGAATGGCAGTGGAAGGCAGGGAAGAAAAGCGGACACCCTTCCTGAAGTGAGTTTAAGGAATTAAGAAAGATTGTGCAAAAATCCATAGAGAAGCAAATCCATTTCAAAACCAATGGTATGACAATGAATTGAAAGAAGAACAGCAGCTCAAAGCTGAAGCTAATTGAAGCATTAATGTTTCATTGCACCTATTTCCATTCTTCATTTTTACTTCCTCTTTGAATGTGCTACCAAAAAATACACTGGGACCCTGTCCACTTCCTGGTGACACCTGCTGGGTTTCAGACAGCTGACCCAGCGGGTGACATGCAGCTCTGTTAAGACACAGAACTTGCCCAGATATCCTTTCAAACCCAGTATGTACACGGAGGCAGAGCAAAGAAGACACCGATAGCTCTATGCAGGCTGCTACCCGCACAGATCGTGCATTGTCTGGAAAGTCACAAGCACAAAGAGGCACCATGATCAACGCTGCATCCCCAAATGCCATCCTAAATGCTTAAATACAGCAGAGAACAACTGGAGTCATGTATTCTGCCCACTGCATGGGAAACTTAGCCAGCAGCTCCCACTGACAGCCATAGATTTAGTTCTCAGTATCTCCAAGTACAAGACCAAAAAAGTCCCATCAGTCCTTCTGTGGAGTCACTTTTACATTCTTCTGACTGACCAGCTTAGAAACAAAATGTCTTTTTTTTTTCCCCCTGGGCAGACCACAGCCTTGTGCAAACCCACTGCATCTCTGGCAAGCAGGGAGATAAAGCACAAAGAGGGAGGAATGGGTGCACAGGGTACTTAAGTGACCCTGTTACACAACAAATCACTGCAGCATGCAGCACAGAGCCACCAGCTTGAAAGATAAATGCAAGAGAAAAAGGAGAAGTCTATAGGTGGTTTGAATACAGATGAAGGAGAGAGAAAAGCTCATGTTTGCTCATGGCCTCTGCTATAAACTCAGCAGGGCAAGTCACTTGCATCAGGATTTCTTCAACAGTAGCTAGTGCTGATCCACAGCTGATCACAGAGCCAGACTGTGGCTCAAGCCTGTAACCAGGTTTCCCCAAAGAGAAAAAAAGGTGCTACAGCCACATGACTCTAGTCTAGTGGAACCTCATAATACAAGTTCCCATCTGTCAAAAACATTCTGGAGGGTTAACTTCGGTACCAGACAGCTTCATGACTTATCAGGCACTCTCTGCCTGCAGTCAGAACAGAAACAAAGCTAGCATAAACACTGTGTTACGTGCTTCAGCTGGTTTGATGGAAATGTCACAGTGTACCCCACCTGATCCGAACAGACACTATGCTGCAGGGTGACAACACACAAATTCATAATGTCCACGACTGGACAGCAAACACAGCACTTCTGAAAACTGGTCATCTCTCTCTGCAGTCCTCAGCAATGAGACAAGGAGAAGACTTGATCGCGTCTCCACTCTGTCATCTATTTTTACTGGTCTCTTTCCCTTAAGAGCCAACACTGTCTATTGGATGCCCAGACCCATCAGAATTGGTTCCCAACCTCCTTTGCAGCCTCTGCAATTGGAGTACACCAGTATCAGCCTTATGATAAAGACAAAATGTATTGCAATTCACTAACAAAGTCCTTGGTTAATTTTTTTAAAAGACAGAATTTAGCTGCAGTAAAATTGTTATGCTAAAATGAAAACAGAAATCTAATAGTGCATTTCTATTAGAGAGGAAGTTACATGCTCATATTTTTTTTTCCAGCTCTACTTATGTTAAGGCTCAGTTTCTAGTGTTTACTCCCTCCAACTGTTCAAAGTTCATTGCTGCATCCTGAAATACCTGGGTTATCAGTCTGCAGGGAATTCATACTTCATAAGGCCTCTTCTTAAGGACAATGTGCCAAGATTATCAGGTCTACTTCAAAGACACCTAGAGGAGTAAACAGGCCATTAAAGAACATCCTTGTCTGGCTACAGGATTGGACTTCACTCCAATCCCACAATTGCCAGTAATTTGCTGGATGACATTGGGTATATTTTCTCTTTCCCCTGTCCTTTACCTGTCTCATTCACTTGAAGTTCTAACTGAAGGGTTTCCAGCAGCCCCAAGGCTTGCCTCGATCCTGTCAACGTGGGGNGTGCAGAATGACTGCTACCCGCAGCCACACCGTTACTAGATTCCCATTCCTGGTTCAGCTTGAAAGAGTTGAGAGGGTGGATCACAGGGAGGCCCTGATAAAGAGTTGAGAGGGTGGATCACAGAGAGGCCCTGATAACTCACTGAGGCCAAAGAAATATGGTGCCCTGCTGACCTGGCATCAAGGTCACTCATTTGAGCTGGAGATGACAAAGCTGCTTTTTTAATGTTCACAAAGACATTATGTCACCTGCAGGCTGTTCAGTACAATGGAATTCACTCTTTCAGTAGCTGTGACAACACAACCTCAGCAGAAGAGGAAAGGAATTAGCTGAGGAAGCTCACCAACTCTCAGCAGAAGGAGCAACACGCAGAAGAGCTAGAGAAGCTGACTATAGACAGCTGGGCAACAGCAAGCTTGCCATCCCCTGCCTCAAAACAAGCCTGCAATCCTCAGGGCAGGCCTGCTGGCCTGAAAAACTTTCTGCACCCTAGCAGCAAGCACAGAACAGTATGGCATAAGCATGCTTGGGCAATGTTAACTCCTTTGACATGTCATTCCCAAAACTGATTTGAGTCAAGCTGGCCTTTGCCTTAATGATACACAAGGTAGAAAACACAGCAAAGCCCCACTAACAGACATTCTCTGTTGTGCAGGTCAGGAAAGCAAAAAAGCAAGCTAAAATCCTCATAACCTTCTGGGAAAAGGCAACTATACAAGCTGGTCCCATTAGACAGCTCTTGGAAAAGACCTTATTAATCCTCATTCTCCTATCTCCGATCAAAATCTTCATGCCTTTCTGCTGTCAAGGCATGTCAAGTATCATGCATGTGCCTGAAGAGGCAAAGGCCTTCCCTTCTAATGAATCATGCTGAGAGAAGTTTCCGAAGTCATCACCATATGTTTGAAAAAGCACCAAAGGAAGATAAAATACTTAGAACTCTTGCTTCTTACTCATTAGAGTGGCAATTAAAAGAAAAACAAAATAGAAAACAAAACAAACAACCCTCACAACATTCACAGTCATTCGGCAGTACAGGTTCTTACACAATGTTTATAAAAATGCTGTCTCCATAAAATGGAAAAGAATTACCTTGAAACAGCAGGAAAACAAAAACATGAGCACCAAGCAATTGAAGGGGAAGATGTTCCAGGGAATAATTTTTTTCCTGTAACACTAACAGCAGCTTAAGGCAGGCTATTCTCCAGAAAATAAAACTGCTTTCCATGTTTTAAAACATGCAGAAAAGCACAAAGTATGGGGCAACCCCAGCTTTACTGTTAACACCAAGGGCTTAGTTCTCACACAGAGGGACAGCCTCACTGCACCAAGTGTCATGAAACGAGTATGAAGATCTATCTGCAACAATCTGAAAGCCTTTTTTTTTTTTGAGCAGCTTAATGTTCTCATACTTGGTAACATAAGCATCCTGCCAGCTTCTGCTCTATAAAAAGTGTGCTTATGCAGAGTAATTCAAGTGACAAATCTATTTCCGTATCTCTAGACAGGCAGATATCTGTACACATACGACAACACTTTCTACCTGTATATGCCCTCTGGTTCATTATACTGACTGTTACCAGGGCTCTTGGACCAGGGTTTGGGTTTAGCTCACATTTTCATATCCAAATTAAAGAAGCTTAAGCCCATGAACTTGCTCAGTAATTAGGTCTAAGTTACATTGATAAGACCATAAGATTTGAGCTGGAAGGCTCTCCTTAGCTTCCCTCAGTTCAGGTTACCATCACACAGGTAACAAAAGCAGGACTGGAACTTGGAAAGAAAAATCTGACTCGGATAAAAACAGCAGCCCTCTAGACATAGTTGTGCAAACTCAAAACACACTAAGCCTATGGTGCTACTGCAACTACTTAACTCTTGTTTCTCCACTCATTCAACTGGCACTGTTCAACAAACAGGCTCTGGGGAGGGAATAAGAGCAAATGACCTTCAAAACTTATCAATTCTTTAAAAGGGAGCCCATATTGCTATCTTTAAGGGAAGGAAAACAAATCTTAAAAGAATTTAATTCCCACTGAAGAAAAGGTCTGTAAGAGAGATCTGCCCAATATGTTTGTGATGTACTTTGGAAGCAGCCATCCAGCACACAAGATGTAATAAAGACAAAAAGGAGTGAAAACAAGAGTTAGGTGGTTTTGTTATGGTTTTCTTTCTTCCCTGCACAAAATTACTGGAAAATCTTGAGTAACAAAGACAGCCAAGAACTCAAGGTGCAAGCAAAGTAGATTCTGTTAAGTCAGTACACACACGATCAGCTACAGTGCACCCAGAAAAGCTCACTGGTACTGCATAAATTCATTGCCTTGGCTTAAAATTGATCCATACCTACCAATAATAAGCAATGCGTGATGTCTGTGCACCATCTGCTCGTATTAATAACTGTTCTTTCCTGTACATTTCTTACCACAATCTATCCAGTTTGCTTGGTTTTTGCTCTCCTCCTGACCCCCAAGTTCTTTTGTTTTCTCTTTTGTTTTTTCTTTTCTTTACTCTTTGGCAGTAGGGGAGAATATCTTCTGATGTGTTCGTTTTTAGGCTAAGAGGTTGTTTTGGTTTTTCAAGGCAGTGAGAGACAGAACAGCTGACTTCAAGCATGGCAATTTTAAAATGTTTCTACAAAACAGTCCTGTTTCTCAGTAATAACCTTAAAATAAACCCCTCCAGCCAGGAAGAATGTGAATCTCAAGGCACAGCAATGTAATGCAGCAATGAGCACATGCAGATATTCACATATTCTGTACAAACCCCAAATATAAAGACAAGTGAAAAACTGTCAATCCCTAATCAAAGCCCTTAAGGAGATGCCTAAGCACTCAAGTACCCTTGAAGTCCTAACAAAGATCACTACTTACTTACTCCGATCATCAGCAGAGTCCTGCTCTGTCCTGCAGCTCAGCCAAATCTCATTGGTAGCAACTTGATGGGATGCACAAGATGCCCGAGTTATGCACAATTTGTCAGAATCAAAAACTGTTCTCTACAGGTTTTTCCTACTCTGGTGATGGTAGTAATTGCTCTCAGGACTCCTGCCCTTTATGTTCAACGGTCTAAGCTCTGATCCCAAAGACCAAGGTCAAAGAGTTTATCTACATTTACACCAGAGAAAGCTATGAAGTTGTATGGGGTTTACGTGGCAAGGTTTTGGTAGCAGGAAGGGCTACAGTGGGCTAATCCACATCCCGCTGGTCACACACTATCAAGCTCCCAAGTCGTAAGGGAACTGTATCATCTGCACAGCAAAGGTTTGGAAGTCTTGACACCTGCCTACAGAGGCTTTCATGAAAGCACATGGTACAGATTAAAAAAAAGAAAAAAGTTTTAGAAGTCTAAAAGCACTTCAACGCGAGAAGAAATAAATGTAACAATATTGAATTTCAGTGCCAGCACTGCAGTGCTGTGAGATGCATGACCCACAGATAAAACAGCTCTAAGGTGTTTCAGGTCATTTGCTTTATCTAATCATTCCTGTTCTGGAGGCATTAAGATATTCAGAGCTTCTCTTCAAATCTATTCACTTTTAAATTTCACTATGCAATATATGTTTCACTATAATTTATTTATCACAAGCAGTAGAAGAACATGGAAAGCTGTTCATTGCCCAGGTTTGTACTTCCCCAGTGTTGGATGCAGCGTCTTCCAGGAATGTTTCACACGTGGAAGTAAGGCCCTGTCCAAAGGTGTAAACTGCCATTCCCCTCAGCCACAGGGCCGATGCTGGCATGACAGCTTTACGGTATTCACCTAAAGCACAGCATGCTGCCCATGGAAAATGGAAGTACATAGAAATGCACCTCCAACGAGGGGAAAAAAAAGCCAGCGGTTGCACTAACACTTTCACCTTAAATTCAAAAGACCAAGAGCACCTCCCTAACTGACACCATTCTAGTGTTACTTAATCTGGATTAGGTATCTCCTGATGAACAACATAAAGTTGAAGGAACTTCTGGCTGAAGAAAAACCTAAAAGGCCTTGCAAGAGATTGTTTTGGGGGTTTTTTTTTGCCAGAATAAAAAGCTTTCCATTTTAGCCACGAGAATTTGCTGGGAAGGAAGGGAGAATGCTATATAAATATAAAATTGTAAAGACTTCACAAGTACTTGGAAGAAAACAGCAGTTCCCTGGAGAAGAACTGCCACTAGCCTGGCTGGAAATCAGTAAAAGTACTGGCCCCACAAAGAAAACTCATGCTTCCAGTGACCTTGGAGTTTGATGCAGAATGTGAAGGGAGGGCAGGGAAAAGTGTCACGAATCTCCAGGCATAAATTCTGGCTACGAGAAAAGCCCTCGGGAGCACCAGTTTTATTATATTGCACTAGGAATGCTTCTAGATTTAGAAGCAGCTTAAAGATAGCCACAGTCAGCAGCACAAGTCTGTGTAAGCTCACTGCAGCAGTTCTTCACATCTACATTTATTTGCTGGCTGGACTGCATTGCATCGCCCTAATACATTAGTCTTATTGAGTCTGCTTTCTTCTGTGCCAACAGATTAGCATCAGCCACCTTAATAGGACTCTATTAACATTTCTTGATTGCATTAGACACCGGCATTGCCTGGACTCACTGATTTGATTTACAGTGTCAACTCCTGCATATTTTATTTCATTATTTTGTTTCAGAGAATGAAAAGACCAGCCCTACTTCAAAATACAGGCTAACTCCTCGGTAATGACACTTGATGCTTCAATGTCAGCGAACTTTCTCTTTATCAGATTTGTTGACTGATTCTTAGCAGCCAGATTTCAGCAATTTTTGCAAGCAGGGTAGCAACTTACATTTCATTGCAGTTGTTCAGTATCACAGTTTCTGAGGACAAAAGAGGAAACCCTGTAGAAATGCAATGCCTTGAATAGAAATCCACTACATCACTAATTTGCCAGTCACAATAGTTGAACTAAAAGCACATGTAGTAGTTCCCATAGGCTGTTGGGGCAGCATGACAGACTGACAATAGGATACAACGGGAACATTTCCAAGTGGCAGAAGGAGAGTTCACAGAAATGCACAGTTGCTCTTCTTCTAGGAGAAGCAGAAGCAAGGTTTCCTACCTAAACTGTTTTATTTTGCATCGTACTGCAGGTTGCTACACTCGCCTGTTACAGAGGGAGCTGACTGGGGGCTTGCCCTGAGCGCCCAGCCTCAATAACAGCAGGGGAGAAGACAAAAGCAGAGCCATCTTGTAGCACCATGCACAGAAGTTGAATTCTGTAGTTAGGCCAGCGCTAATTGTAATTAATTGTAATTAAGATTAATTATAATTAAGATTACAATCAGTAATTTTCTTCTGTAAGAAAGTCTCACTTTTTTTTCTTCAGCAAAGAACAGCTGGAATTCCATGGTACTTTGCTGCATCAGTGATCTGGTGACATGAGATGAAGCGATGTGATGCATAAGTAAAATGCAACTTTGAAAAGCACCCTCTTGACTTTTCCTGAACTAAATCATTTCACGGTTTAGTTTTTCTGTGGCTGACGCTATCACACATCTGCATGAAGACAACTCTTGCAGGACCTACAGAAAACAATTTTCCACCTCATGGATATACTAGATCTGGGTTTGTAATTCACCACACTTCATCACATGCCCCAACCTCACAGTAACTCTCATTATATAAATTGCTAATTAAAAGCAAAGTCGCTTCTGAATGTTGTTGAAAAAGAATCAGTTCAAGTAAGATTTTTAGATTTATAATATCCTCATTAGCCAATTTACCCACATCAGATATTGATTTCCTTAGCACTAAGATGTATAAATAAGGATCACAACTAACACCTATATCCTGTACAGCAGTAGCTTCCACAGGGGCAAGAGCAGCAGATACAATAAGTTGCATCCTCTTGTGATAGGCAGTAAAATAGCTAACCGACCCCACACTTGACTGAGCACCTAAACTCATCCCTGAAAAATGCTCAGCTGCTCTGACCCTCATTTACAGGGTGGGAAAAAAAATCCTCTCCCCAGGAACATCCAGGATCTTACTTGACTAAGAATTGCTACAGAAATAGTTCCACGTCCTATTATGTGACACTCATACTTTTGTTTGAGGGCAAGTCAGACTGCACCTCTCTAGATGTCATCCAAATTTAGATGTGAGGCAAATTTCATCCTTTGTGTTTAGTGTTTAGTGACTGTACATAGTTCCAGCAACCTGCAGAAGAAATAGTTCTCACTTGTGTATCATCCATCCACAGAAGAAAAAACCCACTATGATCACGCAATCTCTGATATGTTCCACAAATAGACATAAGGAGCAGGACAGCCACGGGAAAGGCTAGCTCCACTTTCACCCACAAACACCAGCAGAGCTCATTTTCTCATCGTTTCGTGAGCAAACTATCCTGCTGAAATCAACAGTAGTTAAAGAATGTATGTAAGAGAAGATTCGGGTCTAGCTTCCCCTGGTCAGGAGGCACAAACCAAAATTCTTTCCAAAGGCAATTTTTGTTTGTTTAAGAAATATGGCAAACTGGCAGTGATATAACAATTAAGCAGTGCACGAGTGCACTTCATGTCATGTGATCTGAGGGCGTTTCTGAAAGAGAGAAAAAGAAAAAACACAAGAGGAATTAAAGTGACCTGACTGGTCTGTAGCCAGCATTCTCAGAATTAAGGAAATGGAAGCAGAAACACAGACATGAAGTGAAGTAAGGCCTAAGAGGCTCTGAAAAGCACTTTAAGAAACAAAAGTCTTCCTCTGAAAATTCAATAGCTAATGCTGCTGATTCCCAATTTTAATTTAACCACTTTCCTCTGTCATTTTAAAAGTCCTGGTGTCCAAAACCCACTCATCCTGTAAGCCCCAAGCATCCTAAGACAGAACAGCTCACCACTGTCACTCAGTAATTCCACGCACTCTGCTACCAGTACCAAAAATGCTGTTTCAATATTACTTGTCATGCAAAGATTGTATTTAAAATGCCTATCAAGTCAAGAAAAACAAAAGGCATCGCCTTATTCCATCTGAGGAACGGGCATTACCTCCGAGTGAGAATAAACCAATACTGCACACAGTTGCCTTCAGTTCTTTAGGTGCAATACACGTGGTGATGAAATATGTGCAGAGCACTGCAATACCTTCTGGAAAATGGAAGGAACGTTTGCCTGCGGAAATTATGTCCTCCGGCGGACGGCACACTTTACCAAGATACAGGGCTCTGCCATTGGATCTAATGAGTTGAAAAGTCATTTTACAAAGGCACCGGGAAGTAAGCCTACCCCGGCTGTGGTTTCACAGCTGTGTTACCTTTCTTCACTGGTTCTGCCTTCTCCTCAGCTTGAATTACCTTTTACAAACACTGACTGCAGCTGAAAAAGAAGACCATGACTGGAGTCATCACTGTTTACAGCAGAACTTCACCAGTAGGCTCAGCACAAAGACTTTGGGAATGAAATAGCAATGATTTTATACCTGAAGTGTATTTGTAAGAGGGTAGAGTAGCGTAAGAGTAGGCACAGTCCAGAAGCATCAGTTTAAGAATCACTCCAACACCTCCTAAAGGCCCTATTCTCCTTAACGACGCAGGACTCAATGGTTACCTTGTCAGGCAAACAGGACATATGGAAAATAAAGCAGGCTGATCTGAATGCCAGTCAAACCAGCCCCTCAGGTGCACTGGCAGTGCCACTAATGTACCAGGCTGGTCCAATAGACCATCCAGGCTCAGGTGGGCTTGTACCAGACCTTCCAGGAAGATGCATTCAAGCAGCCTGGGATAAGAACAGCAGTTTTCATTGGATGCGATTACACCAGTGGGCTTTCCTGTAAAACTAATTCAATACAATTCACGTCACTGTCGTAATATTACAGATTTCAAGCTCTGCAGCATGCCCAGCAGTTTGCTACATCTTTTGCTTGGTAATAAGCATTTTCCAATCAAGCTTAGACATAAGCACATGCCACAGACAGGTGACCACAAAAAAAAGCACTCCCAAATACTACCACCACACCAACCTAGTTAGCAGAGACAAAATAGTGCACAATGGTCTCATAGCTACTGAAAACTCAGTCTTTTACATAGCAAAATATTGAAGACTGAATTAATCTCAATAAAAAAATAATCAAATTATTAAAATTAATAATTAATAACAGATTAAAACATTTCCACTTGTCAAAACTTGTTTTAGAACTGTGCCCATTTTGAATTCAGGAAAGGTTTTCCTAATAAAATTTAAAAAGCACAAATCATTTTTCCATTTGGAAAGAGGTGCTGGGTAGAAGGAATGACCTTTGCTGTTACCATTGACTGCTGTTGCATAATAATACTTCTTTCTTTTCTGCTGGTTTCAGATGCTTCCTGTCTACCCATTAAGAGATTTAACTGAGCTACCCACACAGTGTTACCTAGTGACTATGCAGTTAAGACTTACTGGAGGCCAAAATTACCCACTGTTATTTTCTAGTTATGTTTTATTTCTTCTTTGGCAAACGTAAAAGTGAAGATGTACTTTAAAAAGACATGAATTTAACTACTCCTCAGACTCAGGAGCTCAGGCAAGACAAAGGGAGATGCTGGTCCTCCCTCCAGTTATTCTAGAGTGAAAACTAAAGTATGCTCAGAGTAAGCCCTCATCTGTGCGCAGTCGACCAGAAAAGAAGGACCATATACGCTGTTATTGTTAGCAGGACCACACAAAATTCATCCAAAGTCACACAATGAATCTGTAGCAGAGGCTGGAACTGAAATAAAATCAGTTGAAATTGAAATGAAATGTGGAAGTGGTTGGAGAGTAAGAGGAAGGAGGAGGGGTGAGCTGAGGGGGAGACAGCAGGAGGCCAAAGCCCAAGCGGGAGAGCACTGTGCAAGGCCAACAGGACAGGGGTGGCCGGAGTGGGAGCAGGCGGCTGGCCAGCAGCGCAGATGGAAGGGAACAGGAGGCCAAGGCGGAGAGTGCGCAAGGCCGGAGGAAGACGGGGAGCCAGACTGAGGACGGCGGAGCCGCGAAGGGGAGAAAAATAAAAGAGTGGCAGGCCAAGGGGGAGGGGGAAGAAAATAGGGAGCCAGAGAGGGGAGGCAAATAAAGGAGTGGGAGGCCAAGGGAGGCGGGGAGAGGTGTCCAACCAACCTAACTGGTAGCTGCTCGTACAGGATGTGATCCCGTTTCCTTCTTCCCACCAGGGAGGGCAGTCACCTGAGCCTGCGGTTGAGCCTGTAAAGACTGTAAAACCAGCAAAAACCAAACTTTCTAAAAATTTAAGATAACAAGTTTTCCGACTTTTGGTTCCCAGAACTAGAATTCAGAAGAGCTGGGGAAGCTTGGGAGCTGGCATGGGAAAGAGGTGGAAGTACACAAGATTTCTCTTACTGTTGGCAGCAAGCCACCAGCTTGTCAAACCATACCTTCCATTCATGAACCTGCAGCACCCTAAGTACAGGCTGAGTCCTGCCCTGCTGAAATCTGTGTACACTTACAGTTGTGTGAATTGCCGACCTGGAAGCATTGCTGGCACTTCAGAAAGGGGACAGAAAAGGACAAATTAAAAGGGACAGAAGTGGGAGCTTTGAGGACAAGTGCTAGGAGAAAGTTCCTGGTTTAAGAGTCAGCGAGATGAAAGGCAAGAAGTCAGGAGCATGTAAGTGGAAGAAAAGGAGAAGAAAGGTAACCCTGAAAGGGCAATAAAGCAAGCAGCATCTTAGAGTGAACAAAGTCACTAAGTTTATCAGGGAAGCTGCAGCCCAGAGAAGAGATGTTATAATACTCCCTCGGACAGCAGTCCCAGGCTGACAGAGATAGTGTACTGAGATAAGATTTTTAAGAAGTTGGAAAAAGGTTGACAGGTGCAAAGGAAAAATTGAGAGGTAAAGGGAAGCATTAAGTGAAGAATAAAATGGTCAGTTTGGAAAGAAAGCAGCTTGGGATGGGAAGTGGAGAGGAGAAGCAGCCTGAAGACAGTCAGCAAGACTGAGCAGATACCAGGAAAGGCTAGAAAAGGGAAAGGGTCAGGAGCTCCCTTTATTCTCATTGTGGCTGCATCAGTCCCTAAATAAAAAAATCAAAAGAAGAACAAAGAACACAGGTGACAAAGCCAGAGTCATAGTTAAAGGCAGAAAAAAGACTATACAAAACACACGTTCCCTTGTCAAGAAGTCAAGTGAAAGAGCTAACTGAAGAAACAGTCCAGACACCACTGTGGTCAGGAGTACCCAATATAATCGACTCCTCTCTCCTATTCCTCACTCAGAGTTTTTAATCTCATAGCAATTCAGCAATGTCAAGTCCCTGGTGACCTACTCTGTACATCCTTCAGCTGGCAGTTCTGCAGCAGATGGTAAGGACAGGCATATATTTGCTTATTGAGTACAGGAAACAAATCAAGAAACTAAGCCATGCAGGCCTTCAAGCCCCTATTTTAAGGCACCAGTGACATTTCCGGTCTTGCACCTTATGGTATTACCGGTGACATGGAGGAAGAGAGAGGGGAGGTTTAACATGGCTGTCCAGGCTCCAAATCCTAGATCAAGCTTCCCTGTAAATGTGGTACATCTCTTAGAGCCATTTCTTGATGCTTCAGATGCCAACTTCCCCACAGCAGAAATTAACTTCACCCTCCCTCTCAGCAGTATCATCACCTCCTCCAAACTCACTCCCCAAAACCAGAGAAGATAAGAATATTCTCTAACCTTTTCCTGCAATGACTGTAGGTGGACTGCCTGCATCACATCTGAAAGACTCTACTTTCACAATGCAGAGATTTTGGCTTTCTGAGGAGGATCTGGCATTTTTGAGTCACTGCTGCCTGTTAAAAAATGAAGTAGGAGAAGAAGAGCAGATACCACACCACCCCCACAGGGACGTGATCCGCAGTTGCCGCTATGTGGTTTTGCAGCCTACAAACCTGCAAATGTCCAAGTATTTCTGTGCAGGGACTATTCCAAGTGCTTAAGATTTGGAGTCCTCTAGGCGATACCTGGCTACTCAAATGAGTCAAGTTGACCGCCTCTAAAAGCCCTTTATAAGCACACGTGTCATTCAACAGTGATCAAGCAGCACTTTTCATGGCTACTAGAATGATGGTCTTTCTTTGTATTTCTGATAAGGTTACAGCACTGGCAGGGGCTGCGAGGCAGGGTACATACAAGCAAAACAGCCACAGCATTTCTTTATTTGTGCATATTGCAACTCGCATTGATAAACTCAGTAGGCTCAGTTTATAAAAGCAGCACATTTCCCCTGCTCCTAACCCAGATGTGTTCTGCCAGAGCTTCTCCGTGAATGGTCAATTCTTGCTTTTCTTTACAGTATGAAGCAGTGACAACATCATAAAGCTGTCATCAAAAGTCATATTTTGTCTACCAAAGTGAGCGGAATCACATCCAAAAGAATTGCCATCCTTTAAAATTCCTGTGCAAAGCTGGGTTTGAACAAGCAAGCTACGCATGCAGGCTACATTGCCCAACTACCACCAAAAGTGAAAGCAATGCTCCCTTATTTTCTTATCAAATGACTGCAAACCAATGCCAAGGAAAAAACCAATGAGATTTTCCCCATTCGAGTACTTCTTCATTTTCCAAAGATGGAAAACAATCATTTAGTTCAATACTATATTTGCATTTTCTGAAATTATCAGTGCTCTCATGTTCCTGAGCACTGTCTCCAGGCTACCACTAATCCATGCCTATTTTGGGGGAATATTAAAAAAAAAGCCAAACAATTAGGCAAAAACTTTGGGTTTAGCTTGAACATTACCACGCTGCTGTAAAGCTGTGCCAAGAACCGGCACCAACCAGTCAAGTTTCACATATGGACTAGCAGACATTCGGTCATAGCAGAGCTAGGCCTTCCTTCCCCTTCAAAAGCAACGGGCTCTGTGTACAACCTAGAAGAAAACCACTTCTGCAACAGCAAGAGGCTTCTCGCCTGTTCTGCTAGCTGGCACTGCTCATTCACGCACGCAGAGTACGTGCCACCTGCTGCAGGGCCGCCGCTGCCACCGGGCATGGGGCGCCAGGGCTTTGCTGCTGGGTGTCCCCAAGCCCCCTGGCCCCGGCCCCAGCCAACCCGCCTCAAACTGCTCACACTCTGGGGGACGCGTGAGGAGAAAACGTGCGAAGGCGCCGGAGAGGCTGCGTCTGCCGCTTCCTCCCAGCAAGTCCCACCCAACAAACTCACCTGTATCATGTCAGGAGCCCGGGGCTGCTGCCGCCCCCCAGCCCGGCTCTCCCGAGCGGGCGGCAGCGAGCACCGGCTCCGCAAGGCGGCAGCCACAGAGCTCCTCCAGCGCCGGGAGAGACCCTCCCCGGCCCCGCACC